>CM067355.1:27469255-27488297 GCA_034190875.2 Urechis unicinctus
GACAATGGAGTGGAAAACTTGGGCAATCGTACTGGTTATCTTTGAAGCAGCTTCTGCGGACGACAAATGCAAACACTACGGCGACGAGTGTTAGTATTAAGCAAACTGTGTTATAGCAATGTGATTTGTGCTGATTGTGATATAGGTGCTACAGAGTATTTTCTGCTATATAGGTAACGTTGTTTAGAAATTTCTGACCTTGAATAGTGTCAGGGTTTCGATTAAAGTTGATCCGAGATAAAATCTAGGTTATATTTAACGCCAAAGGATATTCATCTGATACTATATATGCATTGCAATGCTTATTGTGTGATCAACAGCGGTTGCACAAGCAATCCATGATCAGCTCCGCGTGTGGGAAGAGATATACAATACAGGGAATTTGGACTCCATTAAGGACATGTACTCAACGAATGCCATTTTGTCAATGCAGAAGCAAGGCGGACCTCTTTGGCAATGAAGGTGAACTGATTATTAAGCAGATGTTTGATGTAGATACCCGTCACATTTCTGACAAGATAAAAACTTGCCAGTTTTAGTGTGATGAGGTGCTATTGATTCCTTCTGTATTTATTCTAAATTCCCTTCAGCCACCACTTATTTCCAGTATATCATAGAAGTAATAGATAACGAACCAGGAGCCGACAATAATAGAAACAGTCAATAGTGAAGTATGTTTAGTAGACAACGAAAATAATATATTCTCAGTGACGAATGAATTAGGAAGATTAATTGGTTCATTTTGCCATCCTTTATTGTGCATTAAGCTATTGTGAAGTGGGTGAAGAACAACTTTTCTTTGGAGGAAGGAAAACAATTCACATTGGATGTGAAGAGATAATTGGAATCAATGGCGACTGGGGATCTGCAAGAACCCATTTTCAATATGGGAGCAGAGTAGAGAGGTAAACGTGCTTGCAACTAACTGGTGTTGAGATGGCTGTGATATTCATTTAGCAACTGATATGCATGAATGTTTTTATTTAGAGTTCTGCTGATCTACATTCGTGAAAACGACACTTGGCGTATTCATCGCGATATGATTAATGACGCCCCTGCTCCCTAATGCAGAATATTGCCACCCGAACTTCATTTCAAATGTACGTTCTGATGCAATTTGGCGCTTACAATTGAAAATGATATTTTCAGGTACAATGAAATTGGTATGTCAAGCCAATAAAATATTATCATACGCAAGTACTAAAACCCTCACGATTCATCCGTACGTTTAAGATAGTGCCCACAACACCTAAAAGTTACTCATTACATGTGCAAATGCACTACCAAAGTGATACGTGTTGGTAATGGAACGTTTACCTCTCTATCAGCTGTAAACAAGCGCTCGGATTAAAAACAGTTACGGCTTTACAGCTTATAAATTTATATATAATGAGTTTATTTTCATACGTCGCTAGAAGATGGACAGCATAGGTCATCTTGTGAATAAAAACGCCTCAAAGCAGGGCGCTCTATAATCAAAATGTCAATAACGCTCGGTTCTCAATGTCAAGCTACCAAGCACGGATTCGCTAGACTGCATTAACAAGAGCCTGAGATAGATCAAATGTATAAATGCGCAAGGTCGAGCGACTTATCTGATGATAATTGTGCTTCTGAATCATGCCATAACCGGCTATATGATGCTGGGTGCATTGATATTATGCATCAGGTCATGTAATTATATGGGTCTGTAGACAATTTCGTATACAGTACGTACTTATCACGATAATTATATTGTAATGCTCACTAAAGCGACGTCGCAGATATTTGGTATCTCGAGGGCCATCCGCATTAATGTTATAGCCTACGATGTAATGCAGTAAATGATGGATTAGATTTTCCTGGACAAAACGACAAAGGTTGTGGTGCTGCCAGTGAAGGTCAATCATCATAATCATTCTCACCCATAACCTCCGTATTATCACCTTGTTGTTAAAATGTACGTAAAAATCTAATATCCCGATTAGCTACGCCTTGACCATGTTCAGTGTCTCAGCAAAATGTTCTCATTTCGAGCTTTCATGACTTGGTTCTTATTCCTAGCGTTTCACTGCTTATGGTCTCTGTCAGCTACATCGATCTTTCAAATATAGAAATTGTGTAGCGTGAATCAGATTTATCAGTTGGTTGGGGGTGCTCTTAAGTTATTTGGGATGGTATGGGATGCTATGTTGGCGGTTGCTGTGTGTCGCTTTAGAATACTGTTTGTTGCTTTGGGGTGTTGTATGTTTAACTTGTAGTTGGTTGGTTTAGCGAGTGCTTAGGTGCTGTGAGTACGATGAATAAAATACCGCAGGGAATTCGAGGGTTCATGCTTCTGCACATGGTGGAGTATAATAGTGTTCCAGATCTGAATCAATTGCATGATGAGCCGGGAAGGGCAAAAGCGATTGTCCATCCTAACGTATTTTATGATGCTTTCAAATATATTGTGATGTAAGCGAAGTGATTCAGTCTAAACTGGCGAGAGGTATGTGGATGATATCGGTGTCTTTCTATGTCACGAGGTTTATCTGTATGGCTAGCCGGGCTAGCAACAGCTGGTGCATTATAACGCAAGCAGTGGGAACATTTATCTTTCCGCGCTGAGAGTTGTGTATTTGCTGACTCTCACAATACTTACACACTCACAACAACCCGATATTTGAAAGAGGGAATGTTTAATCATATATGTGTAACAGCTTTCTCAATGGCTTTTGTATGACTTGGTTTTGCGGGCTTAACAGGTACCAATATCAATCTGCAACAAAAACCAAATGGACATCTGCAAGACCAGGCAGCATACATATATTGCACACAACTCGTTAAGTATAAATACATAATTGCATGTATCTGAGTCTTGCTGGCGTGAATGTTTATCTCAATTTTACGATGAATCTAACATCTACCGTACTTATAATCCGACGCGCGTATATCAAGGAAAGGATTTCGATCTTACAAGGTAGCCATAAAATATTTTTGGTCGGCAAGCACCAGACATACGCACATGTTCAATCGAATATATTGCAAATAAGCAAGCGCCCCCGAAATTGTAGGAAAAACAAAAAAATCGGCACAAATAGTAAAGCGCAAGCAAGTCACTAGATTTGTTATTCATATATCAGAAGCTGGCCTGACAATCATGTGTTCAGTTGAGCTTGTCTTGCTATTGACTATCCTGCTCGATGAGAGTTGCTTATTCATGCACTATATTAGCTATTATTCGGATGAAATACCAGCATTCAAGAATGGAGTGAAGAACGTTAGTACCCATTTCAAGCATGTCAGCACACTGAAAAAGTACATCGGCGTTAAACTGGTCTGTGATATTTTGGGTGAAAAATTTGCTTTACATTATTGCTTATGACTTAACAATGCTGGTGATTTACATACATGAGATAGTGCATGGCATATTCATCGCAATATTATATACATACAACATAGGCGATCTCGGATCGAAAACTTCGCCAGAACTATATTGTTAATAAATTAGTCATGAGTAAAACGGAAGTGTTTGCAAAAACATGACACCCGCTTGCGAGCGATGGTATGACAAACGGATTGCACATTAGTACCCGAAGACGAAAAATCGTCTATGCTACAAACACGACTATTTTTCGGCAGAGGCTAATCAACCGGCAATAGCATCGTGATTAAGCATTGTGACGGCTAGAAGCCGTGGTCACAATGATAACTAGGTTAGATTTGTAGGAAATTCAAATAATGAGTCTATTGCCTGCCATATGCTTTTGTAGTACTCTTGAAATAGTTGACACATAAGGTGCTGTGTTTAAAACTACAGGTTGACTAGAAGATAATTGTAGCGACACTCATTAAATAATAAAGAAACGAACACACGTTTACTTCGAACTGATCCTTTTATTCTCCGTTACCACACTTTTATACACTTAAAGTACGTAAAACTTAAAAACGCGTTGTATGACAAAACAGACTTTCAAATTGCAACAATGACATAGCATATAAATTTACCCCTGGACGATCATACAGTTGACATACTTCAGGTAAGAAACCCGACAGAAATTCGTTTATATTAAGTCTTACACAAAAGTATAACGTTTGACATGTTATTAGTTCGGGGCTTTGACACACCGAAAATGCTCAATGAATTTCTTTTTTGGCGGGGATAATCCTGTAAAACGCAACAGAAATCCAAATAAATTCAAATGTACACAAAAGCACCCTCGCTTTTCACTGCAGGCGCGAACTGTGAGGCTTCCTAAAAAATATTCCCAGAGTGGTAGCACCTGACCGTGCGCCAGCATAAAGTATGAGGTAACTTTTAAGTTTGCGTTATGATCATATAAAGGCAGGACATTGTGAAGTAACTGATTACATGATGACACATGTAGTATAAAGATAAACGAAATATAACCGGGTGAAGCACAGTTACAATGAGAATATAGCTTATAATGTGTCAAAATTTGCTCGCAAGGGATAGTATCACTACATAGCTAGGCAGTGAGGGGTGTCATAGTGTTCATATAAGGTATTTTCTATAACTCTAACTGAATCGCTTATGAGCCGTCGCACACGTGTGAACAGTATGATTTCCAAAAGCATGCATGAAACTGTGAATCATAATGAGCATGATTCCTTCATCATTCCTCCTTGGGCACGATGTTATCATAGCGTTCTCCATTGACTGCTCTGTTACATATTTGTTGGTATGATCCCTCGGTTGATTCATGGGAAATGAAGATGCGCGGAACCTTTGTGCGGATGGATTGTATACAATATTCATACCTATGCTTAACAACCAGACCGGATGACTACGTTTTTATCAACTTTTACATCACATTCACTGGCGATATATTTCATGTGTACACGCTAGTTGCATGCACTATTTAGCGCAACAAATTGTTATATCTCTATATCGGCTTTAGACCTTTTGGAAATGTAAAACAAACAAAGCACCAAATTGATGGCTTGTGAAAAATTGAACTGTTACGTTTTGCGATCACAAGTTTCGGTAGGTTGAAATAGCGGATGCAATATAAGGATACAAATTAATTTGCAAAGTACGGATATAAAATGGGCAGCAACACTCAATTTTTCAATTCAATTAACACACATTTAACTGCTTTCATAGCTTTGGAACTATCTCCCGTGAGCAAACCATGGCTATCAACTGCGTATTGCAAGATATATGAGGTGTTAAATAAACAGATGGTAAAACTATTGTAATTGCAATGTCTGGTTAATTTTCACATTGCATGTACATTTTGGTTTGTTTGAATGTTCCATCTTATCGGTTGAAATACTTAAGCATATGGCAAATGCTTTAAAGCTCGCAATATACAGGTAAAATTTATTTTAATGTGATAAACTCGGACGCGTGACATTTTCGTTTTGGTTGAGCGAGGGACATTTCTATCGACCTACACCCGCCAAATAACCTTTATTGATGTTATCGTAGAATCTATTTATCCTCGTAGTAGTTTATTTTGTGTTGGAAATGCAGGATGCTAGTTGAATATAAACTTACTGACAAAATATTTTGGTACGCTTGAAAACATGTCATTAATGTGCTGATTAGCTATTCTAAGAAGTTTCATTAAGACCACCTTTGTGGCGAGCCTTTGCAAGAGTGTACAGCACCCCCATCTTCGGTCAGCACCAGCATACAACTGACTAAATTATGATTGATGCACTGTATCCTGGATCTGTTTAGAAATGGAAAATCGTGCTGTTCGAGGTGACACTGCCCTGCATTTAACATATTGTCCAACGGACGTTATGACAAGCAGCTCGTTGCACAGATCTAGTGTTCACATATTTAAACCGAAGTGAGCCATCGTAGTCTTGCAGTCGAACAGAAGGTAAATAAATTGTACTTTCAGAAACAAAAGGTAAATGCTTGTCACTGCCCCAATATGATGTTTTGTCAAACAAAAATGTGCATGAAAAAACATTAAATGTCGACTTTAAATCTCCTTTTATTTTCGTCAGCTGCATCGAATGATGCATATGGTTGGTCTAAATTGCATATCGCCAAAACTGGTAATGCAGCTGGCATATAACAGTGCTCAATGATATTCTTTGCATGCGGTTGTAGACGCAGTTATTGTTCGCGCCACGCAGAAACAATACCAGCGCAACACTGAAGTGAACATCATACAGCTTTAATTTGTCATGTGCAACGTCTGTCAAACTGCAAGTGATATGCATCAACCGCTCTCATGGCTACCCTAGGTGTGCTTTGCCCAGGATTGCAGGAAATGGTATGCAGCATAATATTAAGGATTCAGTGGTCGTGTTGCCTGATATTCACATCTGCTAAACAAATGCACTGATATATCTTAGGAATGTTTGGTACCAATCTTCGGCGGGATAAATAAGGATATCAATACTACATATGTGATAAAGTGCTTGGAAACGTATATTGTTATTGTGCATGTATGCATTTCTCTCTAAGCCTTAACCCATATACTGTGTTAAGCAGCCAGTATTAAGACATCCTGCTTCTCAGAATTACGCATGGTACAGGAGTTTACGACCAAGCCACTTGTTAGTGTTTTCAATATACAAACCAAGCGCAAGTAGTCGATGCCAATGGAGCAGATAATGAAAGGAACCCCATTTAGTCAACACAATTCTATGGTACAGTTATTCGAGATAAAATGTTGTCTACCTTATATGAAATGCTACTTCAGTTACATTACATAAGTGTGATGTTAGGGGTATTTACTAGTTTTTTTATACAGACAATGGTTCCTGATTATCAAATATTCGTGGGTATTTGTAACACCGTTGAAGTTGAGCTCGTGTATTGTGAGTTGGTAATACAGGGTGGCAAGCTCACAAAGGGTTGTCTTGTTGAACGAGTGGAATTGCATGTCCTTTGTTTTTGGGCTAATGTAATGCTTGGCGCTTAATTGCAACAATCATGTATCGTATCTCGCTTGCTGAGCCCAATGTAAAGCAACACACCCAACGTATGTCAAATAAAAGGTATATAATGCATAATTACACTTCAATATAATCCCCTTTAAGTCGAAAGGAAGGGAGCTTTTCGATCCATAACTTAAAATTAGTGGGGCATTCATTCACGACATTTTATGTCGGGTTTCTGCGTTAACAGTAATCAATTATTTATCACTTACTCAAAGGGACTGTTTTGCATCCTCCACATTATATGCTGACAGGCTGTCCATTAACATAAACATTAATTTGCGAAGTGGGTGCCATTATACGACCGTAGCATTAAGCATTAATTATTCTCTTTCCGGGCTCTATTTTGTGGCCCCAATAAAATGCTCCATGTAATTTTACAGCTAATTTTCATTCATCGTTCATTTATTGTCACTAATGTGAGGTTACTGCGGCCTAACCAATGGTTTTGCATGAAGGTCTAAAGTAATTGCATCTAATTTAAAGGCTAATCTGTCGTAGTACTATCCGTTGTTGTTCATTTCCGATTTGTGATGGCAAAACGCCATGTTATCAAGAACAAAATGTGCTGAATGTTTGATGTTTCATTGACATTAGAGTTGAGCAAAGCTGACTCTCAGATTATACTGTTATCAGTTGGACTCATACCATAGG
Organism: Urechis unicinctus; assembly: GCA_034190875.2. NCBI lineage: Eukaryota > Metazoa > Annelida > Polychaeta > Xenopneusta > Urechidae > Urechis > Urechis unicinctus. The sequence continues at coordinate 27,476,801 of CM067355.1, forward strand.
AATTACGTACATACCTCAGCAACTTACACTCACATCCACTGCATGAATGAACAGCGTCATAATGCACAACATTGTACGCTTTGAGCGGGATAAACGACGAAATAAAGTACGACGTGATCCTCTACAAAGATCGACGTGTTTCGTTTGATTTGCTGAGGTACATTGAAACCTTGTGTGGTGCTTGGATTATAAGAATCATTTGACAACTGGTTGGTCGTAATTGCATAAGGAAATCATTTGCATACTTCCGCTGGGTTATTTACCCGTAACATCTATATTTGTGCATTATAAAAAAATAATGTTTACGATCTAGCAGCATTTCATTACGCGTTGCACGGTAGCAGGATTATGACGAAGCGTTCCTCTACCGAAAGCAAGGCTAATAGTTATGAATTTCGGAAAGGAATATAGCGTGGAAAAACGACTGATTGTAGAAAGAACTAAACCTTATATGACCACCAGGATATAAAGTGTAAACCAGAAACTACTGCAAACATTGTTGTGTCATATACAAGACTTGCAAGTAGTTGTTTCTAAAGTTCGCTATAGAAACATGTACAAACATGTAAGAAATTCCACGAGATTGCAAAGAAGGAATAACGTGACCCTTCCGTGATATATGCGGTTACGTATTAAAGTCTCCTAGACAATGCAAAGGAATTCAAATATGATCATCTATTGACAAAAATTCAACCCTGATCTTTAGAGCACCTCGCCACCTGACGGTTGGAGGCCGATTCAACCGTTAATTTCCCACATGCTTCTAATGGAATAAAACATACAGGTTTACGAAAATTAGACGTTGATTAAACAACACTATCTTACATAATTTAGTGATCAATCTTGTTAACGCATTGGACATTTACATAATGACTAGGGGGAAGAAGTGTCTGGGCAAATTAATGGAATCTTGTACTTTTCTCTTCAGTTGTGTCTACTGTACCCTAATGTATAATGCATCACAATACTGTTGAGCAGGTTGTGGTCATTTGCGGGGCAAGATCTTGCAAGGAAACGATGTAGTACTTATCTAAAAATGCATCATAATAGGATTGATTTTTTGGGAGCTCTGAAGACGCCAATTATTGTTATTGTATACGGTAAATATTTACTGAATAAAAGTAATGCATATTTAATACATCAAGCCGCCGATTCCTCGCACAAGTTTTCAGTTGACGAATCAAGTGACATGTAACACCATTACCGCGTATTATGAGGGAAGACCGCTTATTCCGTAATCAATCTTATTTCTTTAATGTATTTAGTGCAGCTGCTGTTGCAATCCTATACGGTTCGGTTCCCAGCGTTACGTTTGGATGTGGATTGATGTGCAATAACATGATAATCAGGTGACGACAGTAACTTACAACAATTTAACTTAGTTGCTGTGGTCACATTAATGATGCATGTTTGTGCCTGGATTAGTGTCTTTAATCACTTATCGTCCGTACTGTTGATTTGTATTCTTATCTGAGGATTGATAAATTCATACGATTACAAATGCAACAGACATTTATGCTTAATGCAAATATCACATTATGTGACTTTCTTTAAATTACATTCCTAACTAGGTTAATAACTTCGTTGTTTTCTTACTCCCGCATACAATAGCCATCCTGAACTTGTGCTGTTACTAGCAAATTACAATTTCTTTATCCATTAATTAATTGCTGTTTCTTCAGTATGCTCTCCCCGAACTTTATCGAACCACTCCTTTCGGATGGATCAGCCCGTTCCTACCCTAATATTGAAGGATCTACCGCCCCGCCTAGCCCCATAGATATTACAGTTCTGATCAGTAAGTAATTACCATTGAATCTGAAGGTCTGTACGCTATCGACTTTTGTCAAACTCTGGTTTCGACCAGAGATGTAACACCGTTGCGAATGACAATGATTAATAAAGAACAATGTGCAAATAATACGCTATGGATTATTGTACTTTATCTTGGCAACACTGTGACAGGAAATCCTATTGAGAAGCAAAACAAAGTTGTAAATTTCACATCATACGTCAATTTAAGTTGATTAATGGAATCATACAGATGAAGAAGACATGGGACGAAATCAAGGTGTTATGCAATCAAGCAGGATCAAATAGAAGTTTGATAGGATTCAGCCTGACATAACTCGATGATATATAAAGTTTGAATGTGCCCGAAAATACGTAGCATAACGAATTTAATCTATCCATTAAAGCATTCATATTTGTTTATTATCACCAGTGATTTAGAATATAATCATTAAGTAACCGAAACGTTGTTTAGGCTTAATGTTTGAGAACCGACGTTGTGTTAAGGATTTAAAACAATCCATATTCGTGTGGATCAAATCAGCCTAACTATTATTCATTGCGAGTCAGATGGCTTTGTCATTTGTCAAAAAAGGCTATTACACTAGTGTCTGTGAAAATGTTTACAACACAGAGCAAGGTTTTCCTCGTATCTGCTCCTTCTGCGAGCGTATTAATGGATGTGCGAGTGCTACCTCTCTTTGGCTCTAGCACAGCAAACTTTGATCTCGCCATGACGGGAGCAGCAGTAGAATGGTGGCCCGACGCTACAACGTGGAATCAATACGATCACCAGTGCAGTGGATTGACGAGTGTTTACCGATGGATTCACCAATCAGCTGTGTCAGGTGGTTAGATTGTTTGCTATATATAAACCACAATACATGCAGGACCATGGTTCAGCCTTTCAATAAGTGCATGCATAAATACAGTGGTATGTCAACAACTTTGCATGGGTGAATTATAAAGGAAATAAATATTTCTCCGAACATTAGCCGCATGCAGTAATATAGCTAGGTATAATGTGCGAGTAGTTAATCCCTACCTCGTGGCAACAACGACAACTTCATACGATGAGTAAACCCATTAGTTCTTACTGCAAATTCAATGAGGCAAAATTATTAACCACGAAAGTTGGCATTTAGCCAGGATTGTTTCCTCGTTCACGCATTTATGGTAGGTTAATTCTGAGAAAGAAGAATGTCTGAAGTAATGTCTGAAGTTGAATGTATTTCTAGGGCCGATCGAAGATAGGCGAGTTATGCACTCATGCAAATGTTCAACATATAACCGGTCTGGGTGAGCCCTCTTATCTTAGCTAATAAATCTCGGTAATTACATGCTTTCAAACTTACAAAATCAACTCCTAGTTTGTTTGAATTGGGATAGTATCACACATTCCTGTTAATATTTACTATCACACCTGCTGCAATGTTTAAGATACAGTACAATACCAACAGAAGACGTTATTCGGCGGCCATGCTGATGGAAATGGCCCACACGTCATCAAATCGATGGTGTTACGCCTCTCTCCGAGTTTATCATATGACTTTGATATAATATACTGAGATTGAACATTGTGTTCATTTACTTGTGGGTCATACACATAAGTCATGCAACGGATATGTCGGAACATTCTAAAAAACTAAAATCAAAATGCAATATGAAAAACAACCAGCCATTGCAACTGAGATAGCGATAATGTCACTTAATTCAACACGTTATTCTCTGCTGAGCAATTAATTTGCAGCACACAATTTATAGCCGTGGTTTGCGCACTGGTGGTTATAGAAAATTATGATGCAAGTGTACGTATCAGATGTTAGAATATAGGCTTATATTTGATTGGGTTTCGCAAAACTGGTGCACTCCTTTAACAACCAAATGCTACAGCTGTGGTCCTACGGGCAGCTCCAACAAATACAGCTAGGCGCCACTGGCAACTTGCTCCGTTTGATTTTCAAAATCCTACTCCCCACTATTTCCAACGATGAAAGACACACGATCGCTCTCGTTGCTTGGGTATTCCGCAAGCATTTTTTTCTGCGGCTGATTGCTTTTATTATATCTATTACTTGTATGCGCATGCGCGATCTCTTGCCTGCTATAGGCGGGGCAATGTCATTTTGTTGTCATTTTGCAGCGATTTTTTATCATAGATGCGGCCATCGTAGCGCCATTGATGTAGTAGATTTGTATATTGTACAACCCAACGTATTTATTTCAGAAGTTATCCCAAATTGCTCAGAAGCATGTCAGTAGCCCGTTGACTGCACTGACAATGACCCAAAATATATTGCATCCGATATAACCACGCTTAGGCTCACAGAAATATTTCGTCGTAAGCCAAGCACTCAAAACTGACCAAAGGCAGTCCATCATCCTCGTATATTTGCACTATTATACATGATTGTATTTGTTAGCGTCTCACAACGTTATTACACAACTAATGTTTAAAAGATGCATATAATAAGCTCAACAAACACCGTGTAAGTGCATTCCTCGCGTCCCTGGGATACTCGGGCGTTTATCGACGTGCAGTATTAAAACAGTACGAACGTCATAGAACGCTTCATATTAAAATATCGAGATGAGTGCGAAGAAATAACTATTTTTTTTTATTGCCTTGTGACCTCATAAAATAGTATACCAGTTATGAAAGTTGAAGGCACTGTACGCTTTTAAGGGCTAAGGTTTTAAGTATTTGTTTAGCCGATATCATTGTAGTCAACAGAAGTTGAGTACTGGCACTGGCTGCTATTAATGACACGGTCATGTACCATAATAATATCTAAATTGCGATAATTGCTTGGCTTGGTTTTTTTCGGGTCGTGCATGGACGTCTACAAACACATACACGCCAATGTCGGTTTAAATGAATAAAATTAATTACTGCAGTGGATATAACATGTATATCCGTATTATTGCTGCGCCATATTGACAAATTATTGATAGCATGTCAGTTTGTGTAAAATGAAACCTATCTTCGAGCACGGCTTCGCTATCCAAAACATCTTGGTGATGTCAAATGTCGGAATGGCTTTCAATATGCTGGGCAATTTACAGTGCGCATGATGCGAGCAAATAAATTTGTGCTTACATGATATTTTTGTACTTGTCAAAGGCATCTACGCGAATGTTTTGACAGCTAAAAACATTAACCCGTTTGACTGGTGAGGATGAATGTTGGCAGTTTCGTGCTAATGGATTCTGCAAATTGAAACGATAGGTGTTCTTTTTCAAGTCGTGTTGATAGTTTTAAGTCAATTGTTATTTAAGTTCTCGAAAACAAGTTATGTAATGTAAAATGCTCACCAAATTATACCTTGTTTCATGTTTTCACTTGACTCATATGTGAAGAACTGAACTCCGATATCAACGAGTAAGAATACACAATTTTCCGCAAATAACATTGTTTGTTAAACAAAAGTTGTGATGACCTCTAAGAAATTTTAACGCATTATTGGACATGCGTTTGCCATTTCTTCCAGGCTTTAATGCACGTCTCTTATACGAAATTCACTGTTCTAATACGTTTTCACTATATACGCCAATAGCCCCCCTGACGTTAATGCGGGAAGAATTATGCTAAAATACAAAATGATAGAATGCAAAAATGCTTTAGAGGCATGATGTAGCAATCGCATTTAGATCCATAGACACATTTTACTTGAAAACAATTACAGTAACAACTACCGAATGCTAATTGAGTGGTCGGACGTTATGAATAAACTAGACACAGTCAGTATTTTGTTCCTTTATTTGCACACTCGCTAAATTGACTTGATATAAGTATCTATAATGGTCTCCACATCACGATTAATGAGGACGCTATATATCATGGGTAAGTCGTTGCTGGCAGAATTATTGCTTGCTAGTACTACAACGTATGTCTACCCAACACTGTAGGGCGTGTTCGGGTAAGAAAGATAAGCTCTAAATGATGCACGCATGCTGCTCAAGCAGCAAGGGAGTACATTACCTCTACGATATAATTGCTACACCAGAATATTTCGCTAGCTGTATATGAGTACAAACGTGTAAACCAAAGCTCGAACTGCAAGCATATCAGGTTGTTAGAAAAGAAGAAGAGATGCAAATTATGCATTCAATTATTTGTCAACTTTGATGTTGAACATCGTAAAATAAGATAACATAATACATCATGATCGATGGCGTCATATAGTGCATCATAAATTGTAACGATTATGCATATACATATAATTTCATTGTCCATTAGTCATGCATTATCCATTTTGGGAATAATAATCGCAAACAAGTTTATTACTGCTTTTATGAGGTCAACTTCCGATGTGCATCATTGAAAGCGAATCAGATGGTTTAATGCATGCCAGAATACATGCTTACTTAGTTGCGATGATATATCTGACATGCGAGTGATTTCTTACTCAGTGATTCCATAGAAGCCAATGTGCTTCACGAGCGCTACACAACAACACGTGGTTCAGCCGAGGACTGAATTGCTTCTATATTCCAGCTGTAAATGCTGCCGCAAAACTCGACTTCAAAATATTATGTAGGAAGGCAGTTATTTGCCACAATTATAACTGCTCCTATATGACAGCTGGTTCAAAACACGTGAACAGCTTGATTTTAGGAACCGAATACTTCATTTCACTCGATTTCTGTTGCGAATTAAACTATCCACCGATATCAATCTACAAAGAATGTTTGTTTTTGTCAACGCCGTAATAATTTTATTACCAAGACAAAATATACCTATGATGTAAAGTGACAGTAGTCAGCTTGGCAAACAAAGAAACTTAATGCATAGGATACTTGAACGCACATATGAAAACCAACGGCTTACTGAGAAGCAGCAAACGGCAATCAGATGAGCCATGCCGCCACAATTGATTGTAAAAGTACCTCATTCGGCACGATACTTAGAACATTAATCATTTGGGTAAACAATTGCAGTTTTTCCCTTTTTTTCCAATTTGACAGTGCTCTCTAGAGCAACTAGATACAGAAGGATATAAATTTTAATGCCTGGGTGTATTGACCGTTGTGGTTCATGTTAATGTCGTTCGTGGGTTTTGTGTAACTTAACTGCCACTGATTAATTTATTGAATGACCTTAAAAGTTTTTGTGATGACATGATGGCCATTCTCTACAAGTATTGATTGTGTATACTCTCTACGGGGATCTCGAAGCAGCAAATCAAGCTGAATGGGCGATCGATATCTCTGAACATAAACATTACGTATCGTCCATATTCTGTGTGGTATTATCGTTAAAGAGTTGCAAGGACGTTCATTCATTGATACAAGAAAAATTATATTATTTCCTAGCATTACCTCAGGAGCAAAAACTCAGTCGGCTTTTTTCATCATTCCTAATCGAGTCTTAGCTATAAGGAGACTTGGCGTATTGTTTATGGCAGTCGTTAATATTGCTGCCATGAATGGAATCTCTGGGGCTCCTAAAACTGCTTTCTGAAGATATAATGAAATCCAGTTAAGCCTGCGAAAATAAACATAATGCGATGGCACACATTGTCTGCTATGTTTGGTATGGATTATAATTGAAATGGTCCGCAATTTATCCCAGCCAGGTATGAATAGTCGTGGTAATCTATTAACGTTACTCAATATATTTTGGTCAATGTTTTTACAAGGCTATTACGTCTTCTGTTGGTTGCGGAAACATCAATGGCTTAACAAACAAGCATGAGTTCGGTCATTTAACGTATACGAAACAATCGCAAATGCGACTAGGTTATACTGTGGATGGATTGGCCGCCGCTGCCGTAGTTTGGCGCAAAGAGGGAGAGATGTATACATGTTCGTTGCAGAGACAACGACTATGCCAAATTGCAACTACGAACTTACCTCATTGTGAATCGGACGTTAAAAGTACCATTTGAAATGAAGTTGATTAAATTGTGACAAATCTAAATGCTGCTCATGCCCTTTGGTCGTCGCTGCTGGTAAACGCTCGTCATAAAATCCCGATCATGGTCCCTCGTTACAATACTTGATACCACGCATCAACTTCGTCTGTTCAGGGCTCACGAGTATGTCCATTGCAGTTTATGGGACGCCAAGAGCCAAGCTTAGTCGACACCTGATTTACTTTGGCATATATGGGAACGCAGTCAATTACCAGTTAATTTTTTTTTCGAGCATAACAATTATTTTCGAGAATACCCACCTCTGTCTGATGGGAGCTCAAAGCAACAGCAGCGTGTGAAATAATGTAGATTGATGTTGACAAGATAATTACAGCCAGGTATTATATGGCCATCTGAATAATGTATTTCATCCCATGGCGCTGCCTTTTTTTATATATCTTTAAGATGCACCAACATGAAATACCGTTAACATCATAGGTATGAAAATAATTTTCAGGGATGGGAAACAATATAGACCAGCTTAATTCTGTTGTTACATTTAGTATGTAGATCAGCATATTTATTTTTCAATAAAGAATTAATCTCGCTGATACAAGCGGGTTTGGTATCACTGTGAATGACTTTGCGTCATATTTTCACAATCATAGTCTTACTTTGCAGTTGTTTGATACCAATGGCAATAGTTTTATCTCATTTACTGATGTAAACATGGACGAAAACGATTGTCAACCATTGTAAGCAAATTTATACTTTCAAGAAAAACCGCAGTAACTAGTACATGTTACACTATGTGAATGCTTGCATCGAGGAAAACCACATACCTAGAAATATATTTGCACCTAACGATCTCGTTGAAAAAGTTATTTGCATAGCAACGATATAAAAAGCGACCAAATGCATTTAAAATTATTCGATATTTTTTTTGTTATTTGTAGAATGGTGCTACACTTCACCGATAATTCAACAATTGATTGCAATGTTAATTTCACGGTTAAGTTGCTAATGAAATGGCTGAGCCGCAACAATCGTTGCCTCTGTATGCCTTTTCAGTAGGATATGTCCAATATCAATATTTCACGCACTAATCTTTATTTGCTTCGAACAACAATCAAACAGCAGTGTGAATTATTCTCATGCAGAACAATTATGACGTGGATGCTTGAATATTTCAGGCAGCATGAAAGCGCTGCTCTTACAATCGATATTCACATTCATCTCTGGAAAGGTCGTGTACAAATGCATGTAGATATAGCTTCTGTGCAACACAAGGCATGCTTTACTGGTCATATTCACCACATGGGATGTTTTGCAGCGCCGTTATCATTACGACAATGCATATAAACGCTGGAAGTATACCTAAATTTGGCAATAACCGGAAATAATCGGACTATACGAAACTAGCAAAGTGGTTCTGAACCTGACATGCAATGCTTATTGTTTAACTCGTTTTATTAATGGAAGAAACTTGAGCATCTTAGTTGTACTTTATTGGGTCGGATTTTCGCATGCTTGCGTAAAATGACGAAGTGGACATCTTCAAACGAACCAACTGAAGCAGGCCCAATGACTGTGTGACGCGGGCTATTCAATCTGTGGCCTTTTTGTCACGCTACTTATCTAATTTGGTACCAAACCAATATGTTTTACATAAATATAGAGAGCAAAAGTCGCATATGAGCACTGAGAGATGGTCAACATATCTTACAATGTGCATACAAAATTCAATAAAACCCATGTTCACCAGCACTGTTTCGGTCATGAATAGCAATAACTGAATAAAAAATCAATACACTGCTTAAACAGAAGCTGCATCTAAACAACTGGCGTAAGGCAATGTCATTACCAATGATGTATGCAACCTTTATTAACTAAACCAGCAAACCGTGCCATTGTTATACATAAACCTCAGCGTGTCGTAATAATGATTAATAAAGTAATTTGCTAAGGTAAATAAAGGCTATGCTAAACAGCACTATGCTTCATACATGACAGGGAACTAAACTGCAAAATTACCTCATTACATTCGATAAATTTTAGCGCAGTCATTGGAGATAACAATAATACACACAATAAAGGTCATGCTCATCATCTTCATTGCATTAGATTAGGAAGCGAATGCACATTCATCAATACCCTGACTCACCTTTGTCACATCTTCACTCCTTCATTTACTTACCAACATGCTCACATACTAATAGCATCATATGAATTTGTGTATTTTTGGGATCCTGTGATGTAGGTAGGGTGCTGTATGATTCTTCTAGATCGGTTATATGACCATCATCATTATCTTCATCATCCTTACCATCATCATCATTATCATTTTATTGTCATCATCATAATCATCATCATCATTATAAATCAACGTAACATGCCATAAAATAAAACAATAAATCCCCAAACCCAAACTGAAGCTTTACAAAATGATGGGATACTTTAACGTTCCCGCGGTACATTGCAATTTGACTAATATTAGAAGTGTCTCTCATTCATCAATAAATCATTTATTCTTGTATGGCATTGCGGAGGTTTGCTTGTTGGTCTCATTGGCCGAATACGTTTATTCGATTGCTTGTTAATGAGGTCGCCTGCATCAACCTGGCAAGTAGCTGTCATGGAGTCCCGTAGTGTAAGTGGTATCGGTGTGAACGGTTACTCGGATATGCCCTTTACCTAATGACATGGTCGACATCATCCTCATTATCAGCAGCAGCCCCCTCCATAATCCACACTTAGTCAACCAGCTCTGCTGTCGACAAGAAATCACAGTCGGGGAGAAGTGGTCATCTTCCACGATCTTAATAATGAGACATCTAGATTGAGAAACTGCACCCGACGTGTTTTATCTTTTGTACCTCAGTCACCTGTCACGGTGGAATGCATTTCAGACATTGACAAGAGCAAGAAATACATAAAATGACAGAGAGAGAGATAGAAAGAGAAATATAGATAGAGAGAGAGAGCGAGATAGAAAGAGAGCGAGAGAGATTACTGAAATCGGGAGGTTACGTAATTTATCTTATAGATGACAATTCCTGTAAGTAACTGAATTTTTCTTTAAATTCAGGCATATCTAAACCAATATTATATGTTATATGGCAATTGTTACCAGCTAAGAAGGTGACGGCTTCTTTAATGTTAAACGTTTAGTGCATTTCAGCGTTGCACCCGTGTCATATATGCGCGCCAATGGCTGGGGGTCTGAACATTATCGATCTCTCATCATAAACAAACTGCATTTGCCCTTGATAGACCACTTTGACCATAACCTTTATATGTCTGACTAAGCAATAAGACACTCAGTCTTTAACAAATTTAATTCTCCCCCAGAAGCTCAATCAATAAAACTAATCGATTCTTCATTTCGATAGGACTGTCCATCAATGAATGTCAAAAAACTGTATCCTAAAATCAAGTCAAAAATTTATCCTGTTCGAAAATTCGGTAATAGTGATATCCTACAACGACCCGGTCGATTTCGTTCTTGATAGTGTCTCTAAGTGCCGATAAGATAGGTGTTGTTATCGTATATGACACAGGAATATTGTTAACAAAATCCCAGTACAGACATCACTTCCTTCTACCGTTTGTTTGAAGAGGATGAAGACGAAAATGGACCAGAAAAAAAATCTCCATGCATAGTTATCAGCACCTCAGAAAAGACAATGAATAACAGATAGGAAACATTTTATGGATATATGAGTCCAATTCGTGGCGCACCGCTGTCAATTACAGTGACTATTGCACAGCTAGTGCTAACATAGGTAACTAACCTGGCAAGCATCGAATGTAAAGTTCAGAATGAACTCAAATGTTCCGTCTATTAT
>CM067355.1:27496257-27511082 GCA_034190875.2 Urechis unicinctus
AGTTTTTTTTTTTCCCCCCAAAACCCTTGAAATCGCCCCAAAACCTAAAATCAAGCTGTTCACGTGTTTTGAACCAGCTGTCATATAGGAGCAGTTATAATTGTGGCAAATAACTGCCTTCCTACATAATATTTTGAAGTCGAGTTTTGCGGCAGCATTTACAGCTGGAATATAGAAGCAATTCAGTCCTCGGCTGAACCACGTGTTGTTGTGTAGCGCTCGTGAAGCACATTGGCTTCTATGGAATCACTGAGTAAGAAATCACTCGCATGTCAGATATATCATCGCAACTAAGTAAGCATGTATTCTGGCATGCATTAAACCATCTGATTCGCTTTCAATGATGCACATCGGAAGTTGACCTCATAAAAGCAGTAATAAACTTGTTTGCGATTATTATTCCCAAAATGGATAATGCATGACTAATGGACAATGAAATTATATGTATATGCATAATCGTTACAATTTATGATGCACTATATGACGCCATCGATCATGATGTATTATGTTATCTTATTTTACGATGTTCAACATCAAAGTTGACAAATAATTGAATGCATTATTGCATCTCTTCTTCTTTTCTAACAACCTGATATGCTTGCAGTTCGAGCTTTGGTTTACACGTTTGTACTCATATACAGCTAGCGAAATATTCTGGTGTAGCAATTATATCGTAGTGGTAATGTACTCCCTTGCTGCTTGAGCAGCATGCGTGCATCATTTAGAGCTTATCTTTCTTACCCGAACACGCCCTACAGTGTTGGGTAGACATACGTTGTAGTACTAGCAAGCAATAATTCTGCCAGCAACGACTTACCCATGATATATAGCGTCCTCATTAATCGTGATGTGGAGACCATTATAGATACTTATATCAAGTCAATTTAGCGAGTGTGCAAATAAAGGAACAAAATACTGACTGTGTCTAGTTTATTCATAACGTCCGACCACTCAATTAGCATTCGGTAGTTGTTACTGTAATTGTTTTCAAGTAAAATGTGTCTATGGATCTAAATGCGATTGCTACATCATGCCTCTAAAGCATTTTTGCATTCTATCATTTTGTATTTTAGCATAATTCTTCCCGCATTAACGTCAGGGGGGCTACATTGGCGTATATAGTGAAAACGTATTAGAACAGTGAATTTCGTATAAGAGACGTGCATTAAAGCCTGGAAGAAATGGCAAACGCATGTCCAATAATGCGTTAAAATTTCTTAGAGGTCATCACAACTTTTGTTTAACAAACAATGTTATTTGCGGAAAAATTGTATTCTTACTCGTTGATATCGGAGTTCAGTTCTTCACATATGAGTCAAGTGAAAACATGAAACAAGGTATAATTTGGTGAGCATTTTACATTACATAACTTGTTTTCGAGAACTTAAATAACAATTGACTTAAAACTATCAACACGACTTGAAAAAGAACACCTATCGTTTCAATTTGCAGAATCCATTAGCACGAAACTGCCAACATTCATCCTCACCAGTCAAACGGGTTAATTTTTTTAGCTGTCAAAACATTCGCGTAGATGCCTTTGACAAGTACAAAAATATCATGTAAGCACAAATTTATTTGCTCGCATCATGCGCACTGTAAATTGCCCAACATATTGAAAGCCATTCCGACATTTGACATCACCAAGATGTTTTGGATAGCGAAGCCGTGCTCGAAGATAGGTTTCATTTTACACAAACTGACATGCTATCAATAATTTGTCAATATGGCGCAGCAATAATACGGATATACATGTTATATCCACTGCAGTAATTAATTTTATTCATTTAAACCGACATTGGCGTGTATGTGTTTGTAGACGTCCATGCACGACCCGAAAAAAAACCAAGCCAAGCAATTATCGCAATTTAGATATTATTATGGTACATGACCGTGTCATTAATAGCAGCCAGTGCCAGTACTCAACTTCTGTTGACTACAATGATATCGGCTAAACAAATACTTAAAACCTTAGCCCTTAAAAGCGTACAGTGCCTTCAACTTTCATAACTGGTATACTATTTTATGAGGTCACAAGGCAATAAAAAAAGTTATTTCTTCGCACTCATCTCGATATTTTAATATGAAGCGTTCTATGACGTTCGTACTGTTTTAATACTGCACGTCGATAAACGCCCGAGTATCCCAGGGACGCGAGGAATGCACTTACACGGTGTTTGTTGAGCTTATTATATGCATCTTTTAAACATTAGTTGTGTAATAACGTTGTGAGACGCTAACAAATACAATCATGTATAATAGTGCAAATATACGAGGATGATGGACTGCCTTTGGTCAGTTTTGAGTGCTTGGCTTACGACGAAATATTTCTGTGAGCCTAAGCGTGGTTATATCGGATGCAATATATTTTGGGTCATTGTCAGTGCAGTCAACGGGCTACTGACAAGCTTCAGAGCAATTTGGAATAACTTCTGAAATAAATACGTTGGGTTGTACAATATACAAATTTACTACATCAATGGCGCTACGATGGCCGCATCTATGATAAAAAATCGCTGCAAAATGACAACAAAATCACATTGCCCCGCCTATAGCATGCAAGAGATCGCGCATGCGCATACAAGTAATAGATATAATAAAAGCAATCAGCCGCAGAAAAAAATGCTTGCGGAATACCCAAGCAACGAGAGCGATCGTGTGTCTTTCATCGTTGGAAATAGTGGGGAGTAGGATTTTGAAAATCAAACGGAGCAAGTTGCCAGTGGCGCCTAGCTGTATTTGTTGGAGCTGCCCGTAGGACCACAGCTGTAGCATTTGGTTGTTAAAGGAGTGCACCAGTTTTGCGAAACCCAATCAAATATAAGCCTATATTCTAACATCTGATACGTACACTTGCATCATAATTTTCTATAACCTCCAGTGCGCAAACCACGGCTATAAATGGAGTGCTGCAAAAATATTGCTCAGCATAGAATAACGTGTTGAATTAAGTGACATTATCGCTATCTCAGTTGCAATGGCTGGTTGTTTTTCATATTGCATTTTGATTTTAGTTTTTTAGAATGTTCCGACATATCCGTTGCATGACTTATGTGTATGACCCACAAGCAAATGAAAACAATGTTCAATCTCAGTATATTATATCCAAGTCATATGATAAACTCGGAGAGAGGCGTAACACCATCGATTTGATGACGTGTGGGCCATTTCCATCAGCATGGCCGCCGAATAACGTCTTCTGTTGGTATTGTACTGTACTGTATCTTAAGCATTGCAGCAGGTGTGATAGTAAATATTAACAGGAAATGTGTGATACTATCTCAATTCAAACAAACAAGGGGTGTATTTTGTAAGTTTGAAAGCATGTAATTACCGAGATTTATTAGCTAAGATAAGAGGGCTCAGCCACACCGGTTATATGTTAAACATTTGCATGAGTGCATAACTCGCCTATCTTCGATCGGCCCTAGAAATTCATTCACCTTAGGATTTGGGATGACAACTTCAGACATTACTTCATTTCCTATCAGAATTAACCTACCATAAATGAGTGAACGAGGAAACAATCCTGGCTAAATGCCAACTTTCGTGGTTAATAATTTTGCCTCATTGAATTAGCAGTAAGAACTAATGGGTTTACTCATCGTATGAAGTTGTCGTTGTTGCCACGCGGTAGGGATTAACTACTCGCACATTATACCTAGCTATATTACTGCATGCGGCTAATGTTCGGAGAAATATTTATTTCCTTTATAATTCACCCATGCAAAGTTGTTGCCATACCACTGTATTTATGCATGCGCTTATTGAAAGGCTGAACCATGGTCCTGCATGTATTGTGGTTTATATATAGCAAACAATCTAACCACCTGACACAGCTGATTGGTGAATCCATCGGTAAACACTCGTCAATCCACTGCACTGGTGATCGTATTGATTCCACGTTGTAGCGTCGGGCCACCATTCTACTGCTGCTCCGTCATGGCGAGATCAAAGTTTGCTGTGCTAGAGCCAAAGAGAGGTAGCACTCGCACATCCATTAATACGCTCGCAGAAGGAGCAGATACGAGGAAAACCTTGCTCTGTGTTGTAAACATTTTCACAGACACTAAGTGTAATAGCCTTTTTTGACAAATGACAAAGCCATCTGACACGAATATGGATTGTTTTAAATCCTTAACACAACGTCGGTTCTCAAACATTAAGCCTAAACAACGTTTCGGTTACTTAATGATTATATTCTAAATCACTGGTGATAATAAACAAATATGAATGCTTTAATGGATAGATTAAATTCGTTATGCTACGTATTTTCGGGCACATTCAAACTTTATATATCATCGAGTTATGTCAGGCTGAATCCTATCAAACTTCTATTTGATCCTGCTGGATTGCATAACACCTTGATTTCGTCCCATGTCTTCTTCATCTGTATGATTCCATTAATCAACTTAAATTGACGTATGATGTGAAATTTACAACTTTGTTTTGCTTCTCAATAGGATTTCCTGTCACAGTGTTGCCAAGATAAAGTACAATAATCCATAGCGTATTATTTGCACATTGTTCTTTATTAATCATTGTCATTCGCAACGGTGTTACATCTCTGGTCGAAACCAGAGTTTGACAAAAGTCGATAGCGTACAGACCTTCAGATTCAATGGTAATTACTTACTGATCAGAACTGTAATATCTATGGGGCTAGGCGGGGCAGGTAGATCCTTCAATATTAGGGTAGGAACGGGCTGATCCATCCGAAAGGAGTGGTTCGATAAAGTTCGGGGAGAGCATACTGAAGAAACAGCAATTAATTAATGGATAAAGAAATTGTAATTTGCTAGTAACAGCACAAGTTCAGGATGGCTATTGTATGCGGGAGTAAGAAAACAACGAAGTTATTAACCTAGTTAGGAATGTAATTTAAAGAAAGTCACATACTGTGATATTTGCATTAAGCATAAATGTCTGTTGCATTTGTAATCGTATGAATTTATCAATCCTCAGATAAGAATACAAATCAACAGTACGGACGATAAGTGATTAAAGACACTGATCCAGGCACAAACATGCATCATTAATGTGACCACAGCAACTAAGTTAAATTGTTGTAAGTTACTGTCGTCACCTGATTATCATGTTATTGCACATCAATCCACATCCAAACGTAACGCTGGGAACCGAACCGTATAGGATTGCAACAGCAGCTGCACTAAATACATTAAAGAAATAAGATTGATTACGGAATAAGCGGTCTTCCCTCATAATACGCGGTAATGGTGTTACATGTCACTTGATTCGTCAACTGAAAACTTATGCGAGGAATCGGCGGCTTGATGTATTAAATATGCATTACTTTTATTCAGTAAATATTTACCGTATACAATAACAATAATTGGCGTCTTCAGAGCTCCCAAAATCAATCCTATTATGATGCATTTTTAGATAAGTACTACATCGTTTCCTTGCAAGATCTTGCCCCGCAAATGACCACAACCTGCTCGCAGTATTGTGATGCATTATACATTAGGGTACAGTAGACACAACTGAAGAGAAAAGTACAAGATTCCATTAATTTGCCCAGACACTTCTTCCCCCTAGTCATTATGTAAATGTCCAATGCGTTAACAAGATTGATCACTAAATTATGTAAGATAGTGTTGTTTAATCAACGTCTAATTTTCGTAAACCTGTATGTTTTATTCCATTAGAAGCATGTGGGAAATCATCTGATCATATTTGAATTCCTTTGCAGCTACTCTTAGGTGGCGAGGTGCTGTGATCCGGGTACTTTTTGTCAATACATAGATATCTAAACTACACAAAGTGGCACTCACATATGTACCTGAATCAATGTTACTTTATGACGAGGCTTGGAATGTCCATCGAGCTATAGGACTATGCTGAATCTGACGCAATTATATGTTTAATTGGCTTAGCTAGGCTGTGTAAAGCATTAGGAAGATACTATATTGAGCATGTCAAATTGTCACTGAGCCCCCTAACTACACCGTGTTTCAGAGGATCTATATATAACTCACTACAAGTTTCCGATGAAAAATAATATTCTAACATTTAGGCGACAGTACTGCAACCGCAATTAGCGGCCCCTGTGCCCTCATTGACAAATCAATTAAAGCCGCCAATAAACGGTCGCCATTCGGCCTCTCAGGTCAACCGGTAGAGGCAGCCGGTCTTAAGCCAGGGAAGAGAATATAGCTCCTTAACTCCAAAAAAAAGCCAGACTCGGCATATGAAGGACTTTCGGCACACCTTACGGACGCTGATAAAATTGATCCTTTTCGGCTTCTACTACCGTTATCGTTACCACCACAATTTGAATTACAATTGGTGGACTTTTTTCAAATTTTACCTTAAGCTGTTGGTCAGTTTTGAGTGACCAATGGCATTTCTATCACATGATATTTTTGCATAGCCCGCAAATCCCCCAATAATGAATACCAAGAATTAAAGAACCGTTATTGAAGTACATCGCGTCATATATATATATATATATATATATATATATATTGATATATATATATATATATATATATATATATATATATATATATATATATATATATATATATATATATATATATATATATATATATATATATATATATATATATATATATATATATATATATATATATATATATATATATATATATATATATATATATATATATATATATATATATATACTATATATGTGTGTGTGTTTGTATATTAATATATATAGAGGATAATGAGCATTAATGCGCGAAAAGTGTTCACAAACACACAGCCCATCCTATGCAATAGTATTTTGCAATTAATATACATTTATATGTACACATGAGTACGTTTACTACCCTGCATGTATGCAGATATACCACCACAGTACGTCCTTTATCGTGCTTCATCATATTCGTTAGCTATATCCTCCTCGCCCAAATAATCATCGAAACCAATCGTTATATACGTTCGCAGTTGTACATTACATTTATACATGCTGGTGCTAACCGATGCCTTAGCCTATTGACATCATGCGCTCGATAAGTAGCACGAATCCTCTAGTTGTACAGTGATATTTCTTTCTCAGACAGGATTGAAGCATAAAAAAGTTTCAGCGTCAATTGGAATTTGGCTGCCATATCTCCCATTTTGTGAATCACGTGTGTTGAATGGTTTAATGTTTTTACAATCTCCAGCAGATAGTACCATTCCAAATAATATATGAATCATATCCAATGTCTAGGAGACTTTAATACGTAACCGCATATATCAAAAAATCCATGCAGTGGATGTGAGTGTAAGTTGCTGAGGTATATACGTAATTCCTATGGTATGAGTCCAACTGATAACAGTATAATCTGAGAGTCAGCTTTGCTCAACTCTAATGTCAATGAAACATCAAACATTCAGCACTTTTTGTTCTTGATAACATGGCGTTTTGCCATCACAAATCGGAAATGAACAACAACGGATAGTACTACGACAGATTAGCCTTTAAATTAGATGCAATTACTTTAGACCTTCATGCAAAACCATTGGTTAGGCCGCAGTAACCTCACATTAGTGACAATAAATGACCGATGAATGAAAATTATCTGCAAAATTACTCTGGCATGGAGCATTTTAGTGGAGCCACAAAATAGAGCCCGGAAAGAGAAACATTAATGCTTAAAGCTACGGTCGTATAATGGCACCCACTTCGCAAATTATTGTTTATGTTAGAGGACAGCCTGTCAGCATATAATGTGGAGGATGCAAAACAGTCCCTATGAGTAAGTGATAAATAATTAATTACTGTTAACGCAGAAACCCGACATAAAATGTCGTGAATGAATGCCCCACTAATTTTAAGTTAAGGATCGAAAAAGCTCCCTTTCTTTCGGCTTAAGAGGGTTATATTGAAGTGTAATTATGCATTATATACCTTTTATTTGACATACGTTGGGTGTGTTGCTTTACATTGGGCTCAGCAAGCGAGATACGATACATGATTGTTGCAATTAAGCGCCAAGCATTACATTAGCCCAAAAACAAAGGACATGCAATTCCACTCGTTCAACAAGACAACCCTTTGTGAGCTTGCCACCCTGTATTACCAACTCACAATACACGAGCTCAACTTCAACGGTGTTACAAATACCCACGAATATTTGATAATCAGGAACCATTGTCTGTATAAAAAAAACTAGTAAATACCCCTAACATCACACTTATGTAATGTAACTGAAGTAGCATTTCATATTAGATAGACAACATTTTATCTCGAATAACTGTACCATAGAATTGTGTTGACTAAATGGGGTTCCTTTCATTATCTGCTCCATTGGCATCGACTACTTGCGCTTGGTTTGTATATTGAAAACACTAACAAGTGGCTTGGTCGTAAACTCCTGTACCATGCGTAATTCTGAGAAGCAGGACGTCTTAATACTGGCTGCTTAACACAGTATATGGGTTAAGGCTTAACGAGAAATGCATACATGCACAATAACAATATACGTTTCAAAGCACTTTATCACATATGTAGGTATTGATATCCTTATTTATCCCGCCGAAGATTGGTACCAAACATTCCTATGATATATCAGTGCATTTGTTTAGCATATGTGAATATCAGGCAACACGACCACTGAATCGTTAATATTATGCTGCATACCATTTTCTGCAATCCTAGGCAAAGCACACCTAGGGTAGCCATGGAAGCGGTTGATGCGTATCACTTGCAGTTTGACAGACGTTGCACATGATAAAATAAAGCTGTATGATGTTCACCTCAGTGTTGCGCTGGTATTGTATCTGCGTGGCGCGAACAATAACTGCGTCTGCAACCGCATGCAAAGAATATCATTGAGCATTGCTTTATGCCAGCTGCATTACCCGTTGTGGCGATATGCAATTTAGACCAACCATATGCATCATATGCATGCATTCGACATTTAATGTTTTTTCATGCACATTTTTGTTTGACATTATTGGGTCAGTGACAAGATTTAAAAGTACAATTTATTTATTTAAAGTCGACATTTAACTTCGTTTTTATGCACATTTTGTGACGAGCTGCTTGTCATAACATCAGTTGGACAATATGTTAAATGCAGGGCAGTGTCACCTCGAACAGCACGATTTTCCGTTTCTAAACAGATCCAGGATACAGTGCATCAATCATCCTTTGGTCAATTGTACGCTGGTGCTGACCGAAGATGGGGGTGCTGTACACTCTTGCAAAGACTCGCCACAAAGGTGGTCTTAATGAATAGCTAATCAGCACATTAATGCCATGTTTTCAAGCCAACCAAAATATTTTGTAAGTAAGTTTATATTCAACTAGCATCCTGCATTTCCAACACAAAATAAACTACTACGAGGATAAATAGATTCTAAGATAAAATCAATAAAGGTTTTTTGGCGGGTGTAGGTCGATAGAAATGTCCCTCGCTCAACCAAAACGAAAATGTCACGCGTCCGAGTTTATCACATTAAAATAATTTTACCTGTATATTGCGAGCTTTAAAGCATTGCCCATATGCTAAGTATTTCAACCGATAAGATGGAACATTCAAACAAACCAAAATGTAAATGCAATGTGAAAATTTACCAGACATTGCAATAACAATAGTTTTACCATCCGTTTATTTAACACCTCATATATCTTGCAATACGCAGTTGATAGCCATGGTTTGCTCACGGGAGATAGTTCCAAAGCTATGAAAGCAGTTAAATGTGTGTTAATTGAATTGAAAAATTGAGTGTTGCTGCCCATTTTATATCCGTACTTTGCAAATTAATTTGTATCCTTATATTGCATCCGCTATTTCAATCTCCCAATCGCAAAACGTAACAGTTCTATTTTTCACAAGCCATCAATTTGGTGCCTTGGTTGTTTTACATTTCCAAAAGGTCTAAAGCCGAAATAGAGATGTAAAAATTTGCTGCGCTAAAAAGTGCATGCAACCAGCGTGTACACATGATATATATCGCCAGTGAATGTGATGTAAAAGTTGATAAAAACGTAGTCATCCAGTCTGATTGTTAATAAAGGTATGAATATTGCATACAATCCATCCTCACAAAGGTTCAGCGCATCTTCATTTCCCATGAATCAACCGAGGGATTATACCAACAAATATGTGACAGAGCTGTCAATGAGGAACGCTATGATAACATCGTGCCCAAGGAGGAATGATGAAGGAATCATGCTCATTATGATTCACGGCTTCATGCATGCTTTTGGAAATCATACTGTTCACAGGTGTGCGACGGCTCATAAGCGATTCAGTTAGAATTATAGAAAATACCTTATATGAACACTATGACATCCTTCACTGCCTGGCTATGTAGTGATACTATCCCTTGCGAGCAAATTTGGACACTATTATAAGCTATTCGTTTATCTTTATACTACATGTGTCATCATGTAATCAGTTACTTCACAATGTCTTGCCTTTATATGATCATAATGCAAACTTAAAACGTACCTCATACTATATGCTGGCGCACGGTCAGGTGCTACCACTCTAGGAATATTTTTAGGAAGCTTCACAGTTCGCGCCTGCAGTGAAAAGCGAGGGTGCTTTTGTGTAGATTTGAATTTATTTGGATTTCTGTTCCCTTTTACAGGATTATCCCCATCAAAAAGGAATTTATTGAGCATGTTCGGCTTGTCGAAGCCCCGAACTAATAACATGTCAAACGTTATACTTTTGTGTAAGACTTAATATAAACGAATTTCTGTCGGGTTTCTTACCTGTAGTATATCAACTGTATTATCGTCCAGGGGTAAATTTATATGCTATGTCATTGTTGTAATTTGAAGGTGTGTTTTGTCATACAATGCGTTTTTAAGTGTGGATAAAAGTGTGGTAACGGAGAATAAAAGGATCAGTTCGAAGTAAAAGTGTGTTCGTTTCTACATTATTTAATGAGTGTCGCTACAATTATCTTCTAGTCAACCTGTAGTTTTAAACACAGCACCTTATGTGTCAACTATTTCAAGAGTACTACAAAAGCATATGGCAGGCATTAGACTCATTATTTGAATTTTTTACAAATCTAGCCTAGTTATCATTGCGACCACGGCTTCTAGCAATTAATCACGATGCTATTGCCGGTTGATTAGCCTCTGCCGAAAAATAGTCGTGTTTGTAGCATAGACGATTTTTCGTCTTCAGGTACTAATGTGCAATCCATTTGTAATACCATCGCTCGCAAGCGGGTGTCAGGTTTTTTGCAAACACTTCCGTTTTACTCATGGACTAATTTATTAACAATATAGTTCTGGCGAAGTTTTCGATCCGAGATCGCCTATGTTGTATGTATATAATATTGCGATGAATATGCCATGCACTATCTCATGTATGTAAATCACCAGCATTGTTAAGTCATAAGCAATAATGTAAAGCAAATTTTTCACCCAAAATATCACAGACCAGTTTAACGCCGATGTACTTTTTCAGTGTGCTGACATGCTTGAAATGGGTACTAACGTTCTTCACTCCATTCTTGAATGCTGGTATTTCATCCGAATAATAGCTAATATAGTGCATGAATAAGTAACTCTCATCGAGCAGGATAGTCAATGGCGCGACAAGCTCAACTGAACACATGATTGCCAGGCCAGCTTCTGATATATCAATAACAAATCAAGTGACTTGCTTGCGCTTTACTATTTGTGCCGATGTTTTTGTTTTTCCTACAATTTCGGGGGCGCTTGCTTATTTGCAATATCCTCGATTGAACATGTGCGTATGTCTGGTGCTTGCCGACCAAAAATATTTTATGGCTACCTTGTAAGATCGAAATCCTTTCCCTGATTTACGCGCGTCGGATTATAAGTACGGTAGATGTTAGATTCATAGTAAAATTGAGAAAAAACATTCACGCCAGCGAGACTCAGATACATGCAATTATGTATTTATACTTAACGAGTTGTATGCAGTATATGTTGTATGCCGCTTGTTGCAGATTGATATTGGTACCTGTTGAGCCGTAGAACCAAGTCATACAAAAGCCGTTGAGAAAGCTGTTACACATATATAATTAAACATTCCCTCTTTCAACTATCGGGTTGTTGTGAGTGTGTAAGTATTGTGAGAGTCAGCAAATACACAACTCTCAGCGCGGAAAGATAAATGTTCCCACTGCTTGCGTTATAATGCACCAGCTGTTGCTAGCCCGGCTAGCCATACAGATAAACCTCGTGACATAGAAAGACACCGATATCATCCACATACCTCTCGCCAGTTTACACTGAATCACTTCGCTTACATCACAATATATTTGAAAGCATCATAAAATACGTTAGGATGGACAATCGCTTTTGCCCTTCCCGGCTCATCATGCAATTGATTCAGATCTGGAACACTATTATACTCCACCATGTGCAGAAGCATGAACCCTCGAATTCCCTGCGGTATTTTATTCATCGTACTCACAGCACCTAAGCACTCGCTAAACCAACCAACTACAAGTTAAACATACAACACCCCAAAGCACCAAATAGTATTCTAAAGCGACACACAGCAACCGCCAACATAGCATCCCATACCATCCCAAATAACTTAAGAGCACCCCCAACCAACTGATAAATCTGATTCACGCTACACAATTTCTATATTTGAAAGATCGATGTAGCTGACAGAGACCATAAGCAGTGAAACGCTAGGAATAAGAACCAAGTCATGAAAGCTCAAATAAGAACATTTTGCTGAGACACTGAACATGGTCAAGGCGTAGCTAATCGGGAAATTAGATTTTTACGTACATTTTAACAACAAGGCCATAATACGGCGGTTATGGGTGAGCATGATTATGATGATTGACCTTCACTGGCAGCACCACAACCGTTTTGTCGTTTTGTCCAGGGAAATCTAATCCATCATTTACTGCATTACATCATAGGCTATAACATTAATGCGGATGGCCCTCGAGATACCAAATATCTGCGTTATCGCTTTAGTGAGCATTACAATATAATTATAGTGATAAGTACGTACTGTATACGAAATTGTCTAAAGACCCATATAATTACATGACCTGATGCATAATATCAATGCACCCAGCATCATATAGCCGGTTATGGCATGATTCAGAAGCACAATTATCATCAGATAAGTCGCTCGACCTTGCGCATTTATACATTTGATCTATCTCAGGCTCTTGTTAATGCAGTCTAGCGAATCCGTGCTTGGTAGCTTGACATTGAGAACCGAGCGTTATTGACATTTTGATTATAGAGCGCCCTGCTTTGAGGCGTTTTTATTCACAAGATGACCTTTGCTGTCCATCTACTAGCGACGTATGAAAATAAACTCATTATATATAAATTTATAAGCTGTAAAGCCGTAACTGTTTTTAATGCGAGCGCTTGTTTACAGCTGATAGAGAGGATTTGCTCGTGCTTTTCGACAATGTCATCACCTTTGAGCCTCACAGACATAGCTCCAACACTGGAGCAGCTTATCATATGACTTACTGAGTTTTGATAGATTATATGTTATGTGCAGTGTTATAAATTGTTTTTCACCTTCTAGGATATGATTCAACTTATCTTTGGAAGACTTTTTCTTGCTGATGGTCACGTCGCGGAGCACATATATAGTACTCAGCCAGCAAGCAGTAACAAAGGGTACAGTGAGTTGGTAAATCCACACCTTCAGGTAATGACCTATGCATGCATATTATTAAATGACTATCAAGTCACATGTACAGATCCCATCCCCCCAAATTAAAGCAGATCACTGCTTCTTTTTGTCGTGATATATAAAGAATATATTCTGCTCACTCTGTGTTCTACGCATAACAGAAAGCTAGAAATCTCACACATAAAATTAATTGTTTCATTGAAGATGAATTTAATTGGTGTTACACTTGCGCTCTTGAATGTACTTTCACTGACCAATTTCTGATACTCTCTGTATAAATCATCAATGGCAATGCCATTGCGTTCTCCAGTTTCGTGTGAAGTCTGTAGCCCGTGAAGAAACGACAGGATAAATGCCACATTCTCGCTCAAGTGATAATAATTATTCATAAAGTTAATAATTCTCATTCCATATCAAATGTTCAAATCATTGGTGTAATTAAAAAAACCTAGCCTTTTCTAGTATGAGGTTCATTGTTGTTTTCACTGGTTCAAACGCGTCGTATAGGTCAGCTAGCAACACTGATTGCGGGTTGTTGACGGGAGAGGTGTGGGAGGGGTCTGGTATTTTCACAGTAGTGGAAACATAGCCGAGCCAATCAAATTAACGATTACGCTCAATCTATCTAGAACGCAAAACATGGCGCTACGTAACAGTCATAACACGTTGATTCTCTTGCTGGCCGAACACATGTACCCTCTGTACCCAATATAGTGTACAATGATAATCAATGATAACTGATGGTTTGACATATTCATAATGATTTATGAAGATCTTATACCTTGATAGCTAGCAAATAACGGTCGCAGTCCAAGAAGCATGACAAGAGAAATGCCATTGTTTATTCGCCCACTTGTTTCGTCCTTTTGATGCGATTCTCGGCTCACTATGAAACACCTATAAATTGTCCATTCAAAATGGACACGAGTGCATCTTATTCTTGTTGCACCGGTTAAACCATTGCATCTTGCACCTATTTGGTTTCCGATCCTTAACTAAAATGGGCATGAAATAACAAGGTGCAATAGTTTCCACATGTTCATTATTATGTATTCAAGTATCAACATTTAGTCGCGCTTGTACACCCTGACATAGTCGACTTGCATGGCACTGTTCTCGCCTTCTGTTTCGTCCCATGTCCAATACCACCTGGCACATCACAGATACACCACATAACCATAGTGCCGTTACCTTGCCTAGTTCCGACGGAACTATGAAGGTACT
>CM067355.1:27511182-27810532 GCA_034190875.2 Urechis unicinctus
CGGTTCTTTAATTCTTGGTATTCATTATTGGCGGTGATTTGCGGGCTATGCAAAAATGTCATGTGGTCACTCAAAACTGACCAACAGCTTAAGGTAAGATTTGAAAAAAAGACCAACAATTGTAATTACGAAAATTAGACGTTGATTAAACAACACTATCTTACATAATTTAGTGATCAATCTTGTTAACGCATTGGACATTTACCTAATGACTAGGGGGAAGAAGTGTCTGGGCAAATTAACGGAATCTTTTACTTTTCTCTTTAGTTGTGTCTACTGTACCCTAATGTATAATGGATCACAATACTGCGAGCAGGTTGTGGTCATTTGCGGAGCAAGATCTTGCAAGGAAACGATGTAGTACTTATCTAAAAATGCATCATAATAGGATTGATTTTTTGGGAGCTCTGAAGACGCCAATTATTGTTATTGTATACGGTAAATATTTACTGAATAAAAGTAATGCATATTTAATACATCAAGACGCCGATTCCTCGCATAAGTTTTCAGTTGACGAATCAAGTGACATGTAACACCAATACCGCATATTATGAGGGAAGACCACTTATCCCGAAAACAATCTTATTTCTTTAATGTATTTAGTGCAGCTGCTATTGCAATCCTATACGGTTCGGTTCCCAGCGTTACGTTTGGATGTGGATTGATGTGCAATAACATGATAATCAGGTGACGACAGTAACTTCCAACAATTTAACTTAGTTGCATGTTTGTGCCTGGATCAGTGTCTTTAATCACTTATCGTCCGTACTGTTTATTTGTATTCTTATCTGAGGATTGATAAATTTATACGATTACAAATGCAACAGACATTTATGCTTAATGCAGATATCACAGTATGTGGCTTTCTTTAAATTACATTCCTACCTTGGTTAATAACTTCGTTGTTTTCTTACTCCCGTATACAAAAGCCATCCTGAACTTGTGCTGTTTCTTCAGTATGCTCTCCCCGAACTTTATCGAACCACTCCTTTCGGATGGATCAAGCCCGTTCCTACCCTAATATTGAAGGATCTACCTGCCCCGCCTAGCCCCATAGATATTACAGTTCTGATCAGTAAGTAATTACCATTGAATCTGAAGGTCTGTACGCTATCGACTTTTGTCAAACTCTGGTTTCGACCAGAGATGTAACACCGTTGCGAATGACAATGATTAATAAAGAACAATGTGCAAATAATACGCTATGGATTATTGTACTTTACCTTGGCAACACTGTGCCAGGAAATTCTATTGAGAAGCAAAACAAAGTTGTAAATTTCACATCATACGTCAATTTAAGTTGATTAATGGAATCATACAGATGAAGAAGACATGGGACGAAATCAAGGTGTTATGCAATCCAGCATGATCAAATAGAAGTTTGATACGATTAAGCCTGACATAACTCGATGATATATAAAGTTTGAATGTGCCCGAAAATACGTAGCATAACGAATTTAATTTATCCATTAAAGCATTCATATTTGTTTATTATCACCAGTGATTTAGAATATAATCATTAAGTAACCGAAACGTTGTTTAGGCTTAATGTTTGAGAACCGACGCTGTGTTAAGGATTTAAAACAATACATATTCTTGTGGATCAAATCAGCCTAACTATTATTCATTGCGAGTCAGATGGCTTTGTCATTTGTCAAAAAAGGCTATTACACTCAGTGTCTGTGAAAATGTTTACAACACAGAGCAAGGTTTTCCTCGTATCTGCTCCTTCTGCGAGCGTATTAATGGATGTGCGAGTGCTACCTCTCTTTGGCTCTAGCACAGCAAACTTTGATCTCGCCATGACGGAGCAGCAGTAGAATGGTGGCCCGACGCTACAACGTGGAATCAATACGATCACCAGTGCAGTGGATTGACGAGTGTTTACCGATGGATTCACCAATCAGCTGTGTCAGGTGGTTAGATTGTTTGCTATATATAAACCACAATACATGCAGGACCATGGTTCAGCCTTTCAATAAGTGCATGCATAAATACAGTGGTATGGCAACAACTTTGCATGGGTGAATTGTAAAGGAAATAAATATTTCTCCGAACATTAGCCGCATGCAGTAATATAGCTAGGTATAATGTGCGAGTAGTTAATCCCTACCTCGTGGCAACAACGACAACTTCATACGATGAGTAAACCCATTAGTTCTTACTGCAAATTCAATGAGGCTAAATTATTAACCACGAAAGTTGGCATTTAGCCAGGATTGTTTCCTCGTTCACGCATTTATGGTAGGTTAATTCTGATAGGAAATGAAGTAATGTCTGAAGTTGAATGTATCTAGGGCCGATCGAAGATAGGCGAGTTATGCACTCATGCAAATGTTCAACATATAACCGGTCTGGGTGAGCCCTCTTATCTTAGCTAATAAATCTCGGTAATTACATGCTTTCAAACTTACAAAATCAACTCCTAGTTTGTTTGAATTGGGATAGTATCAAACATTCCCTGTTGATATTTACTATCACACCTGCTGCAATGTTTAAGATACAGTACAATACCAACAGAAGACGTTATTCGGCGGCCATGCTGATGGAAATGGCCCACACGTCATCAAATCGAGAGTGTTACGCCTCTCTCCGAGTTTATCATATGACTTGGATATAATATACTGAGATTGAACATTGTTTTCATTTGCTTGTGGGTCATACACATAAGTCATGCAACGGATATGTCGGAACATTCTAAAAAACTAAAATCAAAATGCAATATGAAAAACAACCAGCCATTGCAACTGAGATAGCGATAATGTCACTTAATTCAACACGTTATTCTCTGCTGAGCAATATTTTTGCAGCACACAATTTATAGCCGTGGTTTGCGCACTGGAGGTTATAGAAAATTATGATGCAAGTGTACGTATCAGATGTTAGAATATAGGCTTATATTTGATTGGGTTTCGCAAAACTGGTGCACTCCTTTAACAACCAAATGCTACAGCTGTGGTCCTACGGGCAGCTCAAACAAATACAGCTAGGCGCCACTGGCAACTTGCTCCGTTTGATTTTTAAAAATTCTACTCCCCACTATTTTCCACAATGAAAGACACACGATCGCTCTCGTTGCTTGGGTATTCCGCAAGCATTTTTTTCTGCGGCTGATTGCTTTTATTATATCTATTACTTGTATGCGCATGCGCGATCTCTTGCATGCTATAGGCGGGGCAATGTGATTTTGTTGTCATTTTGCAGCGATTTTTTATCATAGATGCGGCCATCGTAGCGCCATTGATGTAGTAGATTTGTATATTGTACAACCCAACGTATTTATTTCAGAAGTTATTCCAAATTGCTCTGAAGCTTGTCAGTAGCCCGTTGACTGCACTGACAATGACCCAAAATATATTGCATCCGATATAACCACGCTTAGGCTCACAGAAATATTTCGTCGTAAGCCAAGCACTCAAAACTGACCAAAGGCAGTCCATCATCCTCGTATATTTGCACTATTATACATGATTGTATTTGTTAGCGTCTCACAACGTTATTACACAACTAATGTTTATAAGATGCATATAATATGATCAACAAACACCGTGTAAGTGCATTCCTCGCGTCCCTGGGATACTCGGGCGTTTATCGACGTGCAGTATTAAAACAGTACGAACGTCATAGAACGCTTCATATTAAAATATCGAGATGAGTGCGAAGAAATAGCTTTTTTTTATTGCCTTGTGACCTCATAAAATAGTATACCAGTTATGAAAGTTGAAGCCACTGTACGCTTTTAAGGGCTAAGGTTTTAAGTATTTGTTTAGCCGATATCATTGTAGTCAACAGAAGTTGAGTACTGGCACTGGCTGCTATTAATGACACGGTCATGTACCATAATAATATCTAAATTGCGATAATTGCTTGGCTTGGTTTTTTTTCGGTCGTGCATGGACGTCTACAAACACATACACGCCAATGTCGGTTTAAATGAATAAAATTAATTACTGCAGTGGATATAACATGTATATCCGTATTATTGCTGCGCCATATTGACAAATTATTGATAGCATGTCAGTTTGTGTAAAATGAAACCTATCTTCGAGCACGGCTTCGTTATCCAAAGCATCTTGGTGATGTCAAAGGTCGGAATGGCTTTCAATATGTTGGGCAATTTACAGTGCGCATGATGCGAGCAAAAAAAATTTGTGCTTACATGATATTTTTGTACTGTCAAAGGCATCTACGCGAATGTTTTGACAGCTAAAAAAATTAACCCGTTTGACTGGTGAGGATGAATGTTGGCAGTTTCGTGCTAATGGATTCTGCAAATTGAAACGATAGGTGTTCTTTTTCAAGACGTGTTGATAGTTTTAAGTCAATTGTTATTTAAGTTCTCGAAAACAAATTATGTAATGTAAAACGCTCACCAAATTATACCTTGTTTCATGTTTTCACTTGACTCATATATGAAGAACTGAACTCCGATATCAACGAGTAAGAATACAATTTTTCCGCAAATAACATTGTTTGTTAAACGAAAGTTGTGATGACCTCTAAGAAATTTTAACACAGTATTGGACATGCGTTTGCCATTTCTTCCAGGCTTTAATGCACGTCTCTTATACGAAATTCACTGTTCTACTACGTTTTCACTATATACGCCAATGTAGCCCCCTGACGTTAATGCGGGAAGAATTATGCTAAAATACAAAATGATAGAATGCAAAAATGCTTTAGAGGCATGATGTAGCAATCGCATTTAGACCCATAGACACATTTTACTTGAAAACAATTACAGTAACAACTACCGAATGCTAAAAGTGTTCGGACGTTATGAATAAACTAGACACAGTCAGTATTTTGTTCCTTTATTTGCACACTCGCTAAATTGACTTGATATAAGTATCTATACGCTATATATCATGGGTAAGTCGTTGCTGGCAGAATTATTGCTTGCTAGTACTACAATGTATGTCTACCCAACACTGTAGGGCGTGTTCGGGTAAGAAAGATAAGCTCTAAATGATGCACGCATGCTGCTCAAGCAGCAAGGGAGTACATTACCACTACGATATAATTGCTACACCAGAATATTTCGCCAGCTGTATATGAGTACAAACGTGTAAACCAAATCTCGAACTGCAAGCATATCAGGTTGTTAGAAAAGAAGAAGAGATGCAAATTATGCATTCAATTATTTGTCAACTTTGATGTTGAACATCGTAAAATAAGATAACATAATACATCATGATCGATGGCGTCATATAGTGCATCATAAATTGTAACGATTATGCATATACATATAATTTCATTGTCCATTAGTCATGCATTATCCATTTTGGGAATAATAATCGCAAACAAGTTTATTACTGCTTTTATGAGGTCAACTTCCGATGTGCATCATTGAAAGCGAATCAGATGGTTTAATGCATGCCAGAATACATGCTTACTTAGTTGCGATGATATATCTGAAATGCGAGTGATTTCTTACTCAGTGATTCCATCGAAGCCAATGTGCTTCACGAGCGCTATACAACTTCACGTGGTTCAGCCGAGGAATGAATTGCTTCTTTATGCCAGCTGTAAATGCTGCCGCAAAACTCGACTTCAAAATATTATGTAAGCAGGCAGTTATTTGCGCAATTATATCTGCTCCTATACGACGGCTGGTTCAAAACACGTGAAAAGCTTGATTTTATGAATCGAATACTTCATTTCACTCGATTTCTGTTGCGAATTAAACTATCCACCGATATCCATCTACAAAGAATGTCTGTTTTTTGTCAACGCCGTAATAATTGTATTACCAAGACAAAATATACCTATGATGTAAAGTGACAGTAGTCAGCTTGGCAAACAAAGAAATTTAATGCATGGGATATTTGAACGCACATATGAAAACCAACGGCTTACTGAGAAGCAGCAAACGGCAATCAGATGAGCCATGCCGCCACAATTGATTGTAAAAGTACCTCATTCGGCACGATACTTAGAACATTAATCATTTGGGTAAACAATTGCAGTTTTTCCCATTTTTTTTCCAATTTGACAGTGCTCTCTAGAGCAACTAGATACAGAAGGATATAAATTTTAATGCCTGGGTGTATTGACCGTTGTGGTTCATGTTAATGTCGTTCGTGGGTTTTGTGTAACTTAACTGCCACTGATTAATTTATTGAATGACCTTAAAAGTTTTTGTGATAACATGATGGCCATTCTCTACAAGTAATGATTGTGT
Organism: Urechis unicinctus; assembly: GCA_034190875.2. Lineage (NCBI taxonomy): Eukaryota > Metazoa > Annelida > Polychaeta > Xenopneusta > Urechidae > Urechis > Urechis unicinctus. The sequence goes on from CM067355.1 coordinate 27,517,367, forward strand.
ATACTCTCTACGGAGATCTCGAAGCAGCAAATCAAGCTGAATGGGCGATCGATATCTCTGAACATAAACATTACGTATCGTCCATATTCTGTGTGGTATTATCGTTAAAGAGTTGCAAGGACGTTCATTCATTGATACAAGAAAATTTATATTATTTCCTAGCATTACCTCAGGAGCAAAAACTCAGTCGGCTTTTTTCATCATTCCTAGTCGAGTCTTAGCTATAAGGAGACTCGGCGTACTGTCTATGGCAGTCGTTAATATTGCTGCCATGAATGGAATCTCTGGGGCTCCAAAAACTGCTTTCTGAAGATATAATGAAATCCAGTTAAGCCTGAGAAAATAAACATAATGCGATGGTACACACTGTTTGCTATTTTTGGTGTGGAATATAATTGAAATGATCCGCAATTTATCCCAGCCAGGTATGAATAGTCGTGGTAATCTATTAACGTTATTCAATACATTTTGGTCAATGTTTTAACAAGGTTATTACGGCTTCTGTTGGTTGCGGAAACATCAATGGCTTAACAAACAAGCATGAGTTCGGTCATTTAACGCATAAGAAACAATCGCAAATGCGACTAGGTTATACTGTGGATGGATTGGCCGCCGCTGCCGTAGTTTGGCGCAAAGAGGGAGAGATGTATACATGTTCGTTGCAGAGACAACGACTATGCCAAATTGCAACTACGAACTTACCTCATTGTGAATCAGACGTTAAAAGTACCATTTGAAATGAAGTTGATTAAATTGTGACAAATCCAAATGCTGCTCATGCCCTTTGGTCGTCGCTGCTGGTAAACGCTCGTCATAAAATCCCGATCATGGTCCCTCGTTACAATACTTGATACCACGCATCAACTTCGTCTGTTCAGGGCTCACGAGTATGTCCATTGCAGTTTATGGGACGCCAAGAGCCAAGCTTAGTCGACACCTGATTTACTTTGGCATATATGGGAACGCAGTCAATTACCAGTTAATTTTTTTTTTCGAGCATAACAATTATTTTCGAGAATACCCACCTCTGTCTGATGGGAGCTCAAAGCAACAGCAGCGTGTGAAATAATGTAGATTGATGTTGACAAGATAATTACAGCCAGGTATTATATGGCCATCTGAATAATGTATTTCATCCCATGGCGCTGCCTTTTTTATATATCTTTAAGATGCACCAACATGAAATACCGTTAACATCATAGGTATGAAAATAATTTTCAGGGATGGGAAACAATATAGACCAGCTTAATTCTGTTGTTACATTTAATATGTAGATAAGCATATTTATTTTTCAATAAAGAATTAATCTCGCTGATACAAGCGGTTTTGGTATCACTGTGGATGACTTTGCGTCATATTTTCACAATCATAGTCTTACTTTGCAGTTGTTTGATACCAATGGCAATAGTTTTATCTCATTTACTGATATAAACATGGACGAAAACGATTGTCAACCATTGTTAGCAAATTTATACTTTCAAGAAAGACCGCAGTAACTAGCACATGTTACACTACGTGAATGCTTGCATCGAGGAAAACCACATACCTAGAATTATATTTGCACCTAACGATCTCGTTGAAAAAGGTATTTGCATAGCAACGATATAAAAAGCGACCAAATGCATTTAAAATTATTCGATATTTTTTTTGTTATTTGTAGAATGGTGCTACACTTCAACAATTGATTGCAATGTTAAAACTATCGTGCGAACAATACTGTCGCCAATTAATTTCACGGTTAAGTTGCTAATGAAATGGCTGAGCCGCAACAATCGTTGCCTCTGTATGCCTTTTCAGTAGGATATGTCCAATATCAATATTTCACGCACTAATCTTTATTTGCTTCGAACAACAATCAAACAGCAGTGTGAATTATTCTCATGCAGAACAATTATGACGTGGATGCTTGAATATTTCAGGCAGCATGAAAGCGCTGCTTTTACAATCGATATTCACATTCATCTCTGGAAAGGTCGTGTACAAATGCATGTAGATATAGCTTCTGTGCAACACAAGGCATGCTTTACTGGTCATATTCACCACATGGGATGTTTTGCAGCGCCGTTATCATTACGACAATGCATATAAACGCTGGAAGTATACCTAAATTTGGCAATAACCGGAAATAATCGGACTATACGAAACTAGCAAAGTGGTTCTAAACCTGACATGCAATGCTTATTGTTTAACTCGTTTTATTAATGGAAGAAACTTGAGCATCTTAGTTGTACTTTATTGGGTCGGATTTTCGCATGCTTGCGTAAAATGACGAAGTGGACATCTTCAAACGAACCAACTGAAGCAGGCCCAATGACTGTGTGACGCGGGCTATTCAATCTGTGGCCTTTTTGTCACGCTACTTATCTAATTTGGTACCAAACCAATATGTTTTACATAAATATAGAGAGCAAAAGTCGCATATGAGCACTGAGAGATGGTCAACATATCTTACAATGTGCATACAAAATTCAATAAAACCCATGTTCACCAGCACTGTTTCGGTCATGAATAGCAAAAACTGAATAAAAAATCAATACACTGCTTAAACAGAAGCTGCATCTAAACAACTGGTGTAAGGCAATGTCATTACCAATGATGTATGCAACCTTTATTAACTAAACCAGCAAACCGTGCCATTGTTATACATAAACCTCAGCGTGTCGTAATATTGATTAATAAAGTGATTTGCTAAGGTAAATAAAGACTATGCTAAACAGCACTATGCTTCATACATGACAGGGAACTAAACTGCAAAATTACCTCATTAAATTCGATAAATTTTAGCGCAGTCATTGGAGATAACAATAATACACACAATAAAGGTCATGCTCATCATCTTCATTGCATTAGATTAGGAAGCGAATGCACATTCATCAATACCCTGACTCACCTTTGTCACATCTTCACTCCTTCATTTACTTACCAACACACTCACTTACTAAAAGCATCATATGAATTTGTGTATTTTTGGGATCCTGTGATGTAGGTAGGGTGCTGTATGATTCTTCTAGATCGGTTATATGACCATCATCATTATCTTCATCATCCTTACCATCATCATCATATCATTATATTGTCATCATCATAATCATCATCATTATAAATCAACGTAACATGCCATAAAATAAAACAATAAATCCCCAAACCCAAACTGAAGCTTTACAAAATGATGGGATACTTTAACGTTCCCGCGGTACGTTGCAATTTGACTAATATTAGAAGTGTCTCTCATTCATCAATAAATCATTTATTCTTGTATGGCATTGCGGAGGTTTGCTTGTTGGTCTCATTGGCCGAATACGTTTATTCGATTGCTTGTTAATGAAGTCGCCTGCATCAACCTGGCAAGTAGCTGTCATGGAGTCCCGTAGTGTTAGTGGTATCGGTGTGAACCTTTATTCGGATATGCCCTTTAGCTAATGACATGGTCGACATCATCCTCATCATCAGCAGCAGCCCCTTCCATCATCCACACTTAGTCAACCAGCTCTGCTGTCGACAAGAAATCACAGTCGGGGAGAAGTGGTCATCTTCCACGATCTTAATAATGAGACATCTAGATTGAGAAACTACACCCGAGGTGTTTTATCTTTTGTACCTCAGTCACCTGTCACGGTGGAATGCATTTCAGACATTGACAGGAGCAAGAAATACATAAAATGACAGAGAGAGAGATAGAAAGATAAATATAGAAAGAGAGGGAGCGAAATAGAAAGAGAGAGAGAGAGATAGAAAGAGAGCGAGAGAGATTACTGATATCGGGAGGTTACGTAATTTATCTTATAGATGACAATTCCTGTAAGTAACTGAATTTTTCTTTAAATTCAGGCATATCTAAACCAATATTATATGTTATATGGCAATTGTTACCAGCTAAGAAGGTGACGGCTTCTTTAATGTTAAAAGTTTAGTGCATTTCAGCGTGTGTTGCACCCGTGTCATATATGCGCGCCAATGGCTCGGGGGTCTGAACATTATCGATCTCTCATCGTTAACAAACTGCATTTGCCCTTGATAGTCCACTTTGACCATAACCTTTAAATGTTTGACTAAGGCAATAAGACACTCAGTCTTCAACAAATGTCTTAATTCTATCCCATAAGCTCAATCAATAAAACTAATCGATTCTTCATTTCGATAGGACTGTCCATCAATGAATGTCAAGAAAATGTATCCTAAAATCAAGTCAAAAATTTATCCTGTTCGAAAATTCGGTAATAGATGATATCCTACAACGACCACGTCGATTTCGTTCTTGATAGTGTCTCTAAGTGCCGATAAGATAGGTGTTGTTATCGTATATGACACAGGAATATTGTTAAAAAATCCCCGTACAGACAGACATCACTTCCTTCAACGTATCTTTGAAGAGGATGAAGGAGAAAACGAACCAGAAAAAAATCTCCATGCATAGTTATCAGCACCTCAGAGAAGGCAATGAATAACAGATAGGAAACCATTTTGTAGACATCTGAGTCCAATTCTTGGCACCCCGCTGTCAATTACAGTGACTAGTACACAGCTAGTGCTAACATAGGTGACTAACCTGGCAACAATCGAATGTAAAGCTCAGAATAAACTCGAATGATCCGTCTATTTTACTGTAAAATATACTGATGCTGATTCTGATACTAGTTCAGCGATAAAAGCTATGGCGTATCCGAAGTGTTTGAACCAAGTGTTATGTTATGTCCAAATAACTATATTGAGAAACACACACACGAGGACGACACCGTGTAGACCGGAACAGAACTGTCTTTATTCTTAACCACCATCCAACACATGAAGTGCACGTTATGATTTTTAGTGAGGGCTTCATAATGCAACATCCCCCTTCTTTTAAGAAATCATCAATGACAGACATTATGTTAGTTGCTTGTCTGCAGTCACAAACAAAAAGGTAGCAGTCTGCCTGTTACAATAAAATGACATACAATTTAAGTCTAGTCCCAAGTTGACATTCATACAAAACAATACTATCTGGTTCTGCTACAATATGAATATGTATTTAGATTAAATATCTTCTATGAGACGACGTGGAGGCATGACATTTCGCTTGGGACGTGGTGTAGGTATTGTAGTATTTCCACTTTTCTGTATCGCAGGTGAGGAGACTGTTGCGTTGTGATTCACTTTACTAGTAGGTGTGGAGATGGGATCAGGTACGGGGCTATCCTGTGTTGGCTGTAGAGTAGGTGGGGCAACTATGGGTGCAGCTGGTGGTGACGGAGTTGGGCTTGTGTAAGTGTCAGTGGCTATGGGTCGAGGTCGTAGCAATATTCTGTTGCGTTTTAGAGGGCGACCTGTCGTGCGGCATAGCACTGTATAGGAACGTGGTTCGGGGCCAATTCCAATAACCTTACCGGGGAGCAAGTTTTTACGTGCCACATCCTGGTAGTAAACGGGCTGGTTGATGTCAAGCTCATCAAGGGTTTTGCTCTGGCTGTTGTAACGCATTTCAGATTTCTGATGGGCTAGCTGTCTAGCTGCAGTTATGTCATGGGCGTTGCCTTGATGGTAGACTGGTAGGTTGAAGTTAATTTTCCTTTGGAAAATGAGTTCAGCTGGTGAGGGGATTTTAGGGCCTAAAGGGGTTGTTCGATACACAAGAATAGCTTTGTCGGTTTCCTCAGGTGACTTCTTAATGAGGGCTTTCATGCTCCGGACCATGCGTTCAATAAAACCGTGTGAACGAGGATGGTGAGGGGAGCTGGTGACATGAGCTATTCCATAGTTGTTTGTCATTGCCTGGTAAGCACTGCCTATAAACTGTGGACCGTTGTCCGAGATGATGGTGTCTGGACAACCAAACATTGAAAATACATGACTGGTAATAGCAGCTACGTGACGGCTGGAAGTGTCACGTCCAAGGCATTCAACAATCGGGTATTTCGAGTGGTAATCTGCTATGATGAGATAGTTCTCATCATTCAGTGTGAAGAGATCTGAGCCAATTGTATGCCAGGGATATGGTGGAACGGTTGTAATAACGGGTTCCATTGGCTCTTTACTCTGCGATGCCTGGTGCTTTTGACAAATGGCGCATTGTGATATTATGCCCTCGATGTCAGAGTTGATCCCGGGCCAGTACACGCTACCTCTAGCGCGCATCTGACAGCGGATAATCCCTTGGTGACCAGTGTGGATGTCAGTTAGATATTGGTCATGGAGGATCTCTGGGATCAGCAGTTGACTTCCCTTCAGAATGAGACCATTTTCAATGCTTAGTTCGTCTCGGAAAGGCCAATAAGGATGAATGCTGTGGTGGACGTCTCTTTGGCGTCCGGGAAATCCTTGGATAATGTATTTTGACAGGCGATTGAGTGTCTCGTCATTTGTTATTGCTTCACGAAGCTCATCGAGTCGTCTGTTGCTGAATTGAACAAAGCATACCTTAATATTCAGTTCAATGTGCTCATCAGCACTAGACTTTGGGAGTCGAGAAAGGCTGTCCGCTAGAATCATCTCTTTGCCAGGTCTGTATTTTATCTCCTAGTCATAGCGTTGCAACCTCAACAGCATACGCTGCAGACGGGCTGGGGCAGATGTGAGTGCTTTTTGGCTGAGATCATCTCCAGTGGACGGTGATCTGACTCGATGGTAAATGGTTTGCCGTACAAATATGTGTGAAAGCGTTCTGCTCCAAATACACATGCAAGTAGCTCTCTTTCTATGTTTGCGTACCGCTTTTCGGTGTCAGACAAACTTTTTGAGGCAAACGAGATTGGGTGACCATCTTGAATGAGTGCGGCGCCGAGGGCTTCTTGACTCGCATCAACTTGCAATACAGCTGGCTTGGTTGGATCAAAGTATGAGAGCAATCCAGCTCTACTAATGAGCTGTTTGAGTTGGCTGAAAACTGCTTGATGCTCTGGATGCCACTGGAATTCAGACTCCTTCTGTAGTAGCTGTCTCAATGGTCCTGTAACGTTACTCAGCTTAGGGATATACGGAGCAAGGTATGTGACCATTCCAAGGAATGACTGGAGTTCTGAGACGTTTGCTGGGGGCTTTAGGTCGATGATAGCCTGCACTTTGCTTGGATCAGGCTTGACCCCTGACTCCCCGTAGATGTTGCCAAAGAAGCATACTTCGTCTTGGTTGATTTTACATTTCTCTGCATTGAAGACAAGACCACATTTGCGAGCACGTTCCATCAACTGATGGAGATTGCGGTTGTGATCAGCTTGGTCAACACCGAACACAGTGATGTCATCTGCAATGGATATGACGCCAGGCAGTCCATCGAGTATCTGATCCATTGCCTTTTGGAAAACGTCTTGGCTAGTTTTCAAGCCAAATGGGAGCCTTTGGAAACAGAACCTTCCAAATGGACTGTTGAACGTAGTGAGGTGTTGACTGGCATCATCTAACTGCACGCTCCAATAGCCGGACTTGGCATCCAGTTTGCTAAACACTTTGGCGCCCTTGAGTCTGTGTGTGACCTCTTCAAGTGTGGGGGTGCGGTGCTGACCCCTCTTTAGCGCCTTATTGATGTCTTTCGGATCCAAACAAATGCGGAGAGACCCGTTTGGTTTTTGAACATATGTTATGCTCGAGACCCAGTCTGTAGGTTCACTCACTGGGCGGATGACATCTAGGTCCAGCATTCTGTCAAGCTCAGAGCGGATTTGAGATTGGAGCTGGATTGGAGCTCTTCTTGGCGCATGGATTACAGGACAAGCATCCTCCTTGAGGATTAGTGAATGCTCTCCTTTGAATTTACCCAAGCCTGTGAATCGGTCAGGGTACATGGACTTGACGTCACTCAGCTTTCCAAGGTTTGCAGTGTCAGTCTGGAGAGATATGGTACAGTTCATGGTCACCAGACTGAGAGCTTCGCAAGTTTCCAATCCAAAAATTACAGGACCTGGTGTGTCAGTTACATAAAATTTTGTTGCTTGCCACTGGCTGTCCGCGTAACGACATGGGATGGTAAGTGTACCGTACTGACGAATCGGAGTGCCATTGTATGCAGTGAGTTTGGCGTCACTTTTAACTAAGGTTGTTGGCAGTCCGTCTTCATTTACATGCGATGGGTATATATTGCGGAACGTTCGCAGAGGCAGGATATTCCCTTGAGCACCTGTATCCACTTTACCTCGTAGATTTGTCTTCTTGTTGGTGTATGCCTCAATGCACAAGATTGCAAATGCTTTGTCCCGGCTTACTGTTGAAATGGAGAGAGTGTTGAATGTGCACTGTTCAAACTGAGGTTCATCCTGATTCTCAACACAAACAGAGTGTACATCAGGCTTCTGCTTCTGTTTGTTATACTTTGAAGTACTGTACTTTATTGAGCCACTGCGATGTCCTTGCGTAGAACTGTGTGCAGCAGTACTGCGACAAACTTTTCCCCAATGACCAACTTTTAAGCATTTATTGCATTTCTGGTCGCGAGCGGGACATTCCTCCCGACGGTGTCTAGTCCCACCACAAAAGTGGCATGTGTTCCTTGAGGTCGATTCAGCATGTGGAATCGGTCCTTTCCTTTGGTTGTTTCGCTTTTGATGGATGCTATCCACCTTCGTAGCCTGCCCAAACTGATTGAGTTGTTGTTGTGTGGCTTTCGTATGTTCGAGCACAGTCAAGAACTTTGTCAAGTGTCAACTTCTCGGGATCGTGGTCTAGTAGCTTTTTACGAACGGGGTTGTGCACAGTGCCAATAATGATTTGGTCGATCAGCATGTCCTCGAGAGCAGCCTCGAATTTACACTTCCGTGCTTGCACCTTAAGACGAGTTGTAAAGGTGTCAATGGGCTCAGCTGACTGTTGACAAATGTCGCAAAATTGAAAACGGGCAAGTCTATAGTTAGCCTTGGGCTCAAAATAGTCTTCGAATGCCTGCCACACTGACTCTGGCGTTTTCTTCTGCTCTACTGTCAGATGAGACCAGTTGTCGTAGACTTCTAAAGCATTGGGTCCCAACCAAAGTAGGATGTAGTTAACAATTTCGTGACCTGTTTTGTTACTGTACGTAGGAGTCGACAACAACAGTTCACAATAACGCTTGAATGAGCGAAACTGATGAGGCAAATCGTCACTGTCCCAGTTGAATGAGGGCAACTTGATACCGGCTAGATCGTTTGAGTGCACGTACTGCACGCTTGCTGCTGGGTTTGATTCCGACATGATTTGGCGGGCGATAAACTGCACACTGTCACTGACGCGATGCAATTATTTACCACAACGTCCAACACGATCACTAGACCTGATATTGTCACATGTAGAAGCTTACTTGCGATTTGCACTTTGCGCTCGTTTTGTTCCTCGACATTCCAACACCACAGTCACACAATCCGTCGCCGACCAAGTGCGTTTGAGCGGGGTCGTTGAGGAGGTGAATTGCTCGGTTCACTGAAATCCGGTGTCACTGACCTCAAGACGACAATCGTTTCCACTGCTGACTAGCGGAAGATAAAAACACTGTTTTTAATCACTATGGGTCGTTTTAGATCTCACTTGCTGCCACCATGTTATGTTATGTCCAAATAACTATATTGAGAAGACCAGGGACCTAGTGACGTTTCAATGAAAGACAGGAAAATGACGTGGGTATAATTAAGCTCGCTCTGCTTTACACATATTCCCACAGCATAACATTTCTGAGATTTTTTCGGTAATAAAGGTTTTTTTTCCGATAATTGTGCAACAGCTATAACTCACATTGCGTTGCCTATGATTTATGTTGCCCGATTACTAAATGTAAACGGCTTGCATTAGTGCGCAGACACATTCATTCGAACTTATATATTGATGTTATCTTCATGAACTTTGCTTCATGTTAGAAAACACGTTGACCAGATATTTTGCAAATGTCATGCACGCAGAATCATTCGTTTCAGTACATTGACTGGGCAGTAATTAGTGTCTAGGTCGGGCAGCAAATATGACCATTGCCTTTAAACAAGTGCCGCATATTATTATCTCATTACAATAAATACATTACAGCAGTATATTGTTTTCCCGCTACATATAAGGCCCATACGGTTTACTTCTCAAAGCAAACACGCTGAATCAGTCCGCCCTTACGTTGGTAAAATGCGGCGCAAACAAACATTTGTGCTAAATAAGCCCTGTTCGCGCATCGCTGGCAACATCATGCAAGTAATTTAAAAGATTTCGCGCGTAACAAAGGCTCAAGTTGATTGCGTCCGACGATGGCTTGCTATATTGCCGTTACCTTCGTAAGCGTTAACTAAGGTAGCGATGCTAAACACTTCCTTGACTGACATCTAGGGGTTGCAAAGAACCAGCAATTGATTTCAAGAGATACTGGAAGCCCAAATTGCGTCGTCACCGTGATTTACAAGCACTGGAGTCGTGTATGGAGCTCGCAAGGTCAACAAATTGATACATGTTGCGACTAGAATTAACTGCTTATCACAATCGATTACAATCCCAGCAATTTTATCTTAGAGATGCGTATTCATATATTAGAGCACACTGCAGCGTTCAGCTAAGGGCCATTATACCGACGCCTGTCTACCAAATCAAAACCTCATATACAATGCTGCTTAAGGATTAGATAGGACAATAAATCAACGCGCATTTAGAATATACAATTTTTTCATTTACAGCGCCCTGATAACCCTTTACACCACGGAACATGTGAGGCTTGAGTCTAATATACGGTTGACTTATCGGGTACATGTGATGTACTTAGATGCGTGCAATAATAACACGTTAAGTTGTATCTTATATAGTTGCATTCCTACCCGCAGATTCACTTCGCTGTCTTGGTAGGGATGGCTATATCCTATGTTGCTGGCGTAGCTAAAGTGTCTCGGACATTGAAACTAAAGCTCTTGTTGCAACCAGTTCCTTTTACTCAAACTGTCGACCCACATATTATTACGTTGCCAGTTAATGAGTTACTGGTCATTCCGTTGGTGCATTACCGATCAAAGTAATGGCATCAGGCAGCAGTGATCAAAATTCTTTACGGGTCCGTTCCTGGTTTATTGTATCGCATATCTGGAAGTCGGGATATTAGCTGTGCTTCTCTCATTGGAAAGCAAACCTTATGTTTCTAATGGCATCTGTTACGGCGAACTCTTTTACGTGCACGCGTTCAGTCTAGAATGACGTATGTGTGTTTAAGTAGCAGGCAATTTTACTTGCTGATTTTTGTTCATGGTAATTGAATACAAATTGATCCCATTTCAAAGCAAAAGCTGTTAACACACACATTATTTTGTTTCCACTAGCAAATACTTGTCCTCATGTGTTCTGAAGCTGCTACAAACGAAATGTTAGAAAAATGACAAAGCACTGGCATTGTATTTAGCTCCCGTAATTGCTGGTGGCATACGCAATGATGTATTGGAGCTTATAAATATCCGCTAAGAAAAATGATATTCGATTGATAAAGTCATAATATGCAATATGCACTGCTCACCATAACACTTTCTATCAGTTACTTATTACAGCTTACATAAGTCGACATATTTTATAACTGAAAGTTTCAGAGCCGATGCATATCCCGATTCACACCAATATTCTTCAACATGAGTATATTGCTGTGTGGGTGGTCTTCATTTCTGTCCACATTATATATAATCTTGATTTGCTAGTCAGTATTTTAAGTGATAATATTATTGCTATCCGAAACAGAGCAAATGCGAGAAGAACGTAGCGATAGTAGTTCATGGTTTACAACAGTCTAAAATAGCGAATATGTGTAAAATATTGGGTGCAATAATGCTACGTCATTGGAGGTGTTTAGGGGTGCTGTGTCATATGGTCATTTTTTTTGCCAGCTGTCAATCCGTTGTTGGTCGAATATTATATTACTCACGGCAAACTCATAATGTTTTGGTGATGAATGTTCATTGCTAGTCTGCATCCCAGACTCCAGAGGTTCCGCTACGCTTCTCGCCCTAGAGTCTACGACAAGCCTCGTTCTAAAACTGGTGCGTCCGAAAATTCATTAGACACGTTTGTTAATATTCATGAATGCTGAGGCTGTGACTCGGATTGACCTTGAATCATACGGCCCACCCACTTGCAATCCCTAAGCTTTCCTGGGCATACGTGCCTTAACCTTCATCAGTTGTTGGTTGGTCTTCGTAATCTCTAAAATTGGCATTAATTCTCCCTCGCCTGAACTACGCTGACACTACATTCCTTCGATGTATGCTTACGAACCACCGAAGTGAAAAAATAAATATGGCCACAAATGGCATCAAATTCAAAAGCTGGAACTGTAGATTTCTCCCCCGTCTGAGCGTAGCATTCCGTCAAGCATGGCTACGCCCCTGGATGTGTCCGTGTTGTGTTTAAGGCAGCAGATTATTCATTGAATGCGGCGTGCACCCTTGAAATCTTAGCACAATAAACAATGGCATACATGACCGCTTTTCATACGTTAAATGGATATTTGTTATAATCAGCAATATGAAGTGCTATTTGTGCAATATGAGCAGAATTTGAATAATGGTGATTTCGATGGTACTTTCGAAGGTGATATTTCCAGATGACCAAATGCAAAACTAATCGTACCTTGGCTAGCATTGGCATTGAATTATTACTGTTGAGTAACTTTGTTGGAACATCCTTGAGAAAAAAGGTTACACAGGGGGCGATAACAAATGATATGATTATATCCGACGAAACATAAGCTGACAGAATGATGCAATAATTTAGATAAATATAATGAAATATAATCAAAATAAGGGATATCTAATAACCGTTTCATAATAAAACGCTTGCGTTATGCATGACGATGTGAAATGGATTTCAGCCTCAGACAATACGAGAGGTTTTAGAATACGCTTGCAAAAATGCTTGATTCCATGCAGCTGAACCACAGTTACGTTACAGTGCACGCATTAGATGCGCAGCCATTGGCCCATGCTCATCAAGGTCCTGTATTATTTTGTTTTATCACATCTGCCCGGTTAAGTTGTTCTCGTCTTTTATTCTTATTTGCAGTCTATGATAATGTATCTAGTATACGTATCGTCTTGTGTATTTTCATAAGATTAACAAGTCTTGTATTACCAATTACAATGAGGGCGATAGCTTTATTCCAAATAATCCGACATACTACACAGATAGGCACCATGCATAGTGACACCAGGGATAATCAGTGTAATATGCAGCCAGTCCACTAACTGTCGTCATGCTAATAGATTTGAATTTGACAAGCAGTCTACTCCTAGATGGTTACATATCTGGACCCTGTTTGGTTGTGTCAAATGTGAAGAATAATTAAATGTAGACAGGTAATAGGATTGGTATGCTGGGGTGAAAAGCCGAACACAAGCATCGGCCGACATATCAATGGCCGCCACGGTTTGTTGTGTTAAATGATATATCGAGCTTAGCGATAATTAAACAAAATCGAATGCCTAATATTAATTCGATGGCACGACAAGGACCATAATAGAAGCAAGAATAGTGTATTTAGGTTGGATCAAAACACATTATGACATGGATATGTGTAAGGCATTTGGATGTGCCACCTGTTAAGGCTTCTATAGAATATCAGCACATTGGACATACATTTTAATAAACCTCCATGATGTGTTTTTATGCGCATTTAGTATGTCACTGATTTCGTATCGTCAAATTCAAGGCACTTTGCAGAAACTCTGGGCCCGGGCATGCATGACGACCATGCATTTGTTAGTGTGCAATGTCAATACTAGCGCCCTGCGGTAGTCATGCAGCGGAATTGTTGGGTTGTTTATCATACTGATATCTCCGATATCGTTATTTACTAGGCCATTAGCATTTGTCCAATAACCAGTGCCGCTTGGCCTGATTTTGTTGGATATCATTAAGCAGCCACAAATATTTGTAGCTTTTTTTGCTGTTGTCTCACATATCCCGCTAAAAACTGGTGTACATATGCCATTTTGGCAACACTTATTTTAACGAACATCCGGTGAACACGTGTATATTTGTATTACAATCAAAGTGCGAAATGTTATTTCGTTTCATCTACACTGTCTGAAACATTCGCCATATTTATTTTGCAAAGATACGTATTGTGCGCATCGGTTTTGTGATATGTTGACACTATACCATGGCAGTTTCTTGCCTATCTAGCCCACTAATCGTTATGCAATTACGTAATACAATCAAATGAATAACGTACCAGTTGGAAGTGAATGTGATAACTTCGCGTGAAATAAAAACCAAAACACTATGTCATTTCATTGATAGAATACACTGCATAGCAAGGCAAGATTCCTCAGCACTATAACAACGCAGCATGGGAAGTACGCAATCAGTCATCGTCATATGTTACCAATCAAATATTTAGAACAACTTACAAATTAAAAACCCAAGTTCAAAAACTTTTAGTTTGGAACGATCATTTAATATATTCGCACAAATACATATAAAATGAGCCATCTGCAAATCACACCCCCAAGAAATGAGCAATTGCAACGAAATGGCTATAGACAGTCATCTAACAAAGAATGGTTCCATTCCCTTGCCGCGAAAATGCCACAACGATTAGTTTATTGGTGTACCTTTCATTGACTATTGTGCCCTGAGGCAGCTTGAGTGTCATCTTTGCATATATGGAATTAGATTATTGGGAGTCGAGTGCCACGATGCACTCGCAACTGTGCAAGTATTTTGCATATTGTGCACATCCAACGGTAACAGTTAAAGTAACCTAGCTATAAGTACGCACGCCTTTTTACGGGTATAGACCGAGCTCAAATAATTTGTCCATGCCTTTTTGCATCGATCAGTCTTGATAGTCATGTCGTTCTAGATTTACCTGCAATGTCAAACACAATTTTAAGTGACTACTTAACTTATCCGATTGTATTTACTTCTCAGATCGTATTCTTATCAGGTATATATAAATCAAATTGAGCGCCTTTTGCATTGTTGTAGCAAAACTATACTGGCGATTGGTTCGAAGGGAAAAAGGGAAGGTCCCCTCAATAGATTAATATTTTTCCTAAATGAATACAAAAGACAATGATCTTTACTGAGCCGATGACACACAATGTCACCAAAGATAAAGTTATATGCCAATACGCGCAATAAATACCCAAGATGTTATTACTAAATGGTAATGTGGTTTAATAACAAATCACGACAGGATTCGAATTTGCTTTCCCTTTATAAAATGTATTTAAATAAACAGTATATATATATATACATATATATATATATATATATATATATATATATATATATATATATATATATATATACATATATACATAATTTTACATATATATATATATATATATATATATATATATATATATATATATATATATATATATACATGTATATGTAAATATGTGTGTGTTATTCAGTGTGTTTGTATGCCAGTGTGTGTATGTGTTTGTGCGTGTGTGTTTGTGCGTGTGTTTGGATGGATGGGTTGGTTGATAGGTGTGTGGGTGCAAAATTATTGCTACCAGTCCAACCTAATTTTATCTATGACAGTAATCAAGGAGAAGGCCAATTTCCAACCATAATCGAGGCTTGTGTCCAAATGATGCCAAATATCACAACAAATTCTGCTGACACCACATTGTATTATTCCTGATGCGTCGAGGGCGTTGCTTTAGGTGACAAAAGAGTAAGGAGAAACGCACAGTTATTTAAATGTAACGCCGCCGTAGTTCATTGTGATGCATTACGTTGACCTGCGGTCAACTGGATGATGTTAGTATGGAGAGGCGTCGTATGTCTAATAGCCGCTGTGGTATGATTACAGGAGGGATCTAAAGCTGCGTGACGAGGAAAACAAATGACGCTACAAGATAATATAAACATTTAATATTGAAGCGCAGTATATTCACCGTGAATTAACAATGCCATCTGTAGGATGCAACATATCCAGTATGCACGGATAGTACTAATAACTCCCAAGCTCATAGCGTGGTTTTTATAACCTCTTCAAACACTGAACTCTGGAAAATTGGAATAAGACAAATCGTTGTATTTGACCTTTGGATGTTACTGGCTAACTGTATAATATGGCTTCAAGTAGGCAAAACGTGTAAGTGGTGCCATAACGCGTAGTGCATGTAGATATCGACATGTATTACCTATGGTATATTTTAACTTATGCTTCATGCAAGTAAATTGAACATTAATCCCGGATAATTTGTTATAAAGAGAGCACATATAACAACAACATATTAACTTTAACGTACAAACAACTATTTGTACGTCATTTGCCCTTTTGTACCTGATACTACCTAGTCTAATGCAGTTTATCATTTTAGGTTATACAGGTCCCCGATTATTGAATGATTGGGCTTAGTGGCGTAGTAATAGTATCCGATGCACTATTAAATGTTTTTATAAATATATGCACCACCAATGGCACATACTTATTTTGCTACGCGCAAAATCTCATATTCTTGCCGTATCTCTGACTCGCACCACAAATGTCATTTAACAATTGATTTCTCCATATTTGGTGTAGTGTAACATTTGAGCAGCTTGGAAATCAACAATGCGTTGATAAACATCGTACGATATGGACCTAGCAGCTGACTTTGTGACCAATGTCCCATGGTTGAAGCGCAGCATATACTTTTATTCGATCAGCATACATTTATTGCCGGATGCCGCAGTATACTTGCCGCGAAACATTTTCTAAACCCTTCTAGTTGATGCATCAAACCCATGACGAACGAAACGCTGAGGAAAATACCTACCCCGATCGGCTCCGTGAATATTACAGTTGTGATATGTTGCCAAAAGTGCTTTCATCAGTAAGTAATTGCCCCTGAAATCTTACGGACTTATGACAAACTTTTGTTCCTACCTGAGCTGCTGTGCCGTTGCTAACGAATGACATAAATTAATATAGAACAATATAGAACCAAATGCAAATACATCGAAACTAGATTATACACCAAATATTATTGTACTGTGCCTTGTAATCATTGTGCAGCCACTTTTATAGAAAAAAGAAAAACTAGCTGAACAAACGACATTAGTTCATGTTTGCAATTGGAATAGAAGCGATGTAAAAATCCCAATGTGATGCAAATATAATCACCGACAGAGTGTAAAATGATCTTTAAATCAACAAACCCCCAAAAAGGCTCAACATCATTTATTTGGCGGGAACGATTGTTACACATTTGCATGTTACTTTCATGTGCAATTGCAAATATGTGCACATGGTGTGGTTATAGTGTTTGTCATATCTAACACACAATACATGCATCTCTTTTGTTCAGCCATGATATGCATACATGAATATGAATAGATAAAGCCATATGGCATATGCTATTGTTCTTGACGCACACGATGGGACCAACATTGAAGGAGCGCATTGTAATTGCGATAAATATTTGATTGACGGAATTATACTTTCGGGTCCTAGATAAAACCAGCATGAGAATCAGAACGCCGGCCGTTTACCATCATGCAAAGAGTGTATTGTTTTGATATACCCACATCACATGATTTCATTTGCGCAGCCTAAGTTAATAAACCTCTACGTGCTTGAGTGTAATAGATGTAGTGCATTAGATTCCCAACATTGCACATTTTATCTGATGGGATGAACAGATGAATCTGGATTTTTTTGATTGTTCATCAATGTATGGATGGATATTTTCATAGTAGCTTTCATCTCCCGTTTAATAACAAATCATGACAGGCAAGATTCCCTCAGCACTATCCGAGGCGGAGTTTAAGCGAGTTATCGCCTTCACTTCCAACTGGTACGTTATCCATTTGAATAGGTTACATAATTGCATAACAATTAGCGTGCAATGCCAATACTCGCGCCATGTGGTAGTCAGGCAACGTAATTGTTCGTTTGTATATCATAATGATGTCTCCGATATCGTTATTTACTAGGCCATTAGCATTTGTCCATTAACCAAAGCCGCTTGGCTTCACTTTGTTTGTTTTATCTAACACATAATGCATGATGTAATTTAGGTGATTTGACGACCACGGTCCTCTTTCCCGCGTATCACATGATTTTATTTGCGCAGCCTAAGTTAATAAACCAGTGCGTGCTTGAGTGTAATGGTGCAGTCCATTAGATTCCTAACATTGCACATTTTATCTGATGAAATGAAAAGATGAATCTGGATATTTTATGATTGTTCACCAATGTATGGCTGGATGTTTTTCCTAGTAGCTTTCATCTCCCATCGCTGGTGACTTGGCCTAACCGACCATTTTCGCCGTTGGCATACCATAACGTATTTGCATTGTAAGGTCATTTGCTCCACAAAATCAGCATGAACATTCACGTCTACCACCTATTACTTCTACAGTGCTACCTTCTAATGCAATCCATATCACCGAGGGCGATTGTACGTGGGTGCAAACATAAGTCACTAAGTTTGAAAAGCGATTGTGGTGGTTGTCGTTCAAGTACAAATGCAATGAGCGACCATTGACAAGTAAGTTGAATTGAATTAATCGCCAAATAATTTGTTATCATCGTATTGTGATGCGTATGTATGTGCGGTGATTATAATGCATAAAAGTTAGAAAATATGAATTATCCTCATCTCTTAGAAGCCCATCATCATTTAACGTTTTGTTACAAAATTAGCAAAATGTTCACTATAAAAATAGGTACTTTGCAAGATCCTTAATTCCGCTTGGTTGGTTAGCGGGAATGAAATAGGTTGGACCATATTGTATTTGATTTAGCGATGATCGGCTCGGTCGCTGGAGGATAAATATATTGTATTTGAAAATGAAATGGCCTTTCGCTTTAAGATTGTAACGATGTTTTTCATATTGTAGCGACACTTTCTTCACTTTGTTTGTTTTGTCTAACACATAATGCATAGTGTAATTTGCGCAACCCAAAGCAGTTGTGTAAATGAATTCAATATCATAGGAATCCCTTGGCTATGCTCTAGCAGTATATACGGTGATGATATATTTATTAAATAGGGCGCAATATGTCGATCGGCTTTGGATCTGTCATTAAACGTAAACTTGCATGATACTTGCAGGTGGCTGCATAATATATCGACGAGGATAAACAGCATAAACCAAACTGAAGTAATTTAAGGTTAATGTCATATTTGCTGCGTATAAATTCCATTATTCTAAGGTTAAATGCTATAGAGGTTTTGTATTTGGAAGATACCTGTCACGGACCCAGCGGCAAACAGTGACGACTGAGCTCATATATGGACTAAGTTTGTAAATGCTGTACGACGTTGACAGCCATAATAGCATATTACGTGTATGTTATAATTTGCATGTTTTTGTTTCAGAATCGTCTAATTGTTATTTAAGCATTAGATGGAATAATATGCAATCAAATTGTAAATATTGCTTGATGATTTGATTTGGACAAGGGGCACGTTGTCTACATTCGTTCGACCAAATAGAAACCATGGAGATTAGCGCTTTTTCAACGGAATACTAATCGCCCAATCGATCGTCTTTTGGTGAGCTTCTGATTATCTAAACGCCTGGCCTACACAGCTGTCATTGAAGTTGCAACTTAGTTTAATGGTAAACGACCAGGATTGGGCTGGGGATTCGTTTGTATTTGACTGTATTTAATGCATATGTTCAATTGGAGCATTGTTTAAGCAACGATATTCATGACAAAACTAAATGCAATGTGAACGATGACCGCTGTAAAACATAACGTAGTAGCAATTGTATAATCTGCTTTGTTAAGAGTGTTTTTTTCTCAGTCATTGGGCTTGTCGGAAATATAATACGCTAGAAAACCATATTTGGTGTGATATAGCAGTAATTTATAAACAGCTAATAGGATGAAATTATTCTTTGCAAATAATTCTTTGCACTTCGGATTTGATGCAGTTACATGTAATTAGTGTGTTCTTTGTGTTTAATCACCACGCGCTGTGAAGCTCTATTCAATACGCTTAGGCGTCTTCTCTTAGCAGCATTACCTGAAGGTGAAGGCTATTACGACATTACAAGCTAATACAGTAATACAATTTCCATGACAGTACGACCCGGTATGCTAAAGTTGCACCCGAAGAAAATAAATTGTTTTTTCAGATTCCATCTACATATATTGGTAAGAGGCCAATACTCATCTGCAAAACTTGGCGAGTATTACAAAACACCTATTTTTAACAATCTCGAAATTCGTTTATTATATTCAAACGGCAATCTATGCGTTAAACCATTAGACAAGAATAAGCGGCTCTTACAAGGGGATTAGCGGCTGAGCCAATGTCATGCGGTGACGCTGGTCTTTGGGGATAGCAATTTAATCAAATGAATTACTCATGTGACAGCATTGAAAGTAGCGTCATTTCTTTCTAAGAATATAAAATGATCCCATTTATTCCGCAGTTTTGTGGGCTGAAGCAAATTGGACACGCGTGCTGTATTTTTATGAAGATACAACCGCCCTGTATCCAATTGGCTCCTCTGAGTGGTATTTATTCTCCGGGAAACAACAATTTTGATAGCGCCCAGGGTTCTGCGAGTGCTTCCAACAGATGGTAAATTTACGTCACTTATTCGTACACGGAAGATTCATTTAAAAAAAAAATGAGGACATTGAGAACTCCAGTCATACCAAGTCTAATGCAGGCGTATTGTGTACTACCAGTGCCGTGCATAGTGATGTAGTCTGTTTAACTTAAAAGCGAATAATCTTAAATAACCAGTCATTATGTAACAGATATGTGCATCTGTGTTGTTTCTGCAACAAGAATATATGGCAGGCTATTGATGCTTGCTCGGGTGATGCCTGCGTCTGTTTGTGCCTGGCTCAATTGGAACTGTCGTATTACCAACACTTTTCACAAATGTGACCTGCCCATTACAGAGTGTTAGCGTTTCATAACATAGTAATATATACCGTTACATCGGTAGTTCATCGTGCTGCATTCGCTCACTATATATAAGTCAACCGTTAGTACACCCTCAAACTGCACAAAATCGATTAGTTTAATGCGTATTGACGACGAATATTCACTTTATATATGTACATGTATTGAGTATATAAATGATAACGCGTGCATTCACATACCACATATGCGTGCATTCACATACCACCGTGCACACATATATAAACCATTATGATTGACGTATAGAAGGACAGCAAGCGGATGCATGGTGTGCTGTAGTAATAAGTTCGGTGGGCGACGCGGCGACGTATCTTAGTGCGAGCAAGCGTGAATAATTACAACCCAGTATGACAGGTACGCTAATGACATTGTTGTTAGGTAGTATCATAGAAGACTATATAGCCATATTTTGCATAATGCAGCGATATGTAGACCGATAAACGAACTATTTTTTACGTAGGCAGGTCATTTACAGTTTTAAGTTATTCACAAGTGATCTCACCGACTTTAAATACATCTCATTTAACAAAGCACTTCAAGCTAATGTTATATATATCCGTAATGCATAGATCCTCAACGTGGTGGCTAGCGGATGTTTCATGCTGAAATATACGCGGCTAAGCAACGTCGTGCGGACCCTTTGCACTCACGATAAACATTCGTTGTTGTGATTGGCCAAATATCACCGCCCTGCTGTTGCCTGGTAATGGATGTTTTCTTTTGTTTCTCCTAATAATGTCTATTATTGCCATGTCATTATTTGCATTACCATTAGCTTTTATCCATTTGCATGACGACACCGTGCTGGGTATCATTAAGCTGTTAACAATTGTGGCTCTCCGCTGTTGCTCCACTTGAACTAGTAAACATATATTATACCGGCAAAGTTGAACGAGGACCAGATAAACATGCTAATATTCAACGCACGGTGTGCGACCTGTTTCATACCACCTGCGCTGTCCTAAATACTCCCTGTATTTGTATTACAATTATATGTATTGTGTAATTCAGTTGTCAGGTGGATTAACACTATACCATTACATCTTGTTGACGTGAGTCTGCACGAATGTCTAGCATATTCATCACCATTAAATAACATAGATTGATTACCAACTCATGGCGTTATATATGCATGACGGAAACTATTTGCATTGATGTCCTTTTGCGAAATAAGTTATGATGATTAACGGCCAGTGTTTCAGCACGTCATCTCTTACCTCTTGGTTTTACTGCAATTTGTAATAAAGTGGGGCTTCGCCTCAATAATAAATAAGTTATTATCTACACTGACTATGTCTGAAATTAGATGATTTGTTACATATACTGCCAACTACTGATAGGATGCTGACTGGTCCACTTCCTGTTAACGTTGCAAAGCCGGACGTACACCTATTGTTATGATTTGGACCTTAATATGGGTAGGAGAAGTTATTCTTTGCTGCTATTGTATGCAGCACAACATAGGCACTTTTTCAAAATCACGGGATCTAAGTTATAAAATAAAAATGCATGGGAACACATTTCCGGTGTTTATGTCAATCACTCAGGAAATCATGACAATGTACAGGGGGCGTTTAGCCCTCAATGAATAACGCAGCTCTTATGACAATAATTTGCAGCCGTATACTGATCATTCGATGTAATATCAGGGGCAATTCATAATGATAGAAGATTACCTGAGCATTTAGGAAATCTATTCACTCGGTATGGGTCGGAACCTGCTCGCCCTTGGCCTTTGATATTTGTACTGTTTATTCATATTTGTTTCAAAGAGTATTATAGTTGCTCGCTTTATACAACGTTCAACATTTAAAACTTTTGCGACATATTTACTAATGCATGCAAATGCGTTTTCATATTTCAAAGATAAATAGAAAGAAATTACATACATGATATAGCACCCAAAACCTTCCTGAAGCCCGACACACCCTACTGTGAGCTAGCAGGAGACTTCAATGATACAATTATAGATCCCAAACGGAACAAAGCAATTTGAAGTTATTACCTTTTCGGAATAGAATAGTAGCAGGTTGTGACTAACTGAGTGCAGCGAAACGAATTGAAATATAGTCGATTTGTCTTGTTATGGTAGGTATCAGTAATATTAGCCATTTATCAGAGACATATCTGACATAGCTGGGTAGAACGTTATAATATCATCATCACTGACATAATTGACCTGCTTGGCCTGGTAACTACCTTGTTATAATGGACACTCTACTTCCAATTTTCCTTCTACATATTTGCACCATTGCACTGGCGTATTTGGACACGTTGTCTGAGCAAAGTAATTCTCCAACCGACCCAAAGTTATTTGAATGTATCCAAAACCGTTCTTCTATAAACCAATAGCGCTAAAATTAACAGATAGGGTAGACAGCTTGTGACAACAACTTGCATCCCTTCATTGGAATATAGTTGCATTTTGTGTGTTTTGTGTATGCACAGTGACAGCACTGACACATGTATCTCTACAGCCTTCCCCACCTGACGCACAAATATAAGGCTGCGAGAGAGACAACCATTTTGCAAACAAAACAACGAGGCAGTTGCTCTGAACATGCGATATTCCAGCCAGTCCCCTGCCGGATTGGCCAGCTTTTATTCTGATCAGTGCTTTATTGTTGCTGTCACTTCAGCAAAAAGCAAATGTTATTTGCAATCATTTGCTTTACACAAGATGTGATGCTCTCTAATCGTCAATTGGTTTCCAATAAGCCGTCAATATACGTTTTCTGGATACCATCAACAGCATTTGACATCGACTAACCTGGCTCAATCCTCGGATTTCTAGATAACTAGACCAACAAACATATTATAATAAGTTAGAAGCCACATAATTAACAAATGTCATAATTAACTATCAACCAGTATTTTGGATACTTCAGGATAAATGCAACCCAAATGTTAACACACACACAATGTAAATGCAGTTAGTTTGCAACGTGAAATTCTCTTCCGTTGGCTGGTGGCTCTAGAATCGCTGAGCTCTCGCTAATTGTTTAAATACTTATGTATCATCTTGGGCGTTAGCTAGCTGATCTTAAAGGCTTCAACTCTTGGTTTTAAATCGTTTACAGTCGAACATTCTTTTCGAATAAGACCGTTAGAGAGAACGGAGCGCACAAGCGTGAGTTAATTGAATGTATTAAATGTGTATTGAATGTGTATTGAATGTATCGTGAATTCATTATTTTTGTATTGTAGTATTGATAACGAGATTAGTCCACTGACGATTTATCCTTTGATTTTGGTTTTTGAACCGTGGTTCCAAGTAGGCGAACGTAATTCAACGTGGCTCAGCGTGGTCAACGAAGTTAATCGTGAAAAGTAGTTTAATAAACGGCAACCAAGCCACGCGTGTCATTATTTGTGCCATCGAGATGTTCAGCATCTACATTAGTTCAAAAAGCTTACCTGCCTTGGTGGAACGTCTGCAGTACCTCGTCAGGAGCAAACATATGGAAACCCTGTAACTTCAGTCTATTCACCATGCCAACACGTGTTACCGAGCGTTGCGTAAACCTGAAGTGATTAGGATGGACATTTATGCCGTTGGCATTTTCATACAGTTATTCATCATGCCAAAACGTGTTACCGGACGTGGCGTAAACCGTTTATAACGTATACGGCAACACAGGTCAAAGGAGATGGATTCCTTGAAAAATAAAAATAAAGCAGCCTTGTCAGCGTTAATCAAAAAGAAAAATGGGATAAAGCAATTGATGTCCAGTGAAAGTTATCTTCATCTCGTGAAAACGAACGCAGACAATTATAGCCAACTTTATGATAACTATAAGGAAGCGCATAGCGTATTCTGTAGAGAACTGTCTTCTGAGCCCAAAGAGGAAGAGATAAAATGTTTCGAAGAGAAACTTGGTGTGGCTGTAGATTTCCTCCAATACACATCCGAATGGATTAGAGAGACGGAAAGCAAAATCCAAGATGGAAGGGATGAAGCATGTCCGAGTAATCATATCAGGCCCATATCATCCAGCTCTTCATCTAGATCTTCAAAAAGTAGCTTACAATCAACAAAGTCTGCAATAGCTAAAGAAGAAGCCAGGATCGGTGAGCTGCTCGTAGAAAAGCGTATGATGAAAGAGCAGCAAGCCCTTAAAGCACGACTGGAGGAACTTACATTAGACACGGAATTAGCCAAGGCACAAGCCAGAGCACAAACCTACGCGTCACTTTTGAAAGCGGAAGTTGGAAACGTAAGTACATTACGAACAAAGACATTCCACGAACCATCTCCTACAGTCATTTAACGAGGAGAAGGTATCCAGAAGGCACTGTTTCAAAGCAGCTTAACCCGAAAGCTGAGGTTTTTCAGCCTACCGAAGATGAAAGATACTCATTCGATCAGCAATTTCATTCTATGAACCTACAGAGAGAACAAAATGAGCAAAACTTAATCATAATTACGCGTGGATTAAATGGAGAAGCCAATATGTTTTGCCCTAATTAGCTGTCTGTTGTTATTTATTGGTCAGTAGATTGGCAAGAGCTTGAAACATAAACTACGAAACTTAAATTACAAATTCGAAACACGTTATATGTTATATTCCGTCGTCGACTCGACAAGCATTGTGTTCAAAACGGTTAAAAGTAACAAATGTATATTGGGTATCTGCCGTCAGCTGTGCTGTTGAATTTAAAATAGCTATGGTTAATATTTTGTTAAGACATGACGGTTCGTAATGAATTGCTCTGTTTTCTCGATGCATCACACAACTTAATGGGTTCTACCAGACCTATCTAAAAGTAAATGACAACCATGGTTTAGGCTTTGTTTGTACCGTCAATATGAATTGCAGATTTACAATACCACATTTAGTCAAATCAATTAATTTAGATCGATTATATTTATCAGTTACTGCGTTTCCATGCCGCGCTAACAAAACTATTTGGTATCGATATTTTCCAAGGCGTATGTCAACAAGTGATTTTAAAGATTTGGTCGTAACCCTTTTTACTGGGAGTAAATGTACCGCCGTTTTAACAATCGATCAAGTAAATTCGTTGTATTGTTGTACTATTACATATAGGCAAGCTCTATTTGATGTCGTAAACTGTGATGTTTGTATCAGTGTCTATAGCGTTTCGGTATCTGAGCAGACCATAAGAAGTTCCTGAGGATACCATGAGAAGAAATTTTGATACATGATCCGTTTAAAGATGCATTTTGGAAATAAATGTTGCGTTTGTAGTATGAAGAAGCGTTTGCTACGTTTTAACATTATATTATTATTACCTAGCAACCATCGATGAGACAACTAAAATAAGTTTTTGACTTACTGTCTAACAATGTCCAAACTGGATGCAGCAAAGTCTTCCCTTCTACTAAATGAACATTAATTGCTGTTACCATCGTATACTAGAGACGTGTAACATTACCCCTGCTCATCCCGTTGACGCTTCAACCCCGTATCGGCAGCAAAGGACCTCGAACCAGCCCCCCCCCTTTCTTACCCCATTCAGAAATATGACAGTTCTTATTGGTTACCGAAAGCGCTTTAATCAGTTGAAAAGGTCCTTTAATATTAAGGTCTCTGCACGCCATCGTCTCTTAGCAACCTCTATTTCCGACCAATACTGCCGTACGATTGCAGTGAATGACAAAGATTAATACGATTAACAGAGAACAAGATGCCAATGCCTTGGAGCTAAACAACAATTAATATCGCGATTTACTGTCCACTTTGCTGTCCTTGTACACAAGACGAAGGGGACAATGGTGTACTTGATGACATGGGACATAGGCGTGGATAGGTTTACAGTCTTTCAGCCCATGAATTGCGAATTGCTAAACTGATAATCGGCGAACATATATAAGTTGTCTGCTATCGTGGGTAAGTAGTGCCTGTATGTCGTCCATCACCATTTTTAGCTGTTTCCTTTGTGTGAATGTGGAAGCAATTTACTAGTACAACAAATTGAAGCTATCATATCTGGAATGGTATCAGCTGTGATTAAGGCTGTCAAGGGGACTGTGTACTTAACATCGAACTTTATTTCCAAAATGATGCTCAAAATATAAACTTAACGCACGAAGATTACTTAATGTCATAATATATTAATGGATTTTTAACCAGCATGACACAATCAGCAGCATAAAGTATTAATAGATGGGTGTCTAAAACACAACTTTTCCCTCAGGTAGGTTTTATCCCACAGGGCCGATAATCTGAGCAAAACTGCCAATCTGGTCATTAGGCAGTTACAAAAAAAATTTAATGATGTAAGCCTCCAGTGCATTTCATAACTCTTAGAGCAATTGTACGTAGCTGCAACGCAATATTCAGTCCTTAAGTCGACTAGGGTTGTGGCTTAGTACAAATGAAATAGAATAAATTGCGTATGGCATTTTACAGTTGAATCATATTTGATATTGACCGTCAAAGAGCCTGGACTGATCGAGTTATGATGCACATGTATGTACGATGATTATACTGCATTTTCCATTCTACCAACCAAAGGACCCTTGCCTCTTAAAAACCTACCATTTGAATGATTTGTTTCGCAATATGAATAAGGCAAAACTTATTAACCACAACAGTTTACATTTTTCGGATTTTTCCCCTTTCACTCATTTATGGTAGGTTATTTCTTATCAGGAATGAAACCAGTTATTAAATTGTGCCATATCTTATCTTCGATGATCACTACGGATCAATAGGTTCAATAAATTGGACATTCATATATCACACTGGCCTTTTGTATTGAGGGTGTAATGTTGTGCGTTCGATTGTGTTTTCACTTCCTTCACATACCACACGATATAATTTGCGAACGCTCAAGCGACTGCGCAGCTGATTTTGATATTACAACAAACCCTCTTGCGATGCTTTGACAGCAGGTGATGATAACTAGATTTAGTAGAGTGCACCTTGAGGCAGGTTGATGACCAAAAAGGTCCATTGGGTGCAGTTTACTTTCGAAGGCACGACACATAAAGCATGACGAAAGAGCATGGCAGATGGGTTTGTTCCCCGCTTGGGTAGAGACCATAATTCATCGAACACTCTCTCTCTTACTTGGTCCTCTTTTAGTGTGTTCGCAATATACTGCTTCCAACTTTTGACCGGTTGCAACAAACGAATGGTCACAAGTTGGTACACGAATTATCACAAATTAAACATTACAACAATAATCGGTTACATGTGGTTTAAATTACAGCATTGCATAATTGTATTTGGTAAGAATTATTTTCAAGAAATATCTGCGGGACGATTTCCCTTCCCGGATAGTGATGTCTTACATAAAACAAAGAAGAGATAATAGGTTATCAGCCGAACATTTGCCACTTAAGTCGTTCTTGCAACCTGACTAGAACCACATCAAATATCCGTGCGAGATGCCGAACGGCAATTAAGCAAATATAAATGTCTGACAGTGGTGGACATTTGGTCAATCGATGTATGCACGAACGAGTTGTATGTGACAAACGTTAATATGCTTGTTTATACACATTTTATAAGAAAGCGAGATGCCAATATTATAACTAAGCTTAAGGATGTAAATCTCTTTGAAGGGATTCGTTCTTAATTATTGCGTGAATTGCCGATAATTGACAACACTCATGCAGCCATAACTTCAAAGCCATATGTGTTGTATGAAATGCATGCATATGCGATTTGCATTCTAATACATATCACATTGAGATTATGTTTAAAGATTCTTGTGAAGCCATTTTGGTTGCAATCAATGCCAAAGCACCAGGAATTAGCCTGTGGTTTATGCTAAGAAGAGAGAAGGTATAGCAATGTAGCCCATGATGTTTCATTGTTATTCGACAAGATGAAATCAGCAATTGCGTGATGTTCTTTTATCCGTTATTTACGTTGTCTAATAGGATTATGCATTCTGCAAAATTTTGCAATATGGTTAAAGTTACTGCTTGCCCTCTCACAGAATATCGTGACTTATGTATTACAACATTAAAACGTAAGAGCGGTGGGTACTATTAAGTACACATCAGCCATTTTCCGTAATAAAGGGCCAAAATAATCCTTCCCGATGGTATTACATGAAATGTGATTGACAAGCAAGTCACATATACGTTGATCACGCTACACTGTGAATATACATAAACATAAACTTCTGTAAGCTAACGTATATACCAATTTTACGATATATAAGGTTCTCCTAAAACTCAAGAATAAGCTCAAAAGGTTAATGTTTAGCCAAACAATATCCTATAGGTGCAATCGAATAAATGGTAATGAGCAATAAACTTGCTTTACTTGATCTAGCGAGTGCTTGTGCTTTATATGATGTACTTGTGTATTATGACTGTCAACAGCAACTACAGGAGGAACTAACGAGCTCAAATATCGCGATTGGTATTTCTGCCAAAATTAATATTCAAGCAAAGAGAAACGTCTTTTTTCAATCCCAACCTAATGATTTATTACATGTATTATTTATTTATTTTTGTCCATAACGTTCCATTCCATTTCGATGGATTAATAGACACTAACATTTATTGTTTCACTTATGAGTTGACACTAAATGATTCAAGAAAACAATTGATTGTTTAGTTGCCCCTAGTTATTCCACCCGATCTACTAGTCTGGCTTAATAGATCTTGAAATATGAGGAAAAAACGCACCATAGCAATATATAAGTACCCTCAATATCCCTTCTGCGCACACATTCACGAAAGACACATCAATAAATTACTTGTAAGGAAACATTATAGAGGTTTTCTCCAACTGCTAATTTCCATCCTTTCCAGCATCTACTTCATTTAAGTTATAACAAACCTGTTTCGTGATATGGCTACAGACCTGCAAAGCCACACAGAGTTATATGTGATTCTGAACTTGCATATTATACCCAATTTCCTATGCTTGATTAGTTATTGATTTAAAATTAAAATGAAAGGAAAATCCTTAAGAACAGCACAAGATCAGGAAGGCTATTGTTTTCAGGAGAAAGAGTACTACGCAGTTATTAACATAAGTAGGAACCTATTTTAAAGATGGTCACATACTGTGATATTTCCGTTAAGCATAAATGTCTGTTACATTTGTTTCATTTGTTATCTTACAAATTTATCAATTCTCAGAGCATTTATATGACCACAGCAACTAACCTCAATTGTTGTAAGTCACCTCAAACGAAACGTATGGGAGCCCAACCGTATAATATTTTTGCACCAGCAGCCGCAACAATACATCAACCAAATAAGATTGATTGCAGAATAAGCGGTCTTCACTCATAATACGTCTTTAAGGTGTCACAAGTCACTTTATTCGTCAGCTGAAAACTTGTGCGACGAATCGGCAGCTTGAATTATTATAAATGCAATAATTTTATTCAGTGCATATTTACCGTATACAATAAATATAATGGTTCGTCTTCGAGGCTCCAAAGATATCAATCCTATAATTATGCATTTTGAGATAAGCACTATATCGTTTCCTTGCAAGATATCGTTCCGCAAATGAACCCGACCTGCTCGCAGAATTGTGATGCATTATACATTAGGGTACAGAAGACACTACTGAAGAGACAAGTACAAGATTTCATTAATTTGTCCAGGGACTTCTTCCCCCTAGTCATTTAGTAAATATCCAATGCGTTAACAAGATTGATCACTTAATTATGTAAGATAGTGTAGTTTAATCAATGTCTAATTTTCGTAAACCTGTATGTTTTATTCCATTAGGAGCATGTGGGAAATCATCAGACTATATGTGAATGCATTTGAAGCTACTCTTAGGTGGCGAGGTGCTGTGATCCGGGTACTTTTTGTCACCACATGGATAGCTAAACTACACAAAGTGGCACTCACTTATGTACCTGAATCAATGTTACTTTATGACGAGGATTGAATGTCCATCGAGCTAAAGAACTATGCTGAATCTGATGCAATTATAGGTTTAATTGGCTTAGCTAAGCTGTGGAAAGCATGGGGGAGATACTATGTTGACCATGTAAAATTTTCTCTTAGCCGCCAAACTACACAGTGGCTGCTTCAGAGAATCTTTATATAACTCACTACCAGTTTTCTGTTGTAAAATAATATTCTAACATTTAGGCGACAGTACTGCAACTGTAATTAAGCGGCCCCTGTGCCCTCATTGACAAATCAATTAAAGCCGCCCATAAACGGACGCCGGTCGGCCTCTCCGGCAACTGGCAGAGGCAGCAAGTCTTAAGCCAAGGGAGAGAATATAAAACTCGAACAAAAAGCCACACTCGGCATATCAAGAACTTTCGGCACACCTTTCGATAAAATTGATCCCTTTCGGCTTCTACTACCGTTATCGTTATCTCCACAATTTGAATAACACATTTTACCTTAAGCTATTGGTCAGTTTTGAGTGACCAATGGCATTTCTATCACGCAAATATTTGCATGGCCCTAATATCACCGCCAATAATGAATATCAAGCATTAGAGAAACGTTATTGAAGTACATCGCTTCACAATCACATAACAGGAAAACGTCTACCATTAAATAGCATCTAGCGTTATCGTTTACCGTAACATAGCAGCTTGAGTAGGAAGTAAGACCAAGTGTCCGATATAAGAAATTGCGTTGATGTCTTAGGTCAGTAGCCAATGGCCAAGTATATGTGCTTGTGTCAATTTTATGTTACACTTGGTTAACATGAAAATATGAGTTAAGACGCATTTGATTAATTGGTCTTAAATACACAGCTTTTCAATTAGAGTACAACAAGCCGACGGTCTTTCAAATTCTAAAATACCTTGTATATGCTATTATGCCACAGTGGCCTGATCAGGGTATTTGATAGGCTCCTCAATTACAAACTGATGGAGGGTAATTCTGATAACAATTCAGGGCATCAATTAAGCTGACAATATCTTGGCCTAATTGTCAAGCACTTTGGATACGTTGGTTAGCTTCGTGGGCCGATAAACGCAGACAGTCGCATATATGTTGCTTATTCTAGGCAGGAATAGTATGAATTTACAACCCAAATGTGCGGCATTAAAAACGATATGTAGCCATCGCTTCCGCAGTAACTCGTTAGCAAAAAACGCTCCCATGAGAGCATATTCATCATTTGCACAGTACCTTCTTCTTTTTTGCACACGGTGTTTTGGAAAATAGGTGTTCGGCTAAATCGATTACGAATGACCATCATATCGATTTTACTTACAACACCACTATCACAGCGTGAAATATTAACATGTGGTTTGCAGTTGATCTAAATGGAATCAAATCAAAGCCCTTGTCCCATGTTGTCTCTAAAATACCAAGTTTCTTCCTTTGCTGTAAAACAGGTATCACATTTCTGGCAGCTGGCGAATTAGATGCTCTTCGTGTGAATGAATAAGCAGTTAATGCCATGAGATAGTAGATGTAGAATGATTCAACGTACTAGAATATCGCATCGCGTATTACAGCCTAGCTAAGCCTATTAAACCTGTAATTGCATAAGATTCAGCATAGTCCTTTAGCTCGATGGACATTCCAAACCTCGTCACAAAATAACATTGATTCAGGTACATATGTGAGTGTCACCTTGTGTAGTTTCGTTATTCATGTGGTGACAAAAGGTACACGGATCACAGCACCGCATCATCAAAGAGCAGCTGCAAAGGTATTCACATATGCTTTGATGATTTTCCATATGCTTCTAATGGAATAAAACATATAGGTTTACGAAAATTAGACATTGATTAAAGTACACTATCTTGCCTCATATACTGATCAATCGTGTTAACACATTAGACATATACTAAATGACTAGGGGGAACAAGTCTCTGGACAAATTAATGGAATATTGTACTTTCCTTTTCAGTAGCCTCTTTCGTTTCCTAGTCTTTAATGCATCAAAGTACTGCACACAGGTCGAGACTATTGTTGGGGCAAGATCTTGTAAGGAAACGTTAAAGTGGTGAAGCACTAATCCAACTGCATATTCGATAATTGGTTTATCTAAAAAATGCGTACCATGAGAAAAGACCGCTTATTCTGCAATAAATCCTATTTTTTTAATGTATTTTTTGCAGTTGATGTTGCAGAAATCTTATACGGTTCGGTTCCCATGGTTATGTCTGGAGGTGGACTCATGTGCAAGAACTCCAAAATCAGTAGACGACAGTTACTTACAACAATTGAAATTTGTTGCATGTGGTCATATTAATGCTTCATATTTGTGCCTGGATCAGTGTCTTTAAACACTATTCACCTGTTCTGTGGATTTGTTTTCTTATCTGAGGATTGATAAATTTCTACGAATACAAATAAAACAAATATAACAAACATTTATCCTTAACAAACATATCACAGTATTTGACCTTCTTTAAAAAATATTCCTACCTAGGTTAATATCTTCGTTGTTTTCTTTCTCCTGCATCAAATAGCCATCCTGACCTCTTGCTGTTCGTAAGAAATTACATTTTAATTTTACACTAATTACTTATCGAGCATTGAAAACGGGGTATAATATGCAAGTTCGGAATCACTTAAATATGCGTGGCTTTGCAGGTCTGTAGCCATATCTCGAAACAGTTTCGTCATAATTTAAATGAAGTATTTTCTGGAACGTATAGACATTAGCAGTTAGAGGAGACCTCTATAATGTTTCCTTTCAAGATTGAAAACAGACGTTTCTCTTTGCTTGTTTATTAATTTTGAAAGAAATACCAATCGCAATATTTGAGCTCGTTAGTTCATCCAGTAGATGCTGTTGACAGACATAAGACATAAGTACATCATATATATCCCGTGCACTTGCTAGATTTAAGTGAAGCAATTATATTGATAATCACCAATTATTCGATTGCACCTCAAAGATATTGTTTTATGAACATTAACCTTTTGAGCTTATTCTTGAGTTTTAGGCGAACCTTACATATTGTAAAGTTGGTACATACGTTAGCTTACTGAAGTTAATGTTTATGTATATTCACAGTGTAGCGTGATCAACGTAAATGTGACTTGCATGTGAATCACATGTCATGCAATACCATGGGGCAGGTTTATTGTGGCCCTTTATTACGGAAAATGGCTGATGTGTACTTAATCGTACCCACCGCTCTTACGTTTAAATGTTGTAATACAAAAGTCACGATTATATGTGAGACGGCAAATAGTAACTTTAACCATATTGCACAATTTTGCCGAATGGATAATTAGACAACTGTAAATAACGGATAAAAGGTCATCACGCAATTGCTAGCAGCACTTATTTTATTTTGTCGAATAACAATGAAACATCATGGGCTACATTGCTGTACCTTCTCTCTTCTTAGCATAAATCACAGGCTAATTTCTGGTGCATTGGAATCACCGATTTATTAAAAAGAATCTTGAAAGATAATCTCAATGTGATATGTATCAGGAGGAAAATTGCATATGTATGCATTATCATACAACACATTTGGCTTTGAAGTTATGGCTGAGTGTTGTCAATTATCGTCAACTATTCACGAACTAATTAAGTTCATTGAGCTTTGTAATAGTATTGGCATCTAGCTATCTTATACATGTTTGTACAAACACGCATATCAACGTTCATCACATACAACTCGTTCGTGAATACAAAACGTTATTCAAAATGAAGCCCTTGATTGTGTGAATGAAAGCGATTGCTATTAAGTAATTTACTTTAATATCAGTTGTTTTATCGAGGTAATGTAAACGATCATCGATAGGCAAGATGTCCACCGATGTCAGACATATATATTTACTTAATTGCCTTTCGGCATCCCGCACGGATATTGGATATGATTATAGTCGGGCTGCAAGAGCTAAGTCGTGGCAAATTTCCGGATAATAACCTATAATCTCCTTCCTTGTTTTATGTAAGAAATCGTGAGCCGGGAGACAGTTAATCAAAACTTATTTCAGTAGTTTCATCCATAGTTGCTAGGTACAGATAGTATAACGTTAAAACGCATAATTATGCTTCACATTGCGTGTGTGTTAATAGTGGGTTGCATTTACCTAGAAGTATCCAAAAGACTCGTTGATGGTTAAATATGAAATCGGACATTAGCTAATGGAGTGGCTGCAAACGTAAAGCATGTTTGTTGGTCTGGTTATCTAGACATCCGAGGAGTGAGTCTGATAAGTCGATGTCAAATGCTGTTGATGGTATCCAGAAAACCATATATTGACGGCTAATTGGAAGCCATTTGACGATTAGAGAGCATCACATCTTGTGTAAAGCAAATGTATGCAAATGACATTTGCTTTTTGCCGAAGTGACAGCAACAATAAAGCACTGATCAGAATATGAGCTGGCCAATCCGGCAGGGGACTGACTGGAATATCGCATGTGCAGAGCCTCGGTGTTTTGCAATATAGTTACCTCCCTCGCAGCCTGATATTTTAGCATCAAGTGAGGAAGGCTGTAGAGCTGCACGTGTCAGTGCTGTCACCCTGCATACACAAACACCAAACATGCTCCTATATTTCAATGAAAGGATACAAATTGTTGTCACAAGCTGTCTACCCTGTTTGTTGATTCTAACGCTAAAGGTTTATGAAAGAACTGTTTTGGATACATTTCAATATCTTTGAGGATGTTGGCAAATTACTTGTCCTAGTACGCCAGTGCTAATAAGCAAATCTGTAAAAAGACAATTGCTAGTAGAGTGGTCATTATAACAAGGTAATAACCAGGCCATTCAGTCAATTTGGTCAGCAACTGGCTAATAATATAGTAGCATTTATTTCGCACACATGGTACAGATATTTTATGACGATCAAGTTTAACTGCAATCATTTAACAAAGCGTGGGGTGCCATCATAATGTGCAAATAAAATTAAGTAGAACATTGATATCTTCGTGCAAAAAATCGGGAATATATTCACATTCATGGGCCACATAAAGTTCTTGTTATAAGTTTACGAAGTTCAATCTCTCTTGATCAATGTGCGGTAGACTAAGCTTGCTTGAAATATTAATGGTCAGGTCGTAGATCACAGCAGTATTAAGATTAACGATACTCATAATATATCTTATATTATTAGCAACGTTCGAATTACTAAAGGCACATAATCGGTTACAAAGATCATTCGTACTATTTAGACTATTCATACATCGTAGCATTAATTTGTTCTTTTAGCAGTAAGTCTGCCAGCAAAAAAAAAGTAATATACATTGATCTTGTCCGAGAGCTGTTTCCATAAATGGCAAATGCATTTGCGTTAAGTGCAACATAAGCTTTTAAATGAATTGCTTGAAAGCATCCATAATAGGGATCTATAAAAACGTATTAATTTTCGACACAACATCACCACATGCAGCATGCATACTCAATTGTTCGGAATTTCTTCCAATATAGGATCCAAGGTGGCGGCATATTCCCTAACATTTAATCTAACACTATTCAGATATAGATTTACATCGCGCTTTTGACAATTAAAAAGCACCAAGTTGCTTTTTGATGTGTTAAATATAACATTATATTCTTTAGTAAACTCTTCTCATGTTTTAATTATAGATTTGGCCGCATTCTACGAAGAAGCAATACTACATAGCAGTTAGTTGCAACTTACTATTCTATTCCGACTATTCTATTCCGATAAGGTCATAACTTCAAATTGCTTTGTTCCGTTCGGAATATATAAATGAATCACTAGTCTCCCGCTGACTCATAGCGCCATATCATGTATGTGCTTTATTAGGGTTGGAACAATAACCCATTTTTTGCGGGCCAATATTCTGCAGGGTATTTCTTAGGCGAGTTTTCTTATTTCAAAGATGAAGAGCTATAAAGCCTTTATGGCTATTTATCTTTGAAATAAGAAAACTCATTTGCACGCATGAATTACATATGTCGCAAAAGTTTCAAATGTTGAAAATTGTTTAAGCGAGCAGCTATAACACTTCCTAAAACAAACACGTATGCGCGACACATTAACATTAGTTACCCTCCTTACCTGGGCTGTCAGCAGTAGAATATACTGAACAAACATCAAAGACCAGGGGCGAGCAGGTTCTGACGCATACCGAGTAAATATTTTTCCATAATGCTCGGGTTATCTTCTATCGCTATGAATTGCCCCTGATATGACTCAAGCAAGTCATTTTATTATTATGTCAATACAGCTGGCACTTAAGTTGATTATATAACCTACATACATTAAAGACAAGATAGATGCGGCGACCCACGACCAAAAGTATTCAAGGTTTTGTGTTAACAGAGTAAACAATTAAACACCACTAAGAGCAATTGTACATCGATCGCAAACGCTTCGACAGAAATACAACATGCAGTGTTGGAATGATATCAGGCTAATAGCTCCCTCTAGCGATGTAAGACTAGAGGCACTGAAGTAATTTATTACACGAGAACCTCCATCGTATGGTCAGTATAAGGCTGCATATTATTGTCATAAGAGTTGCGTAAAATCATTAAGGGCTAACCCCCCTGTATATTGCCATGATTCTGTGCGTGATGGACGTAAACACTGGAAATAGGTTCCTATGTATTTTAACGCAACATAGATCCCGTGATTTTAGTGCTTATTTTGTTGTAGCTTTCAATAGCAGCAAACAATAATTTCTACTACCTGTTTAAATGTCCACATATATCATGATCAAAGCTGTACATCCAGCTTCGCTCCGTAAATGGGAAGTGGAGCAAATAGCATCCTGTAAGTAATTGACAGCATGTGCAACAGATCATCTTATACCAGACATAGCTAGTCAAGTGTATTACTTGTTTATGATTGAGGCGAAGCACCACTTTATTCCAAATTTCAATAACACCAAGAGGTAAGAGGTGGCGTGCTGCAACACTGACCGTTAATCATCATAACTTATTTAGCAAGAGGCCGTAAATGCCGTTTCCGTTGTGCATATATCACGCCATGAGTTGGTACTTAATCTATGTTATCAGTAATTGCATGGTAATGAATATGCTAGAAATTCGTGCAGACTCACGGCAGCAACATATAATGGTATGGTGTTATTTCACCACACAACTTAAATACACTATGCATATAATTGTATCACAAATACAGGGAGAATATAGTATAGCGCAGATGGTATGAAATAACCGGTCGCACCCCGTGCGTTTGATTTTAACGTGTTCATCTGGTCCTCTTGTACAATCCGTGTTGCCGGTATAATATATGTTTGCTAGTTCAAGTGTGACAACAGCGGAAGCAACAATCATTAACAGCAAAATGATATCCAGCAACATGTCGTCATGCGAATGGATAAAAGCTAATGGTAAAGCAAATAATGGCATGGCAATAATTGGTATTATTAGGAGAAACAAAAGAACACTTCCATTACCAGGCAACAGCAGAGCGCTGATATTTGGCCAATCACAACAACGACTGTTTATCTTGCGTGCAAAGGGTCCACACGACGTTGCTTAGCCGCGCATATTTACGTACGAAACATTTATCCGCTAGCGATCACGTTGACGATCTATGCATTACTGATATGGATAACATTAGCTTGAAGTGCTTTGAAAAGTAAGAAGTATTAAAAGTCGATGAGATCGCCTGTGAATAACTAATGGTTCATTTATCTGTCTACAGATCGCTACCTTATGCAAAATATGGCTATATATTCTTCTACGATGTTACCTCACAACACTGTCATTAGCGTACCAGTCAAACTGGATTTAATGATTCACCCTTGCTCGCACTGAAATACGTCCCCGCCGCGAATTCGTTCAAGACCGCCGAGGTTAATACTACAGCGCACTTTGCGTCCGCATGCCGACCTTCAAAGCATCAATCATAATGGTTTATATCTGTGTACTGTTTTCGTACATATGTGCTGTGTGAATGCACGCGATACCATATATATACTCAATATATATACAAATATAGTCAATACGCATTAAACTAAGCTATTTTGGGCAGTTTGAGGGTGTAGTAACGGTTGACTTGTATCTAGTGAGCGAATGCAGTACGATATACTACCGATGTAACGGTATAAATTACTGTTGGATAACTCTTTTATTTATTTACTATATTATGAACTCATAACAATCTGTAATGGGCAGGTCACATTAGTGAAAAGTGTTGGTATGACGACAGTTCCAATTGAACCAGTCACAAACAGACGCTTGCATCACCAGGGCTAGGATCTATAGCCTGCCATATATTATTGTTGCAGAAACAACAGAGATGCACATATCTGTTAAATCATGACCGGCTCTTTCAGATGATTCGCTTTGAAGTAAAAGAGACTACATCATTATGCACGGCACTGATAGTATACAATACGCCTACATTAGACTGGCTATGGCTGGAGTTCTCAATGTTCTCAATGGTTTCAAATGAATCGTCAGTGCACGAATAACTAGGCGTAACTTTACCATATGTTGGGAGCACTCGTAGAACCCTTGACGCTATCAAAATTGTTGTTTCCCGGAGATTAAATACCACTCAGAGGAGCTAATTGGATACAGCGCGGTTGTATCTTCATAAAAAATAAAGCACGCGTGGCCAATTCGCTTCATTCCGCTAAACGGCGGAATAAATGGGATCATTTTATGTTCGTAAAAATGACGCTACTTCCAATGCTGTCACATGAGTAATAACATTTGATTAGATTGCTATCCCAAAAGACCAGGGGGACTGCAGAACATTGGCTCAGCCGCTTATCCCCTTGTATGAGTCGCCCATTCTTGTAAAATGGTGTAACGCATAGATTACCTGTTGTATATAATAATCGAATTTCGATATTGTTAAAAACAGGTGTTTTGTAATACTCGCCAAGTTTTGCAGATGAGTGTTGGCCTCTTACCGATAGATGGAGATGCAATCTAAATAAACAATTTATTTTCTTCGGGTACAACACTAGCATACCGGGTCGTACTGTCATGGAAATTGATTGCTTACTTTATTAGCTTGTAATTGCGCAACAGCCTTCACCTTCCGGTAACGCTGCTAAGAGAAGACTCCTAAGCTTATTAACTACAGCTTCACAGTGCGTGGTCATTAAACACAAAGAGCACACCAATTACATGTAATTGCATCAAATCCTAAGTGCAAAGTACTATTTGCTACGAATAATTTCATCCTATTTGCTGTTTATAAATTACTGCAATATCACACCAAATATGGTTATCTAGCGTATTGTATTTTCGACAAGCCCAATAACTGAGAAAAAAGCACTCTTAACAAAGCAGACTATACAATTGCTACTACTATATGTACTTTATGTTTTACAGTGGTCATCGTTTACACCGCATTTAGTTTTGACATGAATATCGTTGCTTAAACAATGCTCAAATTGAACATATGCATTAAATAACATCCATCTTCTAAATACAGTCAAATACTAACCAAGCCCTAGCCAAATCCTGGTCGTTAACCATTAAACTAAGTTGCAACTTCAATGACAGCTCTTGAGGCCAGGCAAAATGCGAGAGATTGGGAGAGAAATATTCGGCTGAAAAAGCGCCGGTGGTCTGATTCTCCCTGTGAGAACGTAGCTCAGGTTTAAAGTTATGGTAAAATGGATATTGCAATCAATGATTGGTTGGTGCTTTTCACCAGGGTATATACGCTATTTGGATGCCCCTAGTCGCTAAAAACATAAACATTTGTTGCAATGATTTACTCAGTGTATGTGTATATTATCTTTGTTACCACGCGGTCGGGATTAATTACAATGCATAGTTTCCCCAACGTCTAGCGATATTACTTAATGTGGAAATTGTTTTTGAGCCCCCCTGCTGGTTTTATCTAGAACCTGAAAGTACAATTCCGTCAATCAAATATTTATCTCCATTACAATGCGCTCTTGCAATGTTAGTCTCAACGGGTGTGTGAAGAACAATGGCAAATGCCATATGGCTTCATTTATGCATATAATGGCTGAACAATAGAGATGCATGTATTGTGCGTTAGATAAGACACACACTATAACCACACTATGTGCATATATTTGCAATTGTGGAGAGATGTGACCATCCGATGCATATGAGACTAGCATGCAAATGTGTACAAATCGTTCCCGCCAATTAAATGATGTTGAGCAGTTTGGAGGCTTTGTTGATTAAAAGACCATTTTCCACTGTGTCGGTTATTATATTGGCATCAAACAGGCATATTTACATCGCTACTACTCTTTTTGCAAACATAAACTAATGTATTTGTTTAGCTAGACAGTTGCTAGGTCCGTATCGTAGGATGTATATCGACGCATTGTTGATTTTCAAGCTGTTCAAATGTTACACTAAACCAAATATGGAGGTTTCAGTTGTTGAATGACATTTGTGGTGCGAGTCAGAGATGCGGCAAGTAGGTGAGATCTTGCGCGTGGCAAAATTTAGCACGTGCCCTGTGTGGTACATCTATTAAAAACCAATTAATAATGTATTTAATGACTTTGTCGTTCAGCGCTTCCGATACTATTATAATATCACTAAGCCCAATCATTCAATAATCGGGGATCTGTATAACCTAAAAAGATAAACCGCATTACGTGTCGTCGACTGGATAATATAAGGTAAGCAATGGCAAATGACATACACAAAGTTGTGTGTACATTAAAGTTAATATATTGTTGTTATATGTGTTCTCTTTATAATAAATTCTTCAAGTTTAATGTTCAACATGTCGCTAATGAGCAGTACGTTAGTACTCTTATTTCATTTGATTGCATATTACAAATGATGTAGCGTAGCGATATATTTGACTTGCTGTCTTCATTGCGTGTATTTGGGTTGTGACACAAGAGACACTTCGTGTGTTTTGTCCTTGAAATGATTAATTACATGAATGATGCAACCATCTCATATACAAAGGACTCGGAGTAGTTACTAGTGGGGTTTCTATCCATACAAACCAGAACTCATGAAATGGATGATTAAAGGTCAACAAAGTTCGAATATTTAAACTTGCATCCGCAATAGCATGTTTACTTGAGTTGCTCTTTTCCTGTGTACTGAGCAATACATGGGTGGTGAGGGGCAGCAATGCTGCCACTATAATACTATCAGGCTTTATTAGGTTATATGAACAGCTAACATTAGATAGCTAGTTAGACGTAGGAAAATATTACAATTGGAAATACCTGTTGACATCTACATGCAATACGTTCCAGATGGCGGTAAAACACCACTTACATGTTTTGTCTATTTGAAGCTATTGCATACAGTTCGCCTGCAACATCGAAAGGTCATATACAACGATTGAATTCCATTTGTCCAAAGTTCAGTGTTTGATAAGGTTATAGAAACCTACATAAGGTCGTCTGCACGCTTTTGGACTATTGAAAAAGCGATTTCGAAATATTCATGTTCCAAGTCAAATCGTTTGATTGGTCGCTCGGTAAAATGCGGGAATTTCCAGACATTGACGTCGCATATGTTATTGTCGTAAATATATCACTGGTCACTCACAGGTATCGATTCAACTTGACCAAGAAAGTTTGTCAAGCCCGTTTGTAGATATCCTGTATATTTTAAGCCCGGGTCAGGGAATTGTTCTTAATGAGTTTATCACACAGGCTGGCAACACTCTCCGATTTTTTTTCAACCAAGCCAAAGCCATACCCAGAACATGGTGTAAGGTTGATACCTAAATGATCAGAAGCAATATACCGTTAGATTGTCTATGTTTTTTAAATAACTTGCACATTTTGACAAATTTGCATGTGTCAACCATTCTTTCACTTTGTGATTTTTTTTGTTAGCTCTTCATATGGATTTGGTGTTGTTATAAATTTATGGCAGTGTGAAATATATTGTAGTGTAACTATGTGAGCAATGTATATTGTACACAACGTGGTTTACCCTCAGGGATAAATGATATAATTGTTCAACCTCACTCTGTACTTCTTTTGTAGCAAAGGTAGAGAACTCTACAAATCTATCTATTTGAATCAATTCAAATTGTTACGATCACTCTCTCTCTCTCTCAACTTTTGCAGCACATGCACTCTTTTGCAGTGCTCATTAGGACACTGTGCTGACAGCTTCACTCAATTTAGGGGGAATGGTTGTGATTAGACTGACGGCAAACTGATGCAAAATGACATCGAGAAGATTGCTTTATATTTTCATTCGAGTAGGACCTAATTGGTGGATGTTTGGCGCTTATGCATTCCGGTGCAATAAATTACAGGCCTCCATTGGTTAATGAGTTATTCATCTCCATTTTGAAACACATAATATAGAAAGGATAAAATCGTTGTATTTAACCTTAACGGATTTTGTGCATGCTGAATTGAAAAACTAAAGCAAATACCATAAACTCGAATTACCGAAACTCGACGCGAACGCATTAATACACATTAACGAGCTACTAATTGTTGTAATCATCAAAATTCACAACTTTGAACAGAGTTTGTCTATTGGGAATAGAATAGCCCCAAAACAAATTTTTCGTTGCGGCTTGCTTAAGACAACAAGTGGAATTACGAAAAATTGCCGCCATGCTTTAACGGATAATAACGGATGTGCTGGAAAGCAGGTTTAATGCATGCTATATCAATTTACGCAGAAGAATATATGAGAATATGCAGCGTTGTTTTCGTTAGCTATGAGCTTGGGAGTTATAAGTACCATTTGTGGAAAGTGGATATTTTGCATCCTACATATGACATTGCTGGTTCACAGTACGATGAATAAACTGCGCTTCAATATCAAATGTTTTTATTATCTTACAGCGTCATGTCTATTTGCTTTTCTTCGTCACGCAGCTTCAGATAACTCCAGTAATCATACCACAGCTGATGTTAATCATACGACGCCTCTCCATATTAACATTATCCAGCTGATTGCCGGTCAACGCAATGCATCGCAATGAACTACGGCATTGTTACATTTAAATAACTGTGCGTTTCTCCTTACTCTTTTATCACTAAACGCAAATCCCTCGACGCACCAGGATTATTACAATGTGGTGTCGGCAGAATTCGTTGTGATATTTGGTATAATTTGTGGAGACAAGTTTCGAATATATTTGCATCAAAACTGTTGGGTAGTGGCTCCTAGATACGCAAACATCGACAAACAAGATCCATGAAAATAATTATTACTCCTACTAAATGGCTTATTGGGAATAAAAGCTAATATAGACTTGGCTTTCTCTACGATAATAAGTAGGGCAGGTAGAAATAATTATACACACAAACACCCACCCACCCACACACCCACCCACACTCGCACACTAATACGAACACATACACACACATGTACACGAACTCACACACACATTTATTTACATATTCATGTATATATATATGTAAATGTTTGTCTGTCATGATTTGTTTTTAAAATACATTAACATTAAATTCTATTATCCTGAGTATTAATCGCGGGAACTTGCTTTGGCATATACCTTTAACTCCGATAGGTTGTCAGTCATCGGCTTATTGAGGAGCACTGTCGTTCGAATTCATTCTAAAAAGACTATTAATCTATTGACGGGACCTACTTTTTTTCTGAACAAGAATTTCGAACAAATCTGTCTAGAA
The DNA here is from genome assembly GCA_034190875.2 of Urechis unicinctus. NCBI lineage: Eukaryota > Metazoa > Annelida > Polychaeta > Xenopneusta > Urechidae > Urechis > Urechis unicinctus. The sequence continues at coordinate 27,561,543 of CM067355.1, forward strand.
CCAATCGCGAGTATAGATTTGCTACAACGATGTAAAAGGCGCTCAATTTAATTTGATACTTATTGTTGTTAAGAGTACTATCCGAGCAGTAAATATAATGGGATAAGTAGTCACTGAAAATTGTTTTTGACATTTCACATACTAAAGCGTCTAGAGTAGATCTAGACCGACATTTGTTTGTCAAGAACAGCTTAAACCACTGCAATATTTGTCTGGCTGCAAACGGGTAGCTACTTTACTGTTACGGCCATTGCCAGTATAAAAACGGTGAATGGTCCGCAAAGTATAATGCAGTTTGTGACATGACTAACAGGACTGTTCGATGCAAAAGAAGTGGACACATTATTTTAAATACTTGTAAAATTGAGAATAAGTCGAAGCACTCCACGCCTAATAATCTAGTTCCATATATACAAGGATGAAAAAAACCTGCCACATGGCACAAAAGTTAATGTAAGGTATACAAATAGTCAAATCTCTGCGGCCTTTTTGCGGTAAGGGATGGGAACTTTTCTTGTTATCTATTGTTTGTTAGAAGACTGCCTTTAGCCATTTCGTTGCAATTGATAATGTCTTTGGGATGTGCTTTTTAGATGGTTCATTTAACATGTTTTTTCTGGGAAAAGATCAAATGATCGTTTTAAACTAAAAGTTTTTGAGAGCGGGCGTTTAATTTGTAGAGAAATCATGCGTTGTTATACAGTCTATTCTATCTATGAAATAAGATAGTGTTTTGGCACTTATTTCACGCGAGGCTATTACCTTTACTACCAACTGGTACGTTAACATATCATACAACCGATATGCACAATGCGTATCATTTGAAAATAAACATGGCGAATATTTAAAAAAGTGCAGATGGAATGGAATAACAGGTCGCACTCTGTTTATTGGTTTGTAATATAGTATTTACGTGTTTACCGGATGCTCGTACAATCTGTGTTGCAAGAATGGCGCATAATGACGAGTTTTAGTGGGATATGTGACACAACAGCAAAATGCTACCAATATTTGTGGCTGCTTAATGATATACGGCAAAATCAGGCCGTTCGGCTCTGGTTAATGGACAGAGGCTAATGGCATTGTAAATAACTATATAGCAGACATCATTATAATAAACAAATGAACATTTCCGTTGCCTGAGACCGCAGGGCGCTGGTATTTGACATTGCACACTAACAAATGTTTATCGCGTTAGCAAAGGGTCCAAGCCACCCCACTTGCCTGCACCAATAATCATTAAACTACTAGCCAATGTATTTGCATATATGTATTATCAATATGTAGTAACGGTTGTCCAGCATAAGCACAACGATATATTAACTGCAGTGGTATTTATTACAGTTCGATATTTATGCACTATATTATGAGATCATAACGATCCACCTTACTCTCGTAATATATCTAGACATCTGCCTGATTGATGTGTTGGCTCCCGCGACGTCACATTCTGCTTTCTATTCAATTCAATCATCATGTTTCGATATGCTTTGAATATAGATGGCTCAGACTGCGACAAAAGAGGAATCTGGTATGGATGCAATGTGTCCAATGTGTCCAATGTAGGGCCGATGTTGGCACCAACAGTGTTGACTATTATGGGCTGCAATGGGCAGGCCACAATCATAACAAGTGTTCATATTAGAGACGCTGCCATTTCTAAATGCAATTGGGACAAACAGCTAGGTATTGGTCATTTTATTAAAGATGCTAACTATATATGTGTATGTTATTCGTTTGTCGCATTATGGTAGTCCCATTCTTAATAACTGATATTGACACTTTTCATTAAATTGTGCATACCAACGTAATGGAGTTGTTTGTATGACAAGGCTTGATAATGAGCAGGTGATGCTACTGAGAGTTCGTCTACCGGTATTCGAATGAGCACACGAAATGTTAATCCAGCGAAAACACCCGACGTTGGCAAGCGACTAACTAAGCAAAATTTGACGGACAAAACATATTTTGTCTATTAGCAACTGTACAGCAAGTACCTGCAAATATTGTTTGATTTAACGGGCGACCAACACTGTTGTATGGAAAATTTTCACTCCGACAACAACACAGTGTTATATGCAAAAGCATCGCAAAGAATACCACAGCGTATTATACATAATTACACATACAATGTGATATCTCATGCGTACATAGCTCTCGCACTTGGTATTGTTGGACACATTATGAAGATACGCGGTCGTTATCAAGGGATGAACGATGTGGGGCAAATAATGTTGATGCAGGGTTAAGACAATGGGTTTACTAGTGATTGTAGGGTCAAGGGTTTAAATAGAGGGCCATTGGTATTGCTTGTTATTACATGAGCTGAAGAAAAAGAAAGCATTTGGGTAAATTATTCACAAAATGGGGCGTTACTGAAGGATAAGCGACGGGAGAAGCTTCTTCTATTTAGGTATCGATTACGCAGATGGTAGCCAAATGGCAAACCATTGACGGAGAAGGTAAATATTTCACAATGTCTGCAGTAGTAATACGAATGCATTATGTACCACTTGTATATAATAAACATGGAGTGACAACCGACAGTCAACCCTCGCTCCCAGTGCTTTCTGAATAAGGGCTGCGCATTTGTTGCTACGAATATCGCATTGGTTGCGGTGGCTGTATGTCAAATTATGCACTGTCAAGCGTAATGTTTTCATTTTCAATTTCAGTTTAATTTCTCCCGTATATCATGACAAGGATTATATCACCGAATATGCAAGTCAGTTATACTTGCATGCCAGCTGGAACAGCGAAATTCTTGAGGGTTCATTATTTGTTTGATGCGCAGCAACATTCATTCGATAGACTGGTGGCATTACGTGATTACAGTTAAAAGACTAGTTTTGAAATACAATTATTTTCTAAAAGAAAGATATCATATTCGGATGCTTGGAAGCATTTAAAAATGCTGAACAATCTACGTATGCTTGGTAACGCTTAAGGACTGAAAAGTGGGCCGTATGCTTCAATTCAACAAGGTTTGCACTCTGGTACGCATTGACACCACGTCGTATCGTGATATGTGGTATGGTGATGCACACGATACGCACTTGTGATGATGAAGGAAAACTCGAACTTCGGACGTTTAGTTTAGGAGAATCGTCAACCTTATCACTTTACTTGACTTTTTAATTTATAATGGAGATTTGGAGAGAGATGTATTGGGCTCAGAGGCCAGGGTAAAACTGATTTTAAACTGTAAAAGTGATTCCCTCAATGTTTTAGGCACACTATCTCATTTATCATTGGACAGGTTTAAGCCTGGTTAGTGAGGGCAGGAAAGTTGACTAGGTTTTTGGGCATGTTGGCCTAAAATATTGGGTACGCATGAGAAGGTGGCTGGTGACGCGTAGGTAACTCATGGATGCAAGAAGCTGAGGTTTATAGCTAAAATGATATGTAGAGGATTGCTCAATCAAAATGAAGACCACCTACACAGAAAAAAACCCATGTTAAAATATGTGGGAATCTGGATATGCGTTGATTGTAAAACTTCCAGTCATGAAATATGTCGACTTGTGTTAGCTGTAATGAGTAACTGATACAGAGTTTATTCACTATGATGTGCAGTGCATATCGCATATCACGATTTTATCACTTGAATATCATTATTCTTAACGGATATTTGCAAGCTCCAATACATCAATGCGTACGACACCAGCGATTACAGGAGCTAAAATCTCTACCAGTGCTTTGTCATATTGTTAACATTTCATTTGTAGCAGCTTCAGAACAAATAAGGACAGTAAGGTTGCATCATTAATGCAGTGTAATGAGCGACCAAGTATTTGCTAGTGGCAGCACAAAATATGTGTGTCAGCAGTTTTTTTCTTTTAAATGGGATCAGTTGCTACTCAATTACCATGAGCAAAAATCAGCAAGTATAATTGCCAGCTACTTAAGCACACATGCGTCATTCTAGATTGAGTGCGTGCACATAAAAGTATTCGCTGTAACAGTTTGTGACAGATGCCATTAGTTATATAAGGTTTGCCTTCCAATGAAAGAAGCATAACTGAGATCCTGACGTCAGATATACGATGCAATAAACCAGAAACAGACTTGTAAAGTTTTGTGATCTCTGCTGCCTGATGTCACTACATTGATCGTTAATGCACCAGCGGAACGACCGGTAGCTCTTTAACGGGCAGAGTGTCTGCCTTTAGTAGCGAAGTAATATGTAGGACGACAGTTTTAGTTACTGGTTGCGACAAGAGCTTTAGCTTCAATCTCTCAGTCACTTTCACTGTTTCACGCCAGCAGCATAAGACAAAGCCAGCCCTCTCCCAGACAGCGAAGTGAATCTGCAGGTAGGAATGCAATTGTATTGGATACAACTTTACATTGTGAAAACATTGTATGCATCTAAGTACAGCACATGTACCCGATAAGTCAACCCTATATCACACCTAAGCCTCACATGTGCGGGGGTTTAAAGGGTTATCAGGGCGCTGTAAATGAACAGTTGCTTATTCTAGATGCTCATTGATTTATTTGCATTGTCGTATCTAATACTTAAGCTGCATAGTATATGAGACCCGGATTTGGTTGACAGGCGTCAGCAAAATGGCTCTTAGCTGAATGTTGCAGCGTGCTGTACTATATGAAAACGCATTTCTGCGATATAATTGATGGGTCGGTAATCGATTTGATAAGCAGTTGATTGAAGTAGCGACATGTATCACTTTGTTGACCTTGCGAGCTCCAAACACGAATCGGAATGCGCTTAAATCACAGTGACGATGCAATTCGTGCTGCCTGTATCACTTGAAATCAATTGCTGGTCCTCTGCAACCCCCAGATATAATCCTAGGAAGTGTTAAAGGGCCACTAAAATGAAAATTTCACTTTCTTTAAGATTTCCATAGTAGCAAATATGCATCAATCTAAAACCTTCTGTGCAATCCGTTTTCAAAACTTTGAACTCTAAAGTGATGAAATTCGCCGTCAAAATCGGATAATCTCGAGTAAACGATCTCCAGCGCGGCCATTACCCTATGACTCACAAAAGGAACCGCTCGGGAAGCCAGCGAGGGCTGCTGCGTCTGGAGAGGCTGGCGACCGAGACCCGCGTGAAGTTATGCTGTGCGAGGGTGGTGGCACTTTAATCGGCAGCTATTATTTTTGCTTCGCAGCGCACCTTCGTCGCGCATTCTACACATCATCAGATCGCTCCGATGCGCGTTCGCTGTTAGTACCCCCCCCCCCCCCCACTTGTCAGACGACTCCGCTATCATTTTGCGTTCATTTCAGCATCTTGTTGCTTTTTTCACTCGAGCGTTGGTTTTGTGGAACTTTCAAACTTTTTACCTGCGACGATAAATCTACTGTTTTGAGATACTTGAGAATATCACTGTATGAAGTTCAACTGTCACCTGTCATCATGCCAGATAAATGTGTTGCCAAATGGTGCTGTAACACAGCCAGTAGGGGTGTGTCAGTGTTCGCATTCCCTGAAACAACCCACAGGCAGTGGAAGCAGTTCGTTTGTATCAAGCGAAAATGGAAACACACATTAAAAGATATGCGAAAGCCTTTCTTATGCTCTGAGCACTTCACTGGAAGCTGCATCAAGACTCAAAGAGTACAGTGAACTCCAGCCATGGATAAAATCTATTTCCAACCACCTGTACTGGTGTGCTAGGTCCACACTTGGTCATGCTAGTAAGGAGCTAACAGTAGCCAAATGGCAATCTGTTGCCTACCATGTACAGGATAAGCACACTGGTTACAGTGATTTATACCCTGCATGTGAGCATGACACACTTGATCAAGAGACCAGCAGGAAGAAACAATGGATTAAGCCCAGTAAGTTAATGTCATGTCAATGAAAATTAAACATTGAAGGTAGTACAAACTCAATGAACCATACTAACACTTACTGCTGGCTTTGTGTGATCAGACACCAAGGCAGCTGAGAAATTGAATTGGAGGATATCATCACCAACAAACTACTGTGCCGTGACATAAGGAAACTTAGCCCCCTATATCAAACATCATCAGTTGAAGCATTTCATTCAACCATGCTCCACTTCTTCCCTAAAATGACTGTATATCCTTACATGGGTATGCTTATCAGGTAAAGTCATAATAATAACATATTTTCAATATGAAGCCAGTAACAATTCAAGTGGATGTAATTGATTATGTTTCGTTTCGATGTTTGTAGACTCTATTTGGCTGGGATGCATTTCAATTAGAACTGTTGTCGAACACAGGCAGTTAACAAGAAAGGGGAGCCAATTTATCCCATCAAGTATCCCAAGTACAGGAAAGGAGACTACATTGTCAATGCCAAAAAAAGAGAACAAAGTTTCGGTAAGAATTTAACAATTTACTTTGTATATATATACTTACAGATCAGAGACACTAATAATAAAATATGTGATGAGTAAGCATATAATAATATAAAACTGTATTATATTATTTTCAGACTATGTGAACATCTTGAACAATTTCTTGTTCAATGAAGTTGCTGTCAACCCAAAGAAGTTTGCACATCTGCTTGATGAGTTTGATGTTCCTCCACCAATGTGCTCGTCATATGTCAGACCTGACAAAGCCACAGCTGTACTCCTACATAGTTCAAGATTTAAATGAGGAATTCATGGTGTTCACGATAGATCAGGAGGTTTAAATCCTTTATATTGTGCCACTTCACTGGGGAATCCCTTCCTGATCTGTGCCACAGCACACGCTGGTAGTGGAACTCTGATGTGCTTCCCGAGATATCCCCAACACCATTTCACCAGTTGTTTGTAAGCTGTATACCTGTACCGCCTGGAATCATACATTTGGAAATTATTGGAACATATGTTCAATAAACCAAGCTTAGTATAAACAACTTTAATTTGATAAAGGATCAATAATCCACTCACTTGTGCATAGCTTGTTCCCCACCATTACTGTACCTTTGTATATATGACTGATATGCAACTCTTGAGTGCCCAAGGATTGAGACACACCCCATCAAATCCGGGGTGATGTATGATGCATGTGACAGGAGCGTCATGCAGTTCATTTGATTCATTGAGTGTCAGCCATCACTTTTTTACCTGAGGGATTTCCTGACAGCACACACATTCTGTGGCGGTGAGCATTTGCGTGCAGTGAGAGCAAGTACACCTGAAAGAATACAACAGCATATGTCACATTATTATATTTCAACAGTACTTTTTCAAATATTTTAAGATTTTTCAAGTGTTCTGATATAACATCTTTGTCATTGATGGAATTTAATTGTGGAAAATGTATTCAACATGTCAAATGGTCTTAGCTATGGATATTTGTACATACTTTAATAAAATAACCTTTCAGCATTTTACTTATAGCAACGCGTAACCCCTATCTAAACGGTAAACACCGAAACGTGAATGATTATCTAAACAAAAAATGCTCGGTAGCTGAAGGGAAAGAGCCCAGTAGAGCTGTAAATATCAATAGACTATACCGTCTATCCATGTCGTCTTTGAATATGATGCTAACCGATAGTATTTAGTCAAGGTTAGAGACGGGCGCTTAATGACCTCAATCAGGTTTAATCATATTACAATGTGTGATAATCGCGTGATCGGATCAAAATTGTTTATTTACCAGGAATCGATGCACAGCTGCAGTCGATTTTCTTCTTGTGGGTCTTCCTCTGACGGCTCCGCCCACATCAATGCGCCGGGATCCTCTTCTTGCTCCGGTTCAAACTGATACGGTTTAATCTCAGGTTCTTTATCAATTTGATCTGTTGACTCTGACGGAGCATTGCAGTCAATTTCATCCTCGAGGTAAACCGCAAATTCATCGAAATCGTCGTTAAAACTATCCGTATCGCTCAAACACTCCTCTGCGGACGCCATTGTCGCTGTGAACCCGGTCAACTCCTTTTGTGATGTCACACTCGCGCGACCTTGACCCCGCCAGTTTGCGCAGCACGGCGCGACAAGTGCAACTTTAAACTCTAATAACTTCGTTATTTGTCCGACTACACACCTCAAACCTTCACCAGAGCATTTCTCATGCACGAATCTTTCGGTATATGGAATAAAAAAAAATCGTTTTAGTGGCCCTTTAAGCATCGCTGCAGTAGCAAACGCCTACGAAGATACCGACGATATAGCGTAGTCTTTTAAATTTCTGGCATGGTGTTACCAGCGAGGCGAGGACGAAGCTAATTCAACACGAGTGTATGTTTGCGCAGCATGTTACCAACGTTAAGGCGGAATGATTCAGCGTGTTTGCTTTGAGAAGTAGACCGTATGGGCCATATATGTAGCTTGGAAATATATACTGCTACAATGTCTTTATTTTAATGAGATGTGATGTTAAGTTTCCACATATTATCGGTCTCGTTGAATCTTGACGACACTGTTAATATATTTGATATCACTATCACTAATTAGATGCACTGCAATGGTACAATTGGCTAGTCGCGACACTGCCTGATGATCTATCTCCATTGAAATAACCTTGAACTATTGTACAAACTCCCACATGTTACTATTACATACAAAAATTATTATTTGATCAAATAATTTCAAGGAATTGAAAAGAAAGCGGCGAGTCTGGCTGTTTAAATCCCGAGTATGCGACACTTGGTCAACCACCAAATCGATGAACGACCTCGTTTTAATCTCACATCAGTATATCCAATACATTTATCTTGTGTATCACTACATTTGTTTACTTCCAGATGAGTATTTTGGTGAGCATGCGTGTGCGTGCAGATGTGTGAATATGCTTATAAATATGTGCGTGTACGTTTGTGTTGGTCAATTGGGTCATTTGATGTGTATAAGAAACGAGCATGCCTTTTTCATTAGCAAATATTTAATATAGGGTGCAGTCTCTCAATCTAGTTATCTCATTAGTTATCTCGTTGAAGAAGACTACTCCGTTGACAGCTGAGCTGGTTGACTAAGTGTGGATGATGGAGGGGGCTGTTGCTGATTATTAGAATGATGTCGACCATGTCATTAGCTAAAGGCATATTCGAATAACCGTGGACACCGATACCACTAACACTTCGGGACTCCAGTGTAATAAGTTGCGTGATTTATGAAAGCCAGCGCATTAACAAGCACTCGAATAAACCTATTCAGTCAATGAGACTAACAAGCAAACCTCCATGATGCCACACGAGAATGAATAATTGGTTGATGTATTAGAGACCCATCTTATGTTAGTCAAATTAGAAAATACCACAGAAATATCAAATTATCATATCATTTTGTAAAGCTTCGTTTTGGTTTTTCGGATTTATTGTGTACGTATGGCATGTAACTTCGATTATAATGATAATGATGATGATGATGATAATGATAATGAATATAATGATGATGATAATGACGATGACGATGATGATTATGATAACGATGTGGACGATGTGGACGATATTGTTGCTGCTGCTGTGATTGCTGCTTCAGCTGATGATGATGATGATGATGATGATGATGATGATGATGATGATGATGATGATGATGATGATGATATTGATGAAATTGATGGTTCATACTGAACACACCATAAGCTTTTGATTTAGTTGCTTAAAATGAATAGTAACAGTTCAAATTTCGTTACAAATAACCGATTCAGAAGAATCATAAACCATCCTACTTACACCACAGGATCCAACAAATACGCACATTCATACGATGCTATCGGACTTCCTATCAGCTTAAAAACATGGCATTCAAATAATGTTTTCATTCACAATATATGATCTGTATACTGGTAATAGATTAACATAAATGGATGCTCATTGGATTCCGTTCTATAACTTGGTAAACGCGCCAGTGAAACATTCACAAATCGATTGTCCTGTATGAAGGGAGTACATACTCATATACAAATCTATATTACAATGGGCTAGGATACTTCGGTGTACAGTTCACTGAAAGTATTTGATTGATACCACGCTCTGTTAAAAATCCATTAGGTCAAGCTATAAGTCTAATAATGTAAAATCGTTTCTGAACGTTCCTCAGACTAATTATCGACTTTGTCTTGCCCATACTGACTATCAAGGTGCATACCGGGCTTGGAAAAGTATATATGCTTATATGTAAGTATATGTGAAACTCTGTGTGTGTACAAAAACGAAAGTGTGTCAATGAATGAATGTACATGTAAGATTTGTTCAGCGAATAAGGGAGTGCAATAGGTGTGTGAAGGTTGCAAGTGAGTGATAAAGTAAATACTCTGTGAGCAAGCCAATAAATGCTATGAGTAACAGAGCGTGTTGGTAAGTAAATGAAGGAGTGAAGATGTGTCATACGTAAGTGAGTGGATGGCTGAATGGGCATTTGCTCCTTAATCTGGTCTGATAATGTTGATGAGCATGGCTTTTATGGTATGTATTATTGCTATCTCCATTGACTGCGCTAGAAAATGTTTAGAATTAAAGTAAGGAATTTAGTAGTTGTTTTCCTTTTCTTGTATGAGGCATTGTGCATTGTGTACGAGGCAATGTGCAAGTAGCGTGACAAACACGCTATAGATTAATTCGCCCACATCACACAGTCATTAGGCCTGTCCCAGTGGATTCACTTGTGGACGTTCAAAGAGGGAAATTGGGAGTTATCGTTTCGTTTGGTTTTCTTTCATTCCTCTCAAAGTCGCACAACAATATTACATGATTGTACTACTTCAATGTATTCTATATCCCTGTATATCCCTAGTGACCTGGGTCAACGCTTACACTTTGGTATGCACTTTCTGGAGGTCGACCCTACTCGGGTATCAACAGTGGGAGGTATAAATGATGTCGCACCTCCTACCGAGCAATACTTGATGTAAGACGCAATAATACTGTGGCCATTTACAGGGTTATCGATGAGGTGTGTTATTCCATTGAGCTTTAGTTGCGATTTGGTTTATCTCGCTGCATCGCCCTTCTTATATTTGTATGTGTGTATTTTGTCTTCCCCTTGCTGCCAGTTAAAAATAGCCGTTTTTATATATTTATTCGTATATATACAACGGAGACAGGACCGAGTCCCTGGACGCCCTATCAACCAGATTCGTCGCTCCCTGACACTATGAGCAAATGCAGCTCTATGTGTTCTGACATTATTCATTAACCAACCATATTCACGATTAGCACTGGTATAACTACAGCCTTACTTTCTAGAAAACTAAACTGGCTTATTTGTCATATATATGCATTACATACTCAGAATGATCAGTAAGAGTCAGACGATCTAATCAAGGGCAATAAATAATTGCATGGCCACTTGACATACACCCCACAATGCAACCGCCAGCAAAAACATCAGGGCTCTCTCTAATATTAATTCAGGTTGTGCGGAGTCAATAGATCTGGCAGTATTTGCCCTCAACAGTTGTTGAATATAACATATAGTGTGAAACTATGTCGATTAAATGCATTCGTTTTTAACAGGCAAATGTATTTGACGCAGCCATTTCGTCAACTTACGCAAGCATGCGAAAATCCTACCCATTAAAGTAAAACTAAGATGCTCAAGTTTCTTCCATTAACAAAAGATGTACGCATGATGAGTTTAACAATAAGCATTGCATGTCAGGTTCAGAACCACTTCGTTAGTTGAGAAAAGTCCCTCTGATTATTTCCGTTCCGTTAAGCATGTTTTGTTTTTCACAGGACCTATAAATATATACATGCATTTGTACATGACCTTTCCGGAGATGAATGTGAACATCGATTGAAAGAGCAACGCTTTCATGCTGCCTGAAATATTCATGCATCCACGGCATAATTGTTCTGCATGATAATAATTCACAGCGCTGTTTGATTGCTGTTCGAAGCAAATAAAGATTAGTGCGTGAAATATTGATATTGGACATTTCCTACTGAAAAGGTGGGGGAGAGGGCACCACTCCTGAGCGGTTGGCAGCAAACAATGTAGGCCTATATATGGTGGACTCAATCATTAATTATCTTCTTTTAATGGAAATGGTGGTTGCAGGAGCTTTTGGTTGAATAACTTTCGCTATTTCTGTTACATAGCAGCTCTCGATACTTCAGTAGCACGAGACGATTCCCGCTCTCTCAAAGGTAGCAACTTGACTATGCTGGCAAGAATACAACTGCATGGGATACAACTTACGACGTTAAACTATTGTAGGTATATAAGTGCAACATATATACCTCGTGAGGCAAGGATGTTTTGGGCTTAACACTTGCAAGCGGAACGAATAGGGTTACCGGGTTATGCGATTGAGCGAATTTCGCCTTGCTTGCACATGTTCTCAATGCAATGTGATTGTATTTTCATTTTCGAATCTAGTGCATTTGCAATATGTTTATGGGGTTAGGACCTGGTCATAAGGCGTCGACAAAATGGCTTTGACTTGTATATTGTAGCGTTCAAGAATATAATATGATATAAATCTAACAATACAAGGGAACTGGTAATATATGATTGCTTATATGCACAGCAAACTATGTTGATAATCGATTTTATACGTGGCCTTGAAATGTATGTTGACGACGCAATGAATTGTTTAGCATGCCGGCATAATGGCAAGCAGCCGCCATAATCAACTCGATCCTTGGATACGGGCGTGGTCGTGTAAATTACTGTCAGCGAGGCGTTCACTGAGCTAATTTAGCGTGCAATGGTGTTTGCGCTGCTTTTAGCTTATGCAGAGAGTTACCATAATGATACACGATACCAACTTAGTGCGGAATTGTTCAGCATCGATGCTTTTAAGTTAACCGCATGAGACATTTGCATGACAGTGACACGACTACTTCTAGGATGTATATATGGATATCTCAGTTAGAATTAGAAGTTCATGGATCAGCATAATAGATATTAGTCCTTTTAACAAGGTGCTAACTCAAGTATCAACGCATTGTCGATATTTGTGAATATTGATAACATTGTCGATGTATTTGTTTTTGACCATCTTAAATGTGCTGTCGCTATTGTTTAATTGTCGACAGCATTACCCGGCTTGCAAATATCGCCGAACTAGTGCGTGAACTGATGTTGTTGAATGTTCGTATTGTGTCACGCATATCGGTTTGCTGACAAGTGTGTATGCCGCAAATAATAACCTGTCGTCGTCTGCAGCAAGAATGGCTGGATGTGGTGTGCAAATATAAGTGTTTATGGGCGTTAGTATACGCACATTCAATATGAACGAGGGATTATGTTTAACTGTGTGCTGCAACAAAGCTGCAATGCTAATGTTGTCCCTCAGCTGTCATATCCATGATGTTTTTGATATTATTGCTTTTAACGGTATCGCCAATTTCTTCTACTATAATGCGGGGATATTGCACACGAGAGGTGTCTCGAACATGGCTGAGGTCATTACTAAGGGGAACAAATTTATTTCAATTTGCGGCAGGCTCGTGCACTGCCCCTGCGTATCTACGCTCTATAGATGCCACGATTTGCTAAGCGCATCAACATTGTTTGAAATGTCTGACACACTGTATGCGGTCGTGATTAACTACCCATCAGGTATATACAATGTTACTGTTTGAATGTGAGGTTCCATCCGTACATAGTTCCCGCGCTCAGCATTGTGGTAAGAATAATGTTGACACGCGTAGGGGCAAATCATGTGAATAGTACTGTTCGTTCAATGATAAAAATAATTTAAGTTATAGATTCGTAGTCGATATGGTGAGGTCAAAGATATAAATACGGGATGATAAATATCGGTTGCTAGCACAAGATCTGCAGACAATGTAAACATGCGGCGAATGAACCCCCAATGCTTAATTCATAACCACCAGCAGCTACAGGAGATCATGCTGCTAATATTACTTGTATAGCATCTAAAGATCATAAGAGGACTGTAAGGTTGCATTGTTTAACATGTTCACAGTTTTTGGTCTCAAATGGGATAGTCAGCCAGCAAAGATGCCTGCAACATAAGCACGCGTACGTGATTACAAGCTGATTGCATGCACAGTCGTGATTTCGATTTAACAGTATTATAGCTGATATGCGGCTGTCACGAGCACATTTACATTGCACTGTTACGGGAAGATGCCTTATCCCGTGTAAACCTTCTGTGGTCATTAATTATAAAGGTAATAAATATAACATGTTACTACACTTGCAGCAAGTGGTGAATGCATATGCAGGGTGTAATAAACATTACATTTCCATGTGCGCGCTAATGACCCATAAAATATCTAACCCAACATGATTATCAAGACCGTGATATGTGCACCATAGCACAAACGACCAGATTTAACAGCATAAACTTTAGTGTGTAGTTTTGTTATACAGCGATCTTCAGTTGCACTTTATCACCTTTTGTTGTACATAATCCTCTTTGCTGGTTAATGCTCATGTCATTTTTACTGTAGCCATGCATTAACCCCTGCGCCACTGATTGCCAAGGGTGAGTCCCAGAGGTTGGTGATTAACGCTGACAGTTTATTGCACCGAAATCAAGCTGCTACAACTTTAAGCATTGTTTGTATTTTAGAACAAATAATGAAAAATAGGTATCGTAGCTTCCAAATATTAGTGTGACGCCATTATTTACTAGTTGGCTTTTACAAATGATGCATCTTTCGAGGTGAACTACAGCTGAGCATGACATGATATACGAATCTAACTAATGATATTGTGGAAAAATGGGAACACAAACATTCCAAAAAACCTAGACACCAAGGACAGATCAGCAGCCCTCGTAGCAATGTGATCGCTCATCTTGGATGGGGACAACCTATGCCTTCATGTACAAGATGAAGGGGGTTAAAATTCCCGAGCGGCATGCAGCACACAAAGTAAACGTCTATTATGAGCAATCAATCAATAATGGTCTTGTATTAATGGAACTGGGAGTGGCAAGGGTTTTTGCTTAAATGTCTCTATCACTATATTACACTTGCAAAACATCTAAACAGCTTTTACCCTCGAACGCCTGTAGCATTAGACAAAGACAGCACTCCATCAGGTAGCGAAATGCTCCGTGGATGAGAATGCTATTGAATGTGATATATTTTCACATATGAAGCTGTTGCACACATCTAAGTGCAGCTCGGTCACCCCATCGGGCAACTATAGTGTAGTTTTAAGTCTAGCATGTAGATTGTAAAGAGATGTCAGGGATGCTGTAAATTAACAATCGTTTGCGACCATTCCGGTAATACAGCAATCCATCACAATACCTTATTAACTAAATTTTTCGTTACAGGCGTGGTCTTCTTAATTACTTGCATAAAAGGGGACGTCAAGGAGCCTACGGAGCTAATTAGACCCGAGAATGAGTTCTCGCTGCCATTACCAACACACGACGGAATAATGCAGCATGAATGCTTTGGAGGGAGATCGTATGGACCATGCATATAGCATGGAAATATACACTGATACGATCGAAATTTGCAAAGTTCATCTTGAATATATTCGTTCATAGATAATTATATTAGCTCCCTCTGTTATTCCAATTTTATGTGATGTCAATTATCCACAAATGTCGGGCTCTTTGAATGCTGATAACATTGTTAATATATTTGTTTTCCCCATCATAACTCAATTGCATTGAGATGTCACAACCTGTCCTGTTGTTGCGACATAGCCTTAAAGATCTTACGCCATTGAACTGACCGATAACCCTTGTACATACTGCCATATTTTATTATTATACATATGTTTTATTCTTTGTTGAATTAAATGCATGAAAAATGTAAGCAAGCTCCGAGTTGGTATTTGTGAAACTGCAGCAAGTGATATAAAAATGCGATTTTTTCAGACAAGTATACTGACAAGCTGTTGCAACAAGCTTGGTACATATATCGATGGAAGTAAGCAAAACCTTAGTTTCAAATTCCCATTGTAATGACACATATAATGGTTTTGGTTTCGCCGATGTACATCTTAGATAATCGATTGGACTGGTCGCATAAAGTCCATCTCATTTTTTTTGATGATGAACATTATAGCTGCGAATATTGCATACACTGTTTCAATAAGCTCATGTATATACCGGAGGTTATTAATATAAAATAGCGTTATCCACAGCCATCTTTGCTGTGTTACTCAACGCAATCGATCGATGATAGTATTGGATACCGGTAAACCACGTAAAACTAATCACCTTATTGTCAAACCAGATGTGTTTCAGACTGCAGATTAGATACAGAATATGAATGGTTGTTGGTGTGCTACCAACAATCCGATTGCTGCGTGTTACCCAATCTACTATTAATGAATTATGTAATAAGGATTGTATTTTCGGTTGCAGGCGTTTGTTCGACAAGTGTCGACAATATAGCTCCTACCTGTATCTTGCAGTTTGCATTGTAACACTAGTGCCAAGGGGTAGTCACCCCATACTTTGGTCAGCGATTGAACGTTATAATTTTTAATGACGTCTGGTTACTTACGATTACTTACCTTTGTTTGCAGCTGCTTTAGTTAGGCCTTTTTTCATCGTTTAGAGGCTGAATAGAGAGCAAAACCTTACAGTTAAAAATAGCACACGTCTGAGCCTGGCATACATCGTGTCGACTGACAAACACATTTGCAGAGTATCGAAATTAACGTTTTTAAGTCCGCAGTTATTACCTAAAACACGGCAATAGTTAGCGGTAATATTTGCTCGAGCTTTAAATGTTAAATAATGAGCTGCCAGCCAAAGCTATTAACCGAATGTCGCCGGTTCCTAGTTAGAGATACCGCTCAAAACTTCAGATCACAAGCAAGACATGGTATGCTAGCATTGAGCCAAATTGGTGCGCCCAACTAAGTGCTCAACAGCTATCGACCGTTTGAATTACAAAACTTGTGAACACGGATTATTGTATACAAGTCATTAGTCCATTGTTGTCATCGGGAGAGACAGTGACAGTGCTGTTGCACGCTCTCAGTCCCACAATATGTTTTATCCATAATTTTTATGTCGATAAGTAAAACTGCTGGAATCCTTATGAAAAGGCTGCGCTAATTACATAGAATGCACATGTTGAAGAGGACAACAGCTGACATAAGTAACACTATGCTTAGCATTGCAACAAATGACTAATGTCTCACATTTATTACTTAAGTAAGCCTCTGTTGATGGTCCTCTTGGTGAAAGCAATATTGCCAAGTGCTGATTGTAATTGCAAGGACAAAGTGTGTTATTTAGATGTATAGGGGTATTTGTTTTGCTGTTTTCGGAGTTGCTTGACGAGCGTATTGCTTCGTAAAGCATAATGCTCTTCAGTCCAAACTGCTCTTCCATGCGAAAGTGATGGTGGTATTATCTTACATCCAGATTAAATTTGTCTGCAGCACATCAGAGCGTATTGCTAATTAGTGCCTGTAAACGCATAAACTCATCAGATCAGACTACCATGTTGTCTGTAACAGCAACAATTTGGTCTATGCAGGGTTTTATATGCTTATATTATGACGCTCATTATCAATATCCAATAGCGATAAATAAGATATCATTTGGTTCGTGGTAATGTGCCATAAGCATGACAGGAGATGATCGCATTGAGCCTCATGATTGCGGCTCATCTAAGTGCTTAACAGCTACAGACTGTTTGTATTACAATTCACCCTGTGTTTTGAGAGGTTGTCGAATGTACACTAGCACATTTAACTATCCATACATGCATCACAAGCTGTTGAACCCAATCCCTCCTAGGATGATTTATTCGTAAGCTACTGTGCTTTGCCTATGTGGGTATGAATACCAACACCTTAAATTATTTAGTATTTTACCGAGCCTGTATATACTTTTGCATGATCAAGTGTCTGTTGCTTCATGCACTTCACGGAGAGTAAATTTTGATTATAGTCAACCAACTGCGAGACTTCAAACAGTGGTTAGCTGAATACTTCACAATAGGTATGAACCATAATTGAGTTTATATTAATATTGATTATATAGGTACATACCAAACATATTGCTGATCGCCTGTCAATAATTACCATAATATTAATCGCAAAATAAATTGATCTCGACACGATCAATATCTGTCGTATACCACAATTATGTTCATTTTTCAATATTTATGTTTATAAAAATGATTCAATCATAGGATACTATTAGTCAAGTAAAAATGCGTTGCATCAAACAATGTGCTAATTATTAAATTATGGACTGTTAAATTGTCCAGCTGTTCGAATCAAATATATATGATAAACTATTGGCTAAAATGATTTAATTGATAGCATGCTTATCATATTTATACCGGCTTCAACCACCGCTAACAGACTTTAATATTAGGTCTATGACGCCCAAACATATGCACAATCATTATACAGCAGAACGTTATGCTGTTTCTTATAGTTAAGAGGACAGGAGCATCTGTGAGAAGCATACCGGAAACAAGAGTCTGGCTTAATGGTGCCTGATTCTACGCATCTAATTTTCTCAGCTGCAAGGATTGTAGTCGTTTCAAATACAGTGTTGCCGTTGTGAGCGAGCTTCAGTTGAGGCCTGCCAGGACTGTTTGTAGAATTGCATGCATGGAGAATGGCTTTTTCGTTGATAATTGGCCAAGCACGTGACTCTATATATGTCCCAAATATAACAGATATAACATTGTAGCACGGTAACTGTACCATATTGCATCGATCCAATAATACGCGCCATATTCATTCTTGCATGTGAGCATCTAATACCCCTTGATATTATCGCTTGGGCTGAGAGAGCGCAGTTGCGGGGGATGCGGCATTATATAGACTACATTAACACAGTTATAATCAAAAACAAAACACTTGATCATATGTGCCGTTTGCCAACATTACCAAGATAAATGCGAAGCAAACTCGAACAGCCCCTGTGATGCCCCAGGCATAATACAAACAAATGGCCTGCACCCAGGCTTATATTTGTTGTTGCATCCCAGGTAAGGTCACTGTGTTATAGATTCATTTCAAAGTAATTGTCTGATCTCATTGACGCACACGGCATCGTGTTAGCGTTCAATTCATGCAACTAGTTGTTTCTGCATTAATATATTTATTCCACCATGTCTGCATATATATCTACGCAATGCAATTAAGAGGTCGCCATGATGAGTGTTTTTCCGTCATGCCGCTTTCCGCGTCCAGTCTATCGACTGTCACATGAAATATAGTTTGCCAGCATCATGCAAACCTTTAATATCGTTAGTGGTAGTCCAATGTAACTAATTAGAGAAACATAGAGTGTCGGTACAACGTGCCGAACATTATTGCAATATATGTCACTCAAACTTGGAGATACATAATATGTTAACAACTCGTGCATGTCTGGTAGGGGGCATTTCCGCCACCCTAGGGCCATCTTCTTTGGAGAGGGAGGCGCGTAGTTCAAAGTACAATCACGTTGTGCGCGGTATTTCCTGTTGGTGCTTCTTAAAAATACATTAAAAGGCAGTGCCAGGGGATCACATACATCATTCAGATGGCCATATAATACCTGGCTGTAATTATCTTGTCACCATCAATCTACCATATTTCACACGCTGCTGTGGTGGATATTCTCAAAAGTAATTGTTATGCTCGAGAACAAGTTTCACTGCTAATTGACTGCGTTCCGTTATATGCCAAAGTAAATAAGGAGTGCAACTAAGCTCGGCTCTTGGCGTCCTATAAACTGCAGTGGCCACAATTGTAAGTCCTGAACAGACAAAGTATTGTGGACATGGCAGATTGAAATCAAGTATAGTATTTTGTGTTACGTGCAGTACCATATGTAGAGTTTACTTTTGGTTATGTGGATCCCATATTCTAACAGTCGTCAAAGGTCACATTTACCTAGCACAACGTTTGGGTGGGACTAAAGTAGTATCCGTAAAGAATGGTTAAATTTGTCATCACTCATTCTTACTCGCCAATAACAATAAAGTTTGACCTAAGGATGTAATTGTGTGGCAGCATCTGTATCACGTTGCTTATCGTTTGCGTGATGACTCTGGACCGAATACGGCTATTCACACGAATGTCATATATCTATTAGTCAGTTTCGTTCGTACTGATGAAACTGATGCGTGGTATCAAACATTATAACGTGGGACCATGATCGGGATTTTATGACGAGCATTTACCAGCAGCGACGACCAAAGGGCATGAGTGGGATTTGGCTTGTATATAATGAGCCAATTACACAGTTTAAGTAGGTAACATAAATCATTCAGAGTTTGTTCTAATACGGTGCTATAATTATCTTATCGAAATTAAATCAAGGTTATTTTATATAGTACTTTTAACGTCCGAGTGACAATGAGGTAAATTCATAGTTGTAGCTTGGCAGGGTCGTTGTCTCTCCAACGAACATGTATACATTTGTCCTCTTTGCGCAATACCGCTAAATTCCGGCAGCGGCGATCAATCCATCCACAGTGTAATCCAGTCGTAAAATTTAGCGAGTGTCTCTTATGCGTTAAATGACAGAACCCATACTTGGTTGATTAGCAATAGATATTTCCGCAACCGACAGATGCCGAAATACGCTTATGAAAACATTAACCAAAATGTATTGAATAGCGTTAATAGATTATTGCGACTATTTGAGTTGGAAGGCATAATGATGAGTCGCCTAGCATTTAAAACAAGATTGATGTGTGTTTTGTGTGACAAATAGTGAATTGAACATGAATATTGTTGAACCGCCCAACATTAAAATCCAAATTGATGAGTATTATGCGGGAAAAAGTACGTTTGAGTAGCAATTACATTTGCTATTGGCATTACAACCAGTGTCAGTTATTTTGCCAGCACTACGATTGATGTCGCAGTTTGTCAAACACTTAAACAACTATTGAGTAGTATACCCCATCTTAAGACATCACCGTTATAAACTGGTTTGTTGCCAATAATATAGGGAAGTGATATGTAGCGATAGATAACATTAGCGAGGATGAAAGTATACTTTTTGTTTGCTGTTTGAAAAAAAAACCAATGTTAAACCGTACATCAATTATAGAAAAGCAAGCAAATAGATTTCCGAAGAGTCGAAAGGTATTAAAATAGTCGCTGGACAATTAGCAGGGATGTCATACGAGCAAAACAGGAGAGTGGAGAGGACGTTTATAACTATTTCGACGGCTCTCCTGTTTTGTGTTGAGCAACTATTAACGGCACGGTTGATGCAATTATCGCCGAATAGTATTATCCCATAGTATTATTATATTTGCAATTCTATCAAATTGCTAACTCACGTCAAGGTTTTGAGCTCATTACAGCAGCAATGATCTTGATATCAGTATTTGTTTCCTCAACGTGACACAAGGGCGCCATATGAAGTATCTCACTACACTAAGGCATGCGGAAGGCACAATACCATTGCAAGAAGCACGTGCGCGTAGTTGGGAGCCGGAAATACCATCGATACATAAACGTATAGATAATATATTATCTCTTCCCTAACATTTCGAGCTACTGCACGACGCTTGTCACCAGCCTTCCTAACGACGATGGAAAGGAACTGAAATGCTTTTTATCATGATAAATATTAACGCTATAGCAAAATATTAAGCTATTGTATTCACGCGAGTAATCAGGTCAAAGACGACCGCAGAAGGAAGTACGTACCTCGATCGAGGTACGTACCTCGTTCCTAGTACGGCGTACTTGGTTTGAAGTATGCATACATAAACATTAATTTTCTCAACTGTTTTGCAAAATGTGACATCATTTACTGAGATTTGGTTGGGTAAAATCGTGGAAACCCCCTTAGTTGTCATAGCCTCGATTTGGGACCATGTTTAGCGTTGCACGTGCACGAGAAGGCTTTCATATTCGTTTTTAAACTTGAGTTCGGCGGCTATCGCGTGACTTTCCTGAAGATTAATGAGACAAGAATCATTTTGTATCAGTTTGGCAAAGTTAAAAACTTACTTTTTGCAGAGCATAGTTTGTCTAGATTATATGAAATATAGTTTCGTGAAAATTGTATGGCATATTTGTGACTTATGGATGATAACATCACACCACACCCCATGTCAATCCATTTGCACAACCGATATTTGCGTACTCCAATCGAAGTACGCCGTACCATGATTGTTTCAAATCTCGCTTGTTGTCCACCCGGGTCTGATTGAGTGTTCATATACGTGTTCAGTTGTGTTTAAAAATGAATG
The DNA here is from genome assembly GCA_034190875.2 of Urechis unicinctus. Lineage (NCBI taxonomy): Eukaryota > Metazoa > Annelida > Polychaeta > Xenopneusta > Urechidae > Urechis > Urechis unicinctus. Next base: position 27,583,558 of record CM067355.1, read on the forward strand.
TTCTTCTCAAATAGAATAACAACGCAGCCAGGTGTTTGATATTGAACAGAATGCCCCCAAAAACACCACAACAGCAAGTTTTCATACTTTTGTTGGCCTGTTCTGTTCGAGTTTTTGAAAACTTTTGTTCTTGTTTTAATTGGATGTTAGGTTATTATTTAAGGCTTTACAGATGGAAACGAGCATCATTACATGTGTAATTAACAATATATCATGCAGATCCATATTTTGTGAAGGAGTGGAGGAACAGCAATGTTTGAGTTAATTTTATTTTAGAAATAATTCTCAAGTAGCAAATTGTGTTCAAAATCACATACGTAAAATATTTGGTATTACATAATAGGATACCAAATCCCCGAGTGCAGGTACATTACAAATCAATTACCAGTATTACAATGAGACAGATAATGATAACAAGTATAGTAACGTTATGACTGTTTGACAGCTAAAGGTATACAATAAGTGAGATACATAACTCTGATATATCTAGGACAGGTTACACAACGCAGGATAAAGCTACTTTAATGGATCATGACACAGATAGGATTAATTGGACAGACATACATGTACAGACATACATATTACAACAGCAAGTGTTGAATGACAAAACTAGAGGAAAGCATGTTCAAAAGGTGGGATGGCATTGAAAACGGAAAGCGGGGGGGGGAGGGATTTGGAACAGAGAGCAAATCGATGTGATGTCGTTGAAATCTAATTCCGAAAGACAAAGAAGCGCTGATTACCTGACCTTATCCGCGCTGGATTTAATTGGGACAGCCTCTTCCCTTCCAAGGAGGAAAGATAAGGACTTATGCGATAACGTTTGCAAATTGCGCCCGTACCTATGTTTTCATGAAAATGGAATCCAGTATAAAATATTCTATCTGTGTCTCTGTTGTTTGGAATGGAATATATTGAAAACAATTATTTAAACTTTCAGAGATCCAAAGTGGAAACACCACACAGGTAAAATACCTATTGCATACATATCTGATGATACTGAATGCTGCGATAGGAGAAACGAGAGGAAGAGGATAATATGTACAAAGTCTTATGAACTTGTTCAGCGGTGTAAGGGCAATATTCTGGTTGAGTATATAGACGAAAACAATAAAAGATGGGTTTATTGTTCAGGCGAGACCTGGTACACCCCTCACAGGAATAGCTTCTTCATTGAGAGAGTCGAAACCAACTTTCAGCGGCTTGGAAGGCGGCTGCACGGACTCATCACTAACGGCTGAAGGAATGTTCAAGTCTGGATAGATTTATTCGCTTAGTCAATGCATGATTGACAGAACTTAGGAGCAGTTTTGTGCAATGGACAGATTCTTTTTTTCCAACTGAATCCAACAGTTTTTCTTTCACACCGGGTTTCGAGTTTCCAAACATCCTCATTGTGAATGAAGGTTTTCCGGAAGCACACCGTTTTGAAAATGGCATGGCCAATAGCTGTTCAATTCTGGAAAAAAAAAGCAATTCAGACACTGTCTAGTGAAATACATAACATTAAATATTATAATCAATGTTTAAATACACAACACAAACCAGCAATTCTTTTGAGATTTTTTATATCACCCTCTATTAGACTAACAGAGTAAATCATATTTGGTTGGAATAACTGACATTGTCACTTCAAGCCGTGCACGACGTTTTGTTGATTTATATGTATATTACCGTCAGAGTGGGGCTATGTCACCAGGTAACTTCATAAGTACTAGGTTTCAAATTTCTAAAACAAATTATCTTATATAAGAACACCACCAGGAAAGGCTACATTCGACCTGCGCTTCGGTGGCATGAATCATAAGTGTCATTCTTTTATCTGTATACGATCTACTATCAGACTATGGCACGAAATCAAAAGGAAGTAAACCATACTTCGATTTAAGTACGAACGCATCAATACGCCATTGTTTCAGAAAAATCATTCAACTAGGGTGTTATATTATTAGTGATAGCTCATTAATATGCCATAGAATTTTGAATAACATATAGTGTATAATAAGATGATATACTTGTAAATGAGAAAATATAGACCTTACCTCTGCCATGTTGGTGTGTGTACAAAATTTTGATCATGAACGTCGAAAAACTTGCAGTCGCTGTCGAATAATGGAAGTGAAAACTCTTCTAGTGAAGGCCCGATATCGCTCACAACAACAGATTTGGTTCCAAATGTAGGCCATAATATATTTGCATAATTAAATCGTTCAAAGCCAATCACATTTCAGAAAATAATGTCATAAAATGCAAAACAGCAGAGGGCGGTAGCACGACTATCATGCGTACCTCAATCGAGGTGCGCCGTACTGGGAACGAGGTACGTACCTCGATCGAGGTACGTACTTCGTTCTGCGGTCAGTCCGCGACCTGGTAATAGTGTCAGATATTTAGATAACATACAGTGATTTAGAACCATTTCGCGCCCAGTAATGCCGGACGAAATATAAGTCATGATATAACGTTAACAACAAAATTATCCTCTGCGATAATGACAGTTCGAGTGCACTTTACAAGCTCCCGAAAATATTTGAACCATGATAACACGACCACTATTGGACCTCACGTCAGAAATAAACGCTAACATTGATAAACCAGACCAATGTAACTTCAGGAGCTTCAATTCAGTCTTTTCAAATGATGCTTATGAATGATGACGCTTGTCGCACATATCTGCATCGCACATTGCTTTATCGCTCAGTAATATGTAACATATACTGTACCCAAAAATCTATTTCCAAAGCATGTCACAATTGTCTACAATCATGTCATCGTCTTCGGCTTCAAATAATATCCTGGCCCAATATAAGCATCCCCTTTAAACATTGTCACTTACATTTCAGAACGAAACGTTAACATTTAAACAAGTATCAACGTCTTTTTCCAGATTTTCCACCATACAGCATAATAAGCCTGTGTAGAGACCATTGATATTAAGGCGACCAGTTAAACCGAAGTCATAATAGAGCGTAATAATCTAGTATAAACTCGCAGAGCAAATCATGGCACATACGCATGAAACACAATGCATCAACTTTCATCTCCACCTCTTTGCAGTTACCGGCTCAGCTATAATATTTAATTCGATAGATCTACATGCCCGCTATGGTTTCGTTATTTAGCCGCCAGCAAAGCTAAGGAGCACAAAGCATTACAGTGGTAAACAAGCAGGAGTGGCTTGTGCTTAATACGTGTAACACAATGAAGATTGCAAGAGCATTTATTCCCGCTAGTGCTAAGGTACCAACAGTATATATGTAAACATAGTCTGCGTAAATATGCCTAAAGGCTGCTATACAGCGGGTAATGGAACATATGACCAAGCAGACGCAATTGTAATGGACCATTTCATCATTGATGGTGGTAATGATTGCACACTCTGGTGATATTACTTTAATAGTTTGACTATGAGGTTCATCATTATGACACAATTTCGTCAAAGATTACTCTGACAATTTGGTTTAATTGTGTGGTAGTGGCATATGGTTCTTCCAATATGTCCGGAGCTAGCTGTGGATCGATTTTCAGAAAGAGTATAAAGTGAAGGCATAGTTTTGCGGCAGGCGTATGCTTAATAAAAACGATACTACAGTCAGTCGAGGATAGTTGCGTTCAATAAAGTCTCCAATACAGCGGTCGCAGGCTCAGCTTGATTTCCATTTTATCCTCAGAAAGCAGTTTTTTGAGCCCCAGAGACTCAATTTATGGCAGCAATATTTACGACTGTCGTAAACAGTACGCCGAGTCGTCTCAATTTAGATAAGACTAGACTAGGAACGACGAAAAAGACCGAACGTTTTTTTTTGCACAGTACCTCTTTAATCATCGGCACAGATAATAGACGATACGGTAATGTATATGTTCAGAGCAATCCATCGCAAATTCAGCTTGATTTGCTGCCTCGAGATCACCATAGAGAGCATATACAATCATTACTTGTAGGGAATGGCCATCATGTTATCACGAAAACTTTTAAGGGTCATTAAATAAATTAATCAGGGACAGTTAAGTTACCCAACATCAAGATATCGCACGAACGACATAAACATGAACCACAACGGTTATTACAATATATATATCCTAATGTATCTAGTTGCTCTAGAGAGCACTTTCAAATTGGAAAACTGGGAAAACTGGAATTGTTTCCCTAACTGACCAATGTACTAAATATCGTGCCGAATGAGGTACTTTTACAATAAATGGTGGCGGTATGTCTCATCTGATGGCCGTTTGCTGCTTCTCCGCAAGCTGTTGTTTGCCATGTGTGCGTTCGAACATCCCATGTGATCAGTTTCTTTGTTCGCCAAGCTGACCACTGTCACTTCACATCATGGCTATATTTAGCCTTGGTAACACAAATATCACGGGGTTGACCAAAAGAAGCATTCTTTGTAAAAGAACACTGCTGGATAGTTAATTTGCAACAAAAATCGAATAAAATGAAGTATTTGCTTCCTTAAATCAAGCTGTTCACATGTTTTGAGCAAGCTCTCATATAGAAAAAGTTTTGCGGCAGCATTTACAGCTGGAATATAGAAGCTATTAAGTATTCGGCTGAACCACGGGTAGTGTAGTGCTTGTGAAGCACATTGATTTCGATGGATTCAGTGAGTAAAAAATCACTCGCATGTCAGATATTTCGTCGCAACTAAGTAAGCGTATGCTCTGGTATGCATTTAACCATCTGATTCGCTTCTTATGATGCACGCTGTAAGTTGACCTCATAAAAGCGGTAATTTTCCAAACATTATAAGTATATGGTTAATCATTACGATTTTTGATGCACTATACGACGCCATCAATCATGATATATTATGTTTTAATTTTATTTTTTGAAGTTCAACATGCGTTAAAATTCTCTCATAGTTCATAACGACTTTTGTTAAACGAACAATATTATTAGGATCAAAATTATACACGTTGATATCAGAATTTAGCTTTTTACATGAGTCATAGTGAAAACATGCAGCTTGTTCTCAAGTACTTAAATTGTCTTAGCAATTAACAAAGAAATAACTATTGACTCAAAACTATCAAGACGAAAACGTCATGACTCAAGTCGCACTAGAAACTTTGACCAGCACAAAAATATTATGTCAACACATATTTGTTTGCTCGCATCATGATCACTGCGAATCGCAAAAACCAACTGGAGAGTTTATTAGTTTTCCGGGTCATATGCCGTGGCAGGTTTTGATAATCAACGAATCAACTTGGGATATTGCTAAGGTTGTTAAGACTTCAAGGTGCAGCATTACGTCACCATAAACAGAAATATATATCATCACTCTTGAACCAGTGTGAATTATAGACATATACAAGTGGTTATTGATAGAATGAAGCCACCCGTTTAGTTTCTGTCACCCCTTTTCTTGTGCCAGGGCACGAAGCTACTTTGACAAAGCTTGGACAAATCAAACAAATAATATTGATAAAATCAATGCAACCAAAAGGAGAACAGCAAGATAAATAATCCGTCATTCCAGACCACCATAGGCTATAATGCTGTAACAATCCTAATAATCATAATTGTGTAATATAGTTATTTGATTGGCAGATCTTATCCTCGGCGTCGTCGAATATTCGACAATGAGAACTAGGTAGGAACTGCTTCATGTCTAAGCTCCATTTTCCGTCTCATCTCAAATCCCATCGCATCCACGTTTTGCATCGTTGCAATATTTCTTGACAGAACGTCTTCTGTGAAGTGACTTAAACACAGATAAGAGTTATCCGACCAACCTACTTTTGGAATCAGTATCCGTGCCAGGAAATTTATGTACGCTTATTGTAGTAGAGGGGATATTTCCACAGCCGCCCACAACGCAGCGTTTGACCATTTTCTTGAGTCCGAAAGTCAGAGCAAACGGAGCCACAATAGCAACCATGACGAGCCAATGACGCACTTCTGTAATAAAGCGGGAAGCTGGCCCAGTTTACCTACGTGACGTCACAGGGCACAAGGGAAAAATGGGGGTAGTTTTAAAAAAAAGAGGCTGAAACTGCCGGTTCTTTTGCGAAATGCACCATTATTAAGCGACGTGCCAAGGCAAGACAATTGGAATACCCATTATTTTTTAACCTGGTTTCTAAATCATCAAACATACAAGAGGCGGGTCCGCAGCACTTTAATTCGCAACAAAGTAGAATACAGAAGTCCCAAGTCAGCTGTGTTAAGTACATGACACAGAGATATCTGGTGGATGACGTTTAATAAATCATGCCAATCTCACCATTGTGCGTCCAGATTACCAAATAATCACATATATGAATATAAATAGGTATATGCTGGAAGTTCCTGTTGATACACAATAAAAACATACATATATTTTGATTTAATTGCTACATTTACATCCTACACGAGTGGATATCATACAGGGAGTAACAACTCACACAAGTATCCTCATTGGAAGATAGGTAACTTGAGATGGTTTTTATCTGGCTGAAACTTTCTTAGACTTGGTTCAGTATCGAATATAAAAGTAGGGTACATTTTCTTGGTTTTAAATATTTGCTCCACATTACTAAACTAGCTTTCGATCACTTCCTCAGTATACCAAACGTACTAATTGCATATGCGTATTGTACATTTATCAATGTACACTGCATACAAATTTGCTTGGCAACTATATATTTAGCTATACACCTTTTTGTAAAACAAGGACACCTAAGAATGTTACACCTTTGTGGCCTTGTGCCATAGAATTATACAAATTGGATGCAGCAAATATGTTATATAATACATGAAGTATTACAGTTCGGTTAATGTTGTTTGTCTTAGGTCAACAAAATCGCCGAAGATAGAACAAATGTTTTGAATTTGGAATGAACAGCCCTACTTGGTATGTCAGGTAGGGGAATGAGAAACAGACAACAGTTCAGCGCAGCATAAGCAACGGCCTATATAGTTCTTTGGATGATTAGTCGAACTCAGTCGGTTTTATTTGTCATCAGGCGTTGTAAAGCACCGCTAAGGACCCATCTAGAATCTGCTATTCAGGCGTGACCACCACTACGTCAACGTGACATCAATAAAACAGAAAGGGTACTTGCTTCCAAGCCAAAGTCGCCATGCATGGATATGCTAAGATGCAAATATTGCGTTTATAAGGGATGACATTAAATAAAACATGGCGTATTCGTGGGGATATAATATAGTACCGAATGTTATCGATATATTCGATTCTATTAATACACTACTAGCTTTGCAGTTCCGGGAACTAAAGACCCTACGACCATTTGTACATCATGAGCCGAACACAACACGAATTAGCTCTTAACATCGCGTTATAAGTACTATTCATGCAACATTTTGTCCGGTAGTTCAGTTGACGCACTCTAAACATGTTCTGTGTTCATTTTTGGGCAAGAACTATAAGTATTGTTTGAACCCGACAATAATGGTAGTCAATTATCGGACCACCTATTGAATAAGCAGTTTTATCATCCATCACAATAAGTTATTTGATGGCCGCCTCTGTAAGTCTATGTAACAGCGGTTAATCAAATAAGGTATCGAATTGTTTTAACCAGATGTATGCATCAAAGAGTTTTGATATCTAAGTTTATCATTTAAATAATCTACCAGGCGTTAAATTCGGAGTGATACCAATTAAAATTTGGATTGCCTTATTCTATGCATAGTGCCTGCGGAAGTAAAACCAACTATTAACTGTAGCCTGGGGAATACCGTCAACTATCATTAGCGCAACAATTGTTATTTTGCTCGGCCATCTAAAGCTACCCTTATGGGATGAATATTAGAGTGGGACTCAACATGCGACATTAGGGTGAAATACATTCAGCTATTACTGGGCGAATACACGAGTTTGCTACGATGGGTACTATATTCATAATATAAGTTATATATGTAATCGTTCTCATTAACTACACACGAACTGCCTTCAAGTAGCAACTGTTTTTTTGCCAGGAGATTGTAAATGGCTATTAAAAGTCAATTTTCCGTAGTATGTGGTCGATTAAAGTTTTCACGTGAATGAATCTTACTAGCATATGAGTCTTACATAGGAGGGGAAAATGACAGATGTCTTTAAGTGTGTTGTAACTCTCATTGAGAATATATCGACAGATGGATTAAAAGTTGACCATTGGATATTTCTCAAAATGGGGGTGGAGTTATGGGTTACAAATAGCGGATGGTAACTTTACTTCCAAATAGTTTTCATCTGAAATATTTCCAAATAGCAACAATGGAGCACATTTACGCCAATCATTATTTAACATCGGACCCGACAAAGTCAAGATTTTAAGAATCCAGCTTTTCTGGTTCAGTGAACGAAACAGTGGAAAATCCAGATATAGAGGAACATTTTGGGATACATAAAACAGTTCATTATAAGCGATTCGAATATGTAGTTGCAGTCACAGGGGCGTATCCTGGATATATATCGGCACCCATCAAGTGGGTTAAAGTCATCACGATGGGCGGGTCTCTCATAACAGACTATCCTATACTGTGAGTATTCGCTTAAAACACGCTATATCATGGTATAGATTCGTTGACATTTGTATCTGTTATAAGTCTATATTTCTTTGTTTGCAGGGAACCCTAACATCTTTTACAAAACAGTGAGTACCGCAAATGATTAAGATTCTCTGGAATTTTATTTTGGTTTATTCTTAGAGATTAAAATATATTTTGTTTTTGTTTGTAGGATGAAGATAGAAGAAATTAGTTAGAATTAAATATTTTTAAAATTAAATATATATAAATGTTATACTGGTGTTTGTGTTATTAATTGCACTCGATGAATCTGTGGTATAATTACACAAGTTGGTAATGTGATTTGCTTATTGTCGAATTCATGTCGCGCTTCTATGGTCATTAGATAACGACTCGTGTCAATCGATTTGATAAATTAGTCATTGTGAGTTGCCTCCCCTTAGATTACTCAAGCGTATATCACTGTCAACCCTACTGTCGGTCGATTTCGCATTCACCTCAGATATTGTGGTGACATCATTCTATTTTTGGAAAGAGTTTTCGACTGCTGAACTTTGCGACCTTGGTAATACATTGAGCTGTGCGCTATTTGGATGACATCATTCTATTTTTGGAAAGTGTTTCCGACTGCTGACCTAAGCTAATACCCCATGTGGTGAGGGTCCATATAAAACGCGAGAGTGTCTCAGTTCAGTTATAACCACGGCTGGGAAGAGAAAGGTAGAAGCTTTCAATGATGTGAACAAACGCAGTAGACAGATGAGTGATGCGGACTTGTTAAAAGCCGAGGAACAAATCGAGATGGAAAGCAGTAAGTATGATTTTATTTTCTATATCTGAGTTATAGAATTACCAGATATACGTCATTTATTTATTTATTTATTTTTGTTACGCGTGTGTGTTTTAGTGTTGACGGGAGACGAAGATATTTTACATACAGCCATGGACGTGTATGAAATCGAACATGCCAATTGAGAATGGAGAATTGAGGAATGACGGAAATCTTTATATTGACAGATTATCGATGATTATGTCGACAGAAGCTGTCTTGCCTGCAAATAAAAGAGCTATACGGACTCATACGCGATTTGGAAGCCTGCAAACTGTTTACAATTACAGTTTATCTGAAGATGTGCCCAACCTCAACCAGTATATATTTGAGGAATGCGATTCAGCCTTTAAAATCAACGGGAGTTATGGATTCTTATTACGTCACAAAGAAACAGACGAATTGCGCTATTTTCACTCGTCACCTCTACGGAATACCGACGATTTTGACAGGGCTATGCGTGAAATAACACAAACAGACTTGATCTACGCCCAGAATCAATGACCTGACTCGAGTGTGGAGGCAGTAACAAATTTGACCGTCTTTGTGAACTCAATCGAAGATCACGTGATCGGCTACCCACAACCTGTTATACCGGATCACCTGAAAACAAACAGAGCCATCAACTTGTTAGACCAAAAGAAAAAGTAAGTGGCTATTAACTTACCGGAAGGCCGGTGCATACACACGCTTTATTGGGCTAAATGAAGTCAAGGATCAGAGAGTGACCACGTGCGCGTATAAACGACCATGGAAGTCGTAAACCCTGGGGGAGGTAAGCTGAGACAGGAAAAGGGTGCGCGAGGAATGCGAACAGAGAGAGCGCCAGAGGGGGGTTAAACACCAGAGAGGAAGAGGCTAATTACTCGCTATTAAAGACTCAATAGGACGATAATGAGGTGTTATATATCTCACCTGATGAATCTGTGGTATAATTACACAGTTGAGTGATGTGATTTACTGATCGTCGAATTCACGATGCGCTTCTATGATCATTAGGTAACGGTTCGTGTCAAACGATTTGAGTCATTGTGAGTTGCGGCCCCATAGCGATAAAGACTAGTGTATATCATTGTCAACCCTGGGTGTCGGTCGAGCGTGACCCTCAGTTATCGAACAATCTCTGGGGGTGTTTCTATTCATTTGACATTGGTACATGAAGGTTCTGACATACTCATATTATAACTGTAACAGCTGTACCGCGGATCCAGCTGGTTACATATTATGGTACACATCAATATTAACAAAAGCGATTATAGGAAGGAAACACGCAAACATCAGTAGATATATGCGTTCTTCATCAAACTCTTACGTGATTTCAACTTGGAGTGGCGGGGTCACTCTCCTATGGAGCAGAGATATGATATTCTACTTACACCTGACCAACCCACACACATTGCCTTCACTCCTCGCAATATACAGACACACGTGCATTTTCCCCCAGTTTTTAAACTATTACGCCAATAAGCTGATATATAAATAACTGAAATATCGACGATTGAAATAATTATTCACGTAGCATGTTCTTTTGCAATTATTTTGTCATAACTTACGATATGTGTTAAAGTCATGATTTACTCCTGCATTTTCTTTCTTAGCACACTTAGTCATAATCATATTTTCTATTATACCTGCCTGTCATAATATAATTTTATATCTCATATCCAGTACTAATTACCTCCACTTTGTATTCTTCTGCGTATTGAACACTGAATAACAGTTAATCTCATGTCTCATCAATGTCATTAGTAATCACATATTATAACCTTTTATCAATACCATATATTCTTAAACTTTTTGTTCTTTATACTTACCTCCTCATGTTTCCATGTAAATTGTACTTGACAATGACATTGTCAGTATTATACCATCCCATATCAACTTGTATGTTAAGAAACTATCTTATTAGTTTTATACCCTTTGACTTGATTCTTGACTCCTTCACAAAATTACATATTTTTCCAGTTTGTACATATTTACTCCATTAAAATGATAAATACATAACTTTCGAATGGCGACGATTGGATTTGTCTGTCCATGATGTTGTTGTTTTATAAAGATTGTCCTAATCTAATGGTCATTTAATTTTTCTGTAATTGGAGATACGGTTTCTGTAAGGCCACCCTTATTAAACATGTTCCACAAGAAAAAGGAAATGTAACTAACCCAACAAATATTATATGTGAATATAATAGTCTTTGTTTATTCACTATTTTCAGACAGCCATTTTTTTTATTAAGATATTATGACCCTCAGCATTACTATAACTAAATATTGGATAGCGAGACTTGACGACGTGAGTTTTCACCAGATTTTATTGAAACTTTGTTAAGGAGATCAATAACTCGATCTTTGAAGGGGTTAATGATGTTGAGAAATTTCTATTCATTTGTTTGGCATACTGCCTCTGTCAGTGAAATGTCGAATTCACGAAGCGCTTGTATCGTAATTAGATAACGTTTCGTGTCAAACGATTTGATAAATTAATTCTTGTGAGCTGCGATGTGAAAGTGCTAAAGATTACTCAAGCGTATATCATTGACAATACGCTTGAGTAATCTTTAGCACTTTCACCTCGCAGCTCACAAGAATTAATTTATCAAATCGTTTGACACGAAACGTTATCTATATACGATAGAAGCGCTTCGTGAATTCGACAATAAGTAAATCACATTACCAACTTGTGTAATTATACCAGAGATTCCAATTAATAACACAAACAACAGTATAACATTTATTGACATATATTTCTAACTAATTAACGAGACTTCCATCCTCTTCGTACAAACAAAACAAATTATTATCTTTTTGTTTTAATCTCTAAGATTTACGCTTGAGTAATCTTCATCGCTAAGGGGACGCAACTCACAATGACTAATTTATCAAATCGTTTGACACGAAACGTTATCTAATTACGATAGAAGCGCTTCGTGAATTTGACAATAAGTAAATCACATTACCAATTTGTGTAATTATACCAGAGATTCGTCAAGTCCGATTAATAACACAAACAACAGTATAACAGTTATTGACATATATTTCTAACTAATTAACGAGACTTCCATCCTCTTCGTACAAACAAAACAAATTATTATCTTTTTGTTTTAATCTCTAAGAGTAAGAAAAAATCAAAAACAAAAAAAAACCTGTTCACCATCTCGTGTTTATATCTACAACGCCCCTAATATGTTAACCGGTCGTTGACATGAGGTATTACTTAACTATTAAGTCATTGACAGAAGACGAAAGTCAATGAGTAAAAGGGTTCTTTTGTCGCGTTTTCGCGCAAAGTTCAGCAAAATGATCGTGTAATTTCTGAGGAGATTGGGAAATCGACCGACAATGATATACGCTTGAGTAATCTTAAGCACTTTCACCCCGCAGCTCACAAGGATTAATTTATCAAATCGTTTGACACGAGACGTTATCTAATTACGATAGAAGCGCGTCGTGAATTCGACAATAAGTAAATCACATTACCAACTTGTGTAATTATACCACAGATTTGTCAAGTCCGATTAATAACACAAACACCGGTATAACATTTATTTATATATATTTCTAACTTATTAACGAGTCTTCATCTTCTTCCTACAAACAAAACAAATTATTATCTTTTTGTTTTAATCTCTAAGAATAAGAAAGAGAGAAACCTGTTCAAGAGAATCTTAAGCTTTCTTGCACTCACGCTAGGTCAGGTGTGGTTTAATGGGTTGTCTGCATACAAAGAAATATATACTTACAACATATACAAAAGTCAACGAATCTATACCACAATGTATCCTGTTTAAAACGAATACTCCTTCAAAATCACTTTGATCCGGTTGGTAGGGGTTGAGATGAATCCTGGCCATTCGCCAGTGGCATCTACTACACTCTCAAACTGTTTGTATTAAATATTTGTTCTACCCATTGTTCTTCCCTATTCAGGTTGGAAATTGTTTTTGTCACCGGATCTGGATACTTCCATGTACAAAATTTCGATGTTTTGGGATCAGTGGAATCAACATGGTGTCTATATATGTGTACCATAATTATTGTTCTGACAAATAATTTCAGAAGAAAACTATTTTCAAATAAACCCACCAACCGCTATTTGTAACCCATAACTCCACCCTCAACTCTGAAAATTACATTCACCAGCAAGCTAAATTCCAAATGAGAGTTACAAAACTCTTCCTTCGAATTAAAATTTATTCAGTATATAATGACAAGTCTCCTGTAATTTTCATTCATCAGTAACTGAATACCGCCATGGTATTAATTTTCATTCACGTGCAAACTAAAGTCAAAATAAGAATTTGTTACCAGTTTGCTTCAAACTGTTAAATACTATTTCACTGACAGAGGCAGTATGCCAAACAAATGAATAGAAATTTCTCAACAGCATTAACCCCTTCAAAGATCGAGTTATTAATCTCTTCAACAAAGTTTCAATAAAATCAGGTGAAAACTCACGTCGTCAAGTCTCGCTATCCAGTACTTAGTTATAGTAATGTTGAGGGTCATAATATCTTAATAAAAAAAATGGCTGTCTGAAAATAGTGAATAAACAAAGACTATTATATTCACATATAATATTTGTTGGGTTAGTTACATTTCCTTTTTCTTGTGGAACATGTTTAATAAGGGTGGCCTTACAGAAACCGTATCTCCAATTACAGAAAAATTAAATGACCATTAGATTATGACAATTAAATAAAACAACAACATCATGGACAGACAAATCCAATCGTCGCCATTCGAAAGTTATGTATTTATCATTTTAATGGAGTAAATATGTACAAACTGGAAAAATATGTAATTTTGTGAAGGAGTCAAGAATCAAGTCAAAGGGTATAAAACTAATAAGATAGTTTCTTAACATACAAGTTGATATGGGATGGTATAATACTAACAATGTCATTGTCAAGTACAACTTACATGGAAACATGAGGAGGTAAGTATAAAGAACAAAAAGTTTAAGAATATATGGTATTGATAAAAGGTTATAATATGTGATTACTAATGACATTGATGAGACATGAGATTAACTGTTATTCAGTGTTCAATACGCAGAAGAATACAAAGTGGAGGTAATTAGTACTGGATATGAGATATAAAATTATATTATGACAGGCAGGTATAATAGAAAATATGATTATGACTAAGTGTGCTAAGAAAGAAAATGCAGGAGTAAATCATGACTTTAACACATATCGTAAGTTATGACAAAATAATTGCAAAAGAACATGCTACGTGAATAATTATTTCAATCGTCGATATTTCAAAGTTATTTATATATCAGCTTATTGGCGTAATAGTTTAAAAACTGGGGGAAAATGCACGTGTGTCTGTATATTGCGAGGAGTGAAGGCAATGTGTGTGGGTTGGTCAGGTGTAAGTAGAATATCATATCTCTGCTCCATAGGAGAGTGACCCCGCCACTCCAAGTTGAAATCACGTAAGAGTTTGATGAAGAACGCATATATCTCCTGATGTTTGCGTGTTTCCTTCCTATAATCGCTTTTGTTAATATTGATGTGTACCATAATATGTAACCAGCTGGATCCGCGGTACAGCTGTTACAGTTATAATATGAGTATGTCAGTACCTTCATGTACCAATGTCAAATGAATAGAAACACCCCCAGAGATTGTTCGATAACTGAGGGTCACGCTCGACCGACACCCAGGGTTGACAATGATATACACTAGTCTTTATCGCTATGGGGCCGCAACTCACAATGACTCAAATCGTTTGACACGAACCGTTACCTAATGATCATAGAAGCGCATCGTGAATTCGACGATCAGTAAATCACATCACTCAACTGTGTAATTATACCACAGATTCATCAGGTGAGATATATAACACCTCATTATTGTCCTATTGAGTCTTTAATAGCGAGTAATTAGCCTCTTCCTCTCTGGTGTTTAACCCCCCTCTGGCGCTCTCTCCGTTCGCATTCCTCGCGCACCCTTTTCCTGTCTCAGCTTACCTCCCCCAGGGTTTACGACTTCCATGGTCACTCTCTGATCCTTGACTTCATTTAGCCCAATAAAGCGTGTGTATGCACCGGCCTTCCGGTAAGTTAATAGCCACTTACTTTTTCTTTTGGTCTAACAAGTTGATGGCTCTGTTTGTTTTCAGGTGATCCGGTATAACAGGTTGTGGGTAGCCGATCACGTGATCTTCGATTGAGTTCACAAAGACGGTCAAATTTGTTACTGCATCCACACTCGAGTCAGGTCGTTGATTCTGGGCGTAGATCAAGTCTGTTTGTGTTATTTCACGCATAGCCCTGTCAAAATCGTCGGTATTCCGTAGAGGTGACGAGTGAAAATAGCGCAATTCGTCTGTTTCTTTGTGACGTAATAAGAATCCATAACTCCCGTTGATTTTAAAGGCTGAATTGCATTCCTCAAATATATACTGGTTGAGGTTGGGCACATCTTCAGATAAACTATAATTGTAAACAGTTTGCAGGCTTCCAAATCGCGTATGAGTCCGTATAGCTCTTTCATTTGCAGGCAAGACAGCTTCTGTCGACATAATCATCGATAATCTGTCAATATAAAGATTTCCGTCATTCCTCAATTCTCCATTCTCAGTTGGCATGTTCGATTTCATACGCGTCCATGGCTGTATGTAAAATATCTTCGTCTCCCGTCAACACTAAAACACACACGCGTAACAAAAATAAATAAATAAATAAATGATGTATACCTGGTAATTCTATAACTCAGATATAGAAAATAAAATCATACTTACTGCTTTCCATCTTGATTTGTTCCACGGCTTTTAACTATTCCGCATCACTCATCTGTCTACTGCGTTTGTTCACATCATTGAAAGCTTCTACCTTTCTCTTCCCAGCCATGGTTATAACTGAACTGAGACACTCTCGCGTTTTATATGGACCCTCACCACATGGGGTATTAGCTTAGGTCAGCAGTCGGAAACACTTTCCAAAAATAGAATGATGTCATCCAAATAGCGCACAGCTCAATGTATTACCAAGGTCGCAAAGCTCAGCAGTCGAAAACACTTTCCAAAAATAGAATGATGTCACCACAATATCTGAGGTGAATGCGAAATCGATCGACAGCAGGGTTGACAGTGATATACGCTTGAGTAATCTAAGGGGAGGCAACTCACAATGACTAATTTATCAAATCGATTGACACGAGTCGTTATCTAATGACCATAGAAGCGCGACATGAATTCGACAATAAGCAAATCACATAACCAACTTGTGTAATTATACCACAGATTCATCGAGTGCAATTAATAACACAAACACCAGTAATACATTTATATATATTTAATTTTAAAAATATTTAATTCTAACTAATTTCTTCTATCTTCATCCTACAAACAAAAACAAAATATATTTTAATCCCTAAGAATAAACCAAAATAAAATTCCAGAGAATCTTAATCATTTGCGGTACTCACTGTTTTGTAAAAGATGTTAGGGTTCCCTGCAAACAAAGAAATATAGACTTATAACCGATACAAAAGTCAACGAATCTATACTATGATACATCGTGTTTTAAGCGAATACTCACAGTATAGGATAGTCTGTAATGAGAGACCCGCCCTTCTTGATGACTTTAACCCACTTGATGGGTGCCGATATATATCCAGGATACGCCCCTGTGACTCCAACTACATATTCGAATCGCTTATAATGAACTGTTTTATGTATCCCAAAATGTTCCTCTATATCTGGATTTTCCACTGTTTCGTTCACTAAACCAGAAAAGCTGGATTCGTAAAATCTTGACTTTGTCGGGTCCGATGTTAAATAATGATTGGCGTAAATGTGCTCCATTGTTGCTATTTGGAAATATTTCAGATGAAAACTATTTGGAAGTAAAGTTACCATCCGCTATTTGTAACCCATAACTCCACCCCCCATTTTGAGAAATATCCAATGGTCAACTTTTAATCCATCTGTCGTTATATTCTAAATGAGAGTTACAACACAAAGACATCTGTCATTTTTTTGCCGCCTATGTAAGACTCATATGCTAGTAAGATTCATTCATGAGGTCACCAATTCAAAGGTCGCAAAGATTTCAAGGACGGAAAATAACGGAACAGATGGTGAAATCACTTTCCAAAAATAGAATGAGGTCATCAAAATAGCGCACCGAATCCGAAAGCGATCGTCAGCGAAAAAAATATATTGCGCAATCGACTTCGTCTATCGTTCGACGTCAAAAACGAGGTAAGTAGGGGCACGTCTATATACTACTGCGCTACATCCAAAACACACCATTATACACTCAAGCTCAGGCCAATACTAAAGGGAAAAAAGAATAATGCAAATAGAGGCTGGCTCGTGCACTACACATGGGTTGTTACACCGATTCGACTCATTAACATTGTCCTTACTGACTTACCGTATGAATTTATTGTCGTTGTTGCTCTGCGATCGGGATTAACTACCCTGCACATTATGCCTAGATATAATACTTGATGCGGCTAATGTTTTCAGACGTCTTGCTTGTTTTATCTAGGACCTGAAAGCGCAATGCCGTCAATCAAATATTTATTACCTTTACAATTTGCCCATGCAAAGTTGTTTTCAAAGCATTGGTGAGGAACGATGGCATGTCCCCTGCCACTTTATTTTTATGCCTGCGCTTATTGAAAGGTTGAATCATGGTACTGCATGTATTGTGGTTGGTATATGGCAAACAATCTAACCACCTGACACAGCTGATTGCTGAATCCATTGGTAAACATTTGGTTTCAATACTTTGCGATTATCAGGAAGGAAACTAGAAAAGCGTATGATCGTGCTAGTATTTGGCGATCCACTGCATTAGATGATTTTATTAATTCCACGTTGTAGCGTCAGGCCATCATTCTACTGCTGCCCCGTCATGATAATGCCAAGGTTTGGATTGCCAGAGCTAAAGAGAGGTGGCACTAGCACGTGCATTAATACGCTTGAGTAGGAGCAGATACGAGGAAAAACTTGTTCTTTGTTGCAAAATTGGCAACGACACTGTGTGAAAAGTCGTTTTTGGACAACACCATGTGTTTCGAAGTAATTAATAGTAAGGCTGTGTCTATCCACGCTAATATGTTTATTTAAAAAGATACCGAACACTACGATGGTTCTCAAACATATGGCCTAAATAACGTTGCGGTAACTTAAAACTATGTTCTAAATCACTGGTGATAATAAACCAAATATGAAAGCTGGAATGAATAGATAACATTCGTTGGTACTTTTGTGCACATTCAAACTTTTTATATCATCGAATTTTGTCACGACGCATGTGATCACAACAAACTGGTAATATGGACTCGAGATAGCAGATAACTTGCAATTATTCGCAGATAATCAGGTTGACAATCGGCCAATGATGGGCTGAATCGCATTTCGCTTCTATTTGACCATACTGGATTGTGCAACACCTCGCTTTCATCCCATGTTATCCAGTATACTAGTGTCTTCTTTCATCTTCATGGTTCCCTTAGTCTACTTGAAGTGACGTATAATGTGAAATTTAGAACCATGTTTGCTTCTTAATAAGCGTACCTGCACATTGATGACAAGGTAAATGCAAAAATACATGTCGTATAATTTGCATATTGTAATTTATTAATCATTGTCATTTATCTGCGACGGTATAACACCTCTGTTTGGTACCGTATTTTGTCAAAAGTCGAAGGCGTGCAGACCTTCAGATTCAAAGGTAATTTCCTATTGATCAGAACTGTAATATTTTCTGGGCTAGGCGGGTTCATCCTTTAATAATGGATTAACCATATGATATACATATTTAAATAACATTACGTGTCCGTCGGCTTTGCTATATATGTTAAGCATGGGAAAAGTTAATATGCTGTTGCCATTTGTGCTCTCTTTAGAAGCAATGAATTAGGGTTAAAGTTCACCATGTTGGCTATGAACAGTGAGTTAGTGCATTGCATAATAATAATGATGTAGCGTAGAGATAGCGTTAGGTTACGGTTTTCAACTCGAGTATTTTATTTATGACATACGAGGTATTACTTTGGTTGTTTCTTCGCAATGATTAATTACTTGCAAGATGCATCAGTTCGCCAGTGCCTATACAAAGGTTCCTGAGTTTTTATGAGTATGTACTCTATCCAAACCCTTCGGCGATCATGCGATGATTAAAGAGCTACATATTTCGAATTTAACTCATCAAGCTGATTATGTTAGTTCATAAAGTCATACCAGAGCAGCGGTCATACATATGGCTTTTCTCCTTATGTATATCACATAGCTCAGTGCAGTGAACGTAACGCACTGCTATGAAATACGACTGTGTTACTTTTCTATAATATAGTTATGGTATTTGCATAATGTGTCGTGATGTCGGACTTTGGTTGTTGGTATTAGCCATGAAAAAAATTGCTTCGCAATAACTTTGCTAGTGGTTCCTAAAGACGCAATAACAGAAAAGCACAATCGATGAAAAATTATTCGTTCATCAATATTTACTCTTGGAAATCGAAAATCAGCATAAATGGTACCTGCAAAGTCTTTTCAATGATTGTCATAGATTAAGTTGCCAATTTATAAGTAGGTCTGGTAAATACCTTTTCGGTGTGACACAGAAACAGTCGCATTTACCAACTTATACCCATTGTTTGTTGAATGCGAACTTATAGCTGACGGTCGATATAATATTCAATTGTGGTCTGTAATCGTTCTGAAAACAGTGTCGTCCGGGTCAATGAAAGTGGTATGACACCTATTCTGTTTTGAATTTGTTATAGACATTTCGCAGCTTTTAGTTCAGTCTCTTGCTAATCGAAAGCGACTGATACTCAAAAATGGCAGGTGAAATGGGCATATGATGGGTATGTTGAATAATTCGATGTGAAATACTTTTGATTGTATCCAGAAAACATATGTTGTGGGCTTACAAGAAGCCATTTGGTGATCAGTTAAGATGTCAAGCAACGAGGTGTTAATAACATTTATATGCTGCACTGCAAGGATCTCGGTCAAGAACAAAACCTTGCTCACCATGTCATATGATTGTCTGGGATATTGCATATGCAGTGCATTGGCCTCTCTGTTTTGTTGTATATTGGTGTGTAGTATATTGGTGTGTTGGGAACGACGATGGAATGGTTGATCACGTATAGATCAAACAAGTGTAGCGTGTGCGAAATATGTTAGAAACACCTATTTCCGTACAATGGATTAGAAAGGGTATTAAAATACCTGCTTTCCAAAGAACATTTTGCTTTTAATAATTGACATAAGAACAATTGGTTGACAACGGGTACATTATGCGAATAAATCACGCCATTTTACGCTAATGGATCGCAAGCCCTCTGATCCCTCATCTCTGAGTTACGATGTTTGAGCTGCCTGTTATCGAGTCAGCACTTATCCTTAATGGATTGCTATCGTAGCCTATTATTTATGTCCATGGGGTTTAATCTGTAGGGGTATTCACACATAGTCCGCTGGGAAAAAAAATCTCAGTCAAGGAATTTGTTCAATAACAAAACCGTGTCCTGTCAAATGCGTGAACATATTTTCCCGTATTAATCATATAAGTGGACTGGAATAGACAAAGTTGGCATAACAATTTGATGGCGCACAAAGCATGATAATACACAGTCTACTAATATGATATTATATGGTTATACTTGAGAACTAAACTTGTAATAAAACGTCCACCACAGTGCATTTCGCTCTAGCAAATAAAATGTTATGTAGCGGTCATTTGTAAACGGAAGTGGGTGGTAACTTGTACCCAACTAATTGTTTTATCCTGGATCCTATTTTACACAAATCGAGCATTACCAAAACATTTTGTTGATACTCTACACTGAAATATTATAAACCCAATACGCTGTTAGTCGGCTCATTTGATCATCTGAATTAAACAAGTCCAATGTTTTTGACTGTGCAGAGGGTATGAAATAATTTAAGTTTAATACAGATCTACACATGTTTACCTGGTACTCGAACAGTCCGTGTTGTCAGAATGGTTTCTGCTTACAAGTTCTAACGGGATATATGTGACAACAACAAACAGCTACAAATATATGTGGGTGGTTACTGATACCCTGTAAAATGTCGCAAAGCGGCTATATCTAATCGATGTACGATAATGGAATATGACATCGGGGAATAGAGGGCATTATCAAGAGCAACAATAGAACACATTCATCGCCAGGCAACGATAAGGCGATGATATTTGACATTACACAATAAGTATGTTTACCGTATGTGCAAAGAGTCCAAACGACGCCGCTTAGCTGCATCATGAAACGATAGCCATCTATGCATTATCGATATGTATAAGATTGTCTATTCAAGCGTTACTGTACAAACCCCAGTCTCTCAAATACCGTTGTTAATGTCGGCCAAATTGCTTGTGAATGACTGTAAATTTATCATAACCCAGCTACGTGTGTAGCGGTTGATTAAGATATCTACATCTGTGATAAATCGCCGTGCTGTGCAAGTTACAAACGCAGCAAATTCGGAACAACGCGTTATTACTATATCGGATTAAGCTGTCCTTCATTGCGTGAATCGTAATGGTTTATATAGCCCTGACTGAATGTTTCAAGCATAGTACATTTTGTTAATGCACCTGCAACCTTGATATAATCGATACGCGCACTTGCACATTATATCAGTTGCCAACACCCTTTGAACTACACTCGTTCGTGGCATTTTTTATAACGACTAATCACGAGAAAAAAGACCACTTACCAGTATAAAGTTATGTTTTCCCCATGTCGTGGCTGTCACTACTGGACGCTTGAAAAGTTTGATAATGTACTAACAATTGACTAGTAGCAGTATCATTTCCAGTTCAATAACTCTTCTATTCATTATTATACTATGAGGTCATAACTATCCATGTTACTCTTGACCCTTGCTGGTTGCAGTATTGTCTACGTAGTCGTCACATTCTTATTTCGATTAATGTCATGCATCATCTTATTTCTCTGTTATGAATCGACACTTATCAGACTGCTAGAAAACAAGAGATTGGTAAGAAGTCTTTCCACAATGATTGCGATGTCGATATTATGTTGTTACCAGTATACTCTTTAAAAACCGCTCTCTGTCAAAAGTGTTGGATCGCGGTACACTTGGGTCTAGGAAGTGTATTAATATGACAGTACTCGTCCAATATGATAGCGAATGTTAATGGCAGGATTTTCTATAATTGGCTGCGATGGGCAGGCCACAGTAATGAACAGTGATGATATAGTGACATTGCTAGCAAATGTCAACAAAGGGGTTATTGGGACAACCATTATAGCCAGCAGCAAACAGGTGCTGTCGATCACCAGACCGAACATCATTAGCCTACCTTACACTCTGGTTGCAGAAACTACAGAGTTGCTGAGAGATTTTTAAGTCCGGTTTCGCAATTCATAGTCAATTTATTATCGTCTACTTAAAACGAGTATGGTTTAGTGCGACAGTTAATGATTAAAACAAAATGAATACCACATAACAAACGTCGACGGTAATTCTAATTACACACTAGCTGATACGGGCTCACTTTTCTTTCTGTGCTGTGTATTAGTCATTTCAGCACGTTATCATTACGATATCACACACATTAATATGTTATCACAATTCTCCCTATATGAGGACGGTGCTGTTAAGTACTAGACCTCTTACGTCTATATCTGTATTTTACTGGTAGGGCATACTCTGACAGTCAGGTAGCATGAAAATGGCCGGCCGGCGAACCAATTCATCAAGTTGAATACAATATATGCAATGATTATCACATAACATCACTCCAAAGTAGTAAAATACTAACGCCCGCAAATTTATATCCACATATTTAACCGTTATACTGAATAGCAGCTTTTTCTGCAACTATTTAGATCCGGCGTTGATATATAGCATAGTTCGTTGGCAATAGCACAATTATCCAAGTATGCGATCGGCCGAACGAATGCGGAAAACATAGTTTGTGTCCAATATGAATAATCGAGCATTGTATGCAATAATTGATCGCTCGCCATACTATTCCAGGGATGCGCAACGCACAATGCAAAGTTTCTGCCGCATGTAGATAATGTCGGACAGTTGTACTTAAAGGTGTAATGCCTTGCTCTTTATTTGTGAAATCAACAGATCATTTTACCTTTACTTTCAACCATGTTAGTAAGAATCGATTAGCAAATAAATTTTCATCTGTAGATTGTCGTTATTGCCGTCATTCAATTACAATAAAAGGATAAGAGCCTGATTCATGGCATAAGGCTATCAAACACAAGTAAATCAGATGGTGTGTATCTGCTACAAAAGGCAATTCCAAAAGTGTCACATTGTGTTGTCGCGTAATTGCTGTCCCAAACTAAATTACTGATGTTGACAATATGAGTGTTAATATGATTTAAAGGTTTATAAATTAAAAAGCTTTGGAGTGACCAAGCAATGCCAATACGAAGCCATGATTATCCCCTCGAATGCGTTTAAACACAAAGACAGACAGGACATGATGTATAAATCAAATGGACACACACCATGTTTTCATGCCAAGCAATTATTGGACGGATCTAACATGTTCTGTTTCGCTACACTTTGTCTCTAGTTAATGTGTCTCTCGTTAGCCCTATGTCCGTCGCTGACCGAGTATTGCATCAAATTCCAGCTGCTATAAAAATTAGCACATGATGTTTATTAGGTACAAATATTGACGAGATCAAGCGTTCCGAATATCACTAAGACGTCGTGATTCAATAACTGGCTTCATTGCATTTATTTCCAATGCATTTTCCGAAATACAAAAACAAGATTCCTTCATGCTTAAATCAATTTTTTAAATAATTTGAAGGAAAAAAAAACATTTGAAAAAAATTCGCAATACTCATAAATATAACGAATGAAATTGCAGAACACGGACGCACAATGAAAAAGATACACACTGGCACTATCAGCAGCCCTCGTAGCAGTATGATCGATGAAACATTGCATCATCTTCAGAGGCCAAGAGACCTATTACTTGTCTCATGAGATCAGTTTGGGAGGTGCCCTGAATGAAGGAGAGGACTTGGGGGAGGGGGGGGGGGGGGTAATACTTCTGAGCGGTCGGCAGCACACAAAGTAGGCCTCTATGTGGTGCAATCAATCACCAATGGTCTTCTTGTAATAGAAATGGTGGTTGCAAGGGCTTTTGGCTGAATTTTCGAAAAACTTTTGCTAATTTTGTTACATAGCAGCTATCGATACTTCAGTAGCACGAGACAATTAGCGCTATCTCACAGATTGCAACCTGATTATGCTGGCTAGAATGCAACTGCAGGGGATACAACTTAGAACGTTAAACTATTGTACGCATAAAAGTGCAACATATACACTTCGTGAGGCAAGGGTATTTTAGGCTTAATACTTGAAAGAGGAGCGATTAAGGTGACGGGGTTATGTGATTGAGCGAATTTGGCCTTGCTTGCACATGTTCTCAATGCGCGTTGATTGTATCTCCATTTTCGGATCTAGTGCATTCCCAATATGCTTTATTGGGTTGAGAATTGGTCAAAAGGCGTCGATAAAACGGCTCTGACTTGTATGTTGTAGCATTCGAAACCATAATATGATATTAATCTAACACTATAAGGGAGCTGGTTATATATGATCGATTATATGCACAGTTTACTGTTAAGCGTACAGGCAATACGGCAAGCAACAGCCATAGTCAACCAATGCTTTGGTTATTAGCGTGGTCGTGTAAGTTACTGCCAACGAAGCTTTCAGCCTATGCACATAGTTAACATAATAATACAAGATACCAATATAGGGCGGAATTATTCAGCATCGATGCGTTTTATGCATAACAGTGACAAAACTACATTAGAATTTTGTGTTTATGGATCAGCATATTGGAAATTAGTCATTTAAACAAGGTGTTAACTCAATCATATTGTCGATATTTGTGAATATCAGTAACATTGTTAATGCAATTGTTTTTGACCATATGAAATGTTTTGTCACTATGGTTTAATTGTAAACAGCATTACCCGGCTTGAAAATTGTATTGTGTCTCGCATATCGCTTTGCTCTTAGGCTCACAGGTGTGTTTGCCGCAGACAATATTCGGTCGCCGTCTGCAGCAAGACTGGCTGAACTGGGTGTGCAAATATAAGTGTTTCAGGGCGTTGGTGAACGCTTATTTAATATGAACGAAGGATCGTTTTTAACATGTGGGCTGTTGCATAGCTGCAATGCAACTATTGCTGTCCCCCAGCAGTCCTATCGGTGATGTTATTAATATAATTGCTTTATTTCCATGTATTGACCATTGCAAGTTATAAGTAAGTTTAACTGTATATTAATTTGATTTGCTATAAATCATTCCTATGATAGGCCTCAAAGACACGAGGGTGTTTGTTTCAGTAGAATATCAATGCATTATTACTCTCGTTTTACATTTGCATCACAATGCGATCAGTACAGGCTTTTGGCGATCGATAGAAAATTCAATTCAACAGTTTACAAGTATCACACCTTGCATTTGTGCTTTAACCATGGTTGCTTAGCCGCTTTAAGAACAAAATATTGCATTGAACTTAGGTACAATCGCTCTCACAGTTATGGACTGCACTAGAGGGCACAACTTTCAGACGGCCGTCATGAACATTATGTCAAGTTCATGCTGATTTTTTAAAATTTGTAATGACGATATTGATTCGTTAGGCTAGGTTACTGGATCCTGGAGATGGGAGCTGCCTGAATATCGATTCGTTAGTACAAACACACACCCCTGACCCAGACTGTTAACCGAGAAGTCTCTTTCGCAAGTTCCTTCACCAAAAGTGGTTGTTAGGGCACGTTGGCGCAACGTATATGCGGGCCCCGAAATGTGTGTTTCAAAACATTGTTTGAATGTAGACAACATATTACCGCCTTTGCCTTTTCCTGTTTTACAAAGACTTACAAAGTGGATTTTTTTCGGGTTCCTTCAATCGCAAACGTAGCTTTCTATCATACTAAAGATAAATGTGCAACTAATTATGTAACTTTAAATGTGGTATTGGGAATCTGAAATTATTATTGGCAGTGCCCGCAAAACCCTCCTGCATGTTTTAAGAGTAGGTAAATATGTTTTGATATTATGGTGAGACACTTCGTGTCACAAGAGCAGTTCATTAGGATCCCATACGTATAAGCAATTATTAATTGCCCTCATTTAGATCGGACGGCATCCATGATGATATTCGGAAAACATATATAGATGGCTAATTGGAAGCCATTTGATGAATACTGTGGCAATCACCATTTAGACTTTAATTTAAGATTTGTCGTTGGATCCGTTGGAGGGCAGTTCATGAACCATAATAAACCTTGCACCGTGGACATATTTCAGGCAGATCGTCATCGACATATATAAATATATAAATAATGCAGCGTCGTTGGTCTCTCGATGCATAGTTGCTTGATATCAACCAAGGTAATGCAATAACTTACCCTAAATAAAGATCTATAATGAGTCAACTACTAGGTATGACTCATATTCATGACAGCGGGCACAATATGCTGAATCATGGTAACCGCTATTAAATTTCTTTGCTTGGTAGGTCATTTGCAAGCTTAGAAAACGCTCTAGTACATACTGAACGACTAATATGATTTGTAAAGAGGAAAGGGCTTAGCAAAAATGTTCGCTTATCGGGTTCCGCTCTATAACTCGGTCAATGCGCCGAAGTTCTATTGAAACATTAATAAATCCATACTCATGTATGAAGGAAGTTCATACTCATATATAAATCTATATCATAATGCGCTAGGAAACTTTGGTGTACAGTTCTCTGAAAGAACTTGTTTGGTGCAACGCTCTTTTAAAAATCCATTAGGTCAAGCTATTAGTCTATTGATGTCAAAGTGTTTCTGAACATTCCTCAGACAAATGATCCAATTTGCTTTGTCCATACTAATTTACAAGGTGCCTAACTTGTGGACAAGTAGATATACTTATGTGGCAGTGCATGTGAAACTGAGTGTGTAAGATTTGTTAAGTAAGTAAATGAGTGCAATAGGTACATGAGGGAGCGGGTGAGTGATCCAGTAAACACTGTGTGAGCGTGTCAATGAATGCTATGAGTAAGTAAGCGTGTTGGTAAGTAAATGAGGAAGTGACGATGTGACATAATTGAGTGAGGGGATGGGTGAATGTGCACTTGCTTTCTTTATCTGGTCTGATAATGTTGATTAGCATGGCCTTTATTGTGTGTATTATTTTTATCTCCATTGACTGCGCTACAGAAATTATCAAATTTAATGAAGGAATTTTATATTATTTTGCCCTGTCATGTATGATGCATAGTGTTGTTAGGCATAGCTTTTACTGACCTTAGTAATTCACTTTATTATTCATTATTATGACAAGCTGAAGTTGATGTATAACAATCGCACGGTTTGCTGGTTTTACAACGTTAACACTTATACAAAATAATCCACGTCTGCATTCACATTTTCCACCATGCAGCACAAAGACTCAGTGAAGAGACCATAGATATTATGGCGACCGGAATAACCGAAGTCATAAGAGAGCGTAGTAATCTAGTTAAACTGGCAGAGCAAATCATGGCAAATACGGAACACAGAGCATCGGTTTTAATCTTGCCCTCCCATCTAATGGCAGTTACCTGGTAAGCTATAATATTGAAGCTATCATGCCGCAATGTTGTCAAATATTACTCGGACAAATTGGTTTAATTGTGAGGTAGTGGCATATGTTGATTGAAACACGCCAGAAGCAAACTGTGGATCGATTTCCCGAATAAATACTAAGTGACGGCAATAGTTTTGTGGTTATTGAGGACGGCGTTCGCTTAAAAAAACGATACTACATTCAGTCGAAGATGCTTGCGTGCAATGATGTCACCAATGCAGCGGTCGCATACCCAACTGGATTCCATATATCTTCAGAAAGCAGCTTTTGAGCCCAAGAGACTCAATTCATGGGAACAATATTAACGACAGTAAGTAGAGTCTCCTTTTCGCTAAGACTAGACAAGGAACGATGAAAAAGCCGACAAAGTTTTTGCACTGGATGTAGACGAGGGAATATTTATTTTTTCTTGTAACAATGAATGGAATTCCTTGCAACACTTTAACGATATAACGATAGGCACAAAATATGGACGATATGTTAATTATTATGTTAAGAAATATCCATCGCCCATTCAGCTTGATTTGCTGCTTCGAGATCTCCGTAGAGAGTATGCACAATCATTACTTGTAGAGAATGTTTTGCAAATATGATTCGATATGGATTACGACCACGATCTGCCAGCTCCAAGTTGGGATCTGCGCCGCCCAGCCTTAGTCGTCTACCTTGGACATACAAAAAGCTACAAGTGTCCCATAAAATTGTTCAATGAAGCTGTCAAGGGTCACATTTTAAAGATCTTAAATCTCTTTTATTGGACCACAAATCACTAGTTTTCTGTTTTCTGGAAAGACGATGGATCAAATTCAAAGAGAGGGTATATTATCCATAGCAAATCCTCCATTTCCCAAAGTGACTCAAGAGTCATTGGAGGCCGAGGGACCTTCTTTCGTGTCGAATAAAGTTGTCTCCGACGTACGGCTTGCTCCTAACACTCTTATCAGGCTGTGGCAGTTACAATTACCCCTACAAAGCCATACATTGGTGCTCTGTAGATAATACAGAGAGACAATGTTCATATAATCAGTCAACTTCCACCTTCACTGTTTTAATGTTCACAGTAGGTTATGGGGATCATACAAAATTATCATGCCTCCCTACACAATACATCTTTAACTTATATTTATATATATCATTACCTAATCATCTGGTAAGCTTCATAAGCGTATTTAATGTAGCCAAACTACTCCAAAATTCGTGTTTTAGCTTACCAAATCGTAAGAAACCTCATCTTTGTGCATACAGTTCGTCCTGTCATTGGCACTTCCATGCTCAATATAGAAGGCGCTCTCGACGTTTAGCCGCAAGTTTTTTCACCGAATGTATAGCTGTCTTGTTTATGTGATCGTTTGAGCTCACATTGTCCCGAATACAATAACAACGCTTGGGTTCAGTGTGATTTGCATCTTGGTCGCGTGACATATATCTTGTCGGACAAAACAAAGGACATATAGCGGTTCAGTGGCCCGCCCATTTACTGTTGTTGATGGTAGAAAACGACGGCATAAATAACAAAGCGGGTATTGAATGTGGAAAGTTTGTGATTTGTAGATTCTATAGCTGATCGAAGTTAGTCGGGTTTGGCATGATTGTTACATTTCATAACACTAGCTTATCTGATAGAATTCACAACATTTGGTCAACATGTATACACAGTGTAAATATTTGTAGCGTTCATTGAGATGCAAATTACAGATCACTCATTTTGACTCGAATATATACGATGCAAGAACAAATGTTACAGGTGTTTATACCTGAAAAAGATCAATAAGCTTGAAAAATAATGCAGTGCCACGTCTTACAGAAGCAATCGTTAATGATTCCCATTGCATAGGGGACAGGGAAAAGCCCTTTTTCAAGTAAATTTGTCGCAACGGCAGCTTGCTTGGCACATTTATTTTTGCTTACATATTAATGCATTTTTCAAATATGCCAGTACGGATAAATTATCGCCTGAACAAATATGATTGCGTTTTCACTCTCCGTGTTTATCGCGATAATTATCATCGCACTAATATATCCAGTTTAAGCATTGTGAAGGGGTCTCTATATAATAAAGCTAACATCGTAACTTCTTTTTAATTTGTAAGACCCATTTTCCAGTGTTCAGATAACCACATCTTCTCCTATCAAACCAATTTATGGTACTGGTACTGATATGCTGATGTTGGCCAAAACACCACATTCATTAATTGATTGTATGTTGAATGACACTCTCTGCAGGCTTTGGCGAAGTAATGACAGCAATATGCATGATATCCGCGTGCAGACTCACAGCAAACAAGTTCGGAACAGCAGTAGATAATACAGCTAATATCGAAATCTCTGTTTGACCTCAGATATTCAAATATTATAACACTCTTATTGCCAGATCAAGGTTATCTATTTATCCGCACCATTTTCAGTTGTGATTAATTTGATTTGATTTGAGTGGTGTACACAAACATTGTTCTCGAGGAAGTGCTCACTCTGTTATGTATCCCAGGAGACACACTGGACCCCGAATGCCAATTATTGACTGATCCGACTTTTTATATTGGCACGTTTAACGAACGTTTTGAAAGATTAGGAACCAAATTATTGTGCAGATATTACCGGCCTAGGACAACAAACACAATGTTTAGCAAGAATATATTTTAATTTCTAGAAAAGAAGCATTGTTATGATCTCAGTAATGCTTAATGTGCTAATTAGAGAATTAAAGACGCAAAATTGTCCATGGGCACTGGCACAATAATTGTTTTATGCGATAAAAGCCTTGACAATGTTGTGTTAATCGTAACATACCGTAATACACGATATAAACAGATGGAATGAGGTGGAATAAGAAACTAGTGTTCATCATAATTAACATAACGTATGCTGAGGGAAGAAAGACACCACCGGATTGCTCTCTAGTTATGCGTCAACACTGATATGCTTATATATACTTCGTAATCATTAGCTCAAGAGCGAGTCTGACAAAGTCAGTATCTTCACAAGCAATATTAACAACAATATCCTTCGAATCAATTTGCGATCGATAGGCGTTGCTACCGCCTTTCTGTTCAAATGTTTAGGACTAAAAGATTTTTATAGATGATATCCCTATTAGACAATCGTAAACAATATTTAAAAGGCCATTACTTCCATTGTGTGCATCACTGAACATTCCATCCAGATTCCCTCTTCGGAACCATAATAGCACATCAAGGATTTCATTGCTAACCATTCTCTTTACTACCAAATCGTAGCATTAAATGTGACCTTTTGTTCTTATTGGTCGTCATGCGTTATAAGGCACCGCTAAGGACCCATAAAGAAACAGCTACTTAGGCTACTGACATCGTTGTATCAGAAATGGTACAAAGAAATGCTAACAATCTCGAATTCGCCATGCATGGGAAAGGTTACCAGCTAACATTGGCTTGTAAGGGACGACATCAAATAAAATATGGCGTATCCTTAGAGATATAATATAGTATAGAATATTATCGTTATTTTTGATGCTATTAAGATAAATCTTTGTCAGCTCTGCAGTTCCGGGGCCTTAATGGTAGTCAATTGAGGATAACCATTATCAGACCACCTATGGAATGAACAGTTTTTTCATTCATCATAATAAGTTATTTTATAGCCATCTTTGTAAGTCTTTGCAAAAACAGCTGTTGATCGAATAAGATATCGATTTGTACAAAACCATAAATTGCATCATAATTTGATCAGTGTCTTGGACGATGCACATCAAATTCAATCAGCCGTTATTGACAACAAATGCTCATTACATATGTTCTGCACCTCTCACATTATTCCCTGTACAAAACCATAAGGTCACATAGCTCAAGCCTATACTAAAGGGAAAAAAGGATAATACAAATAGAGACTGGTTTGCACACGAAACATGGGTTACTACACCGATTGGACTCATTAGCATGGTCCGTACTGACTTATTTACCTATGAATTTGTCGTTGTTGCCATGCAGTCGGGATTAACTCCTCCGCACATTATACCTAGCAATGCTACTGCATGCGGCTAATGTTTGGAGACGTCCTGCTTGTTATATCTAGGACCTAAAAGCGCAATACCGTCAATGAAATATTTATTTTCTTTACAATTCCCCATGCAAAAGTGGTTGCCATACAACTTTATTTATGCATACAATAAAAAGAAAAACTTGCTCTGTATTGTAAATATTTTTACAGACACTGAGTGTAATGGTCTTTTTTGACAAATGACAAAGCCATGTGACTTGCAATTAATAACAGTTAGGCTGATTAAATTCACACGAATATGTATTTTTTTAAATCCCCAATACATCGATGGCTCTCAAACATAAGGCCTAAACAACGTTTCGGTTACTAAACAAGTATATTCTAAATCACTAGTGATAATAAACCAAATATGAAAGCTTGAATGGGTATATTAAATACGTTACGCTGCTTATTTTTGATCGCATTGAAATTTTTCATATCATCAAATTATGTCACAGCGAATGTGATCGCCACAACAGGAGTACTGATGCACGATAGCAGATTCCCTGCAATTTGTCGCAGACAATCGGCCAATGATGGGCTGAATCGCATTTAGCTCCTACTTGATCCTGCTGGATTGTGAAACAGCTCGCTTTCGTTCCATGTCATCAATTAAACAAGTGTCTTCTTCATCAGCATGATTCCATTAATCTACTTAAAATGACGTGTAATGTGAAATTTACAACCTTGTTTTGCTTCTGCATAAGCGCACCTGCACAGTTCAGCCAATGTAAAGTGCGAATGATGCATGTCGAATAATTTGCATATTGTTCTTTATTAATTATTGTCATTCGCAACGGTATGACATCTCTATTCGGAACCAGAGATTGTCAAAAGTTGGTGGCTTACAGACCTTCAGATTCAAGTGTAATTACTTACTGACAAGAACCGTTATATTTACGGGGATGGGCGGGGCAGGTAGATCCTTTAATATTAGGGTCGGTACGGTCTGATCTGTCTGGGAGGAGTGCTAAGATAGAGTCGTGGGAGGGGGGAGGGTGGCGAGCATACTGAAGAAACAGCAATTGATTTATGCACATTTGCTTGAAATGTTGTGCTTCATCCAAGAGTGGGCACTATCACGAGTAAGATCTTAAGGCGTTTGGTTTAGAAGAATCGTAAACCTTATCACTTTACTTGATGGGTTTCGAAGTCAAATGTTGCGGTTCAATATAAATGCATTATAATCAATGTACATGCATTTGCATCATTATTCGATCAGTGTCTTTGTCGATGCATATCAAATTCAATACAGCCGTTAGAAGTTAGTGACAAGATCCGCTCATTGCATATGTTCTGCATCTTTCTCACCATCCCCTGTGCAAAGCCGTAAGGTCACTAAGCTCAGGCCACTACTAAATGGAAATAAAGAATAATGCAAATAGAGACTGCCTCGCACACAAAACATGGTTACTGCACCGATTCGACTCATTAACATTGTCCGCACTGACTTACTCATCTTATGAATTTATTGTCGTTGTTGCCACGCGGTCGGGATTAACTACCCCGCACATTATACCTTGCTATGATACTTCATGCGACAAATGTTTGAAGACGACCTGCTTGTTATATCTAGGACCTGAAAGCGCAATGCCGTCAATGAAATATTTATTTACTGTACAATTCCCCCATGCGAAATTGTTGCCATACCACTTTATTTATGCATACGCTTATTGAAAGGCTGAACCACGGTACTGCATGTATTGTGGTTTATAAATGGCAAACAATCTAACCACCTGACACAGCTGATTGCTGAATGCATCGGTAAACACTTGGCAATCAACTGCATTGGATGATCTTATTGATTCCACGTTGTAGCGTCGGGCCACCAATCTACTGTTGCCCCGCATGATGATGTCAAGGCTTGGTTTGCTAGAGCCAAAGAGGGTAGCACTAGCACACCAGCGCTTGCAGTAGGAGCCGATACGAGATTGTGTTGTAAATATTTTTACTGACGCTTAGCGTAATGCCGACAAATGAAAACGCCAGGTAATTCGCAGTGATAAATAGTTAGGCTGATTCAAATGTAACATTTATCATACTAGGCATATGGTAGGTTCAATGCTTACCACTCATCCTTTTATCTTAGGCTGGAAATGTATTCCTAACACGATGGTATATCACCCAAATCTTCTACTAAAATGCGGGGATAATGCACACGAAAGATGCCTCGAGCATGGCTCGCGCCAATACAGATGGGAAGTTATTGCAATTTGCGACAGGCTCGTGCACTGCACCTGGGTATCTTCGCTCTATAGATGTCACGATTTGCTAAACGCATCGACGTTGTTTTAACTGTCTTACTCACTGCATGCACTCTATTGTATTTGTTGTCAGGCGGTTATGATTAACTACCCATCAAATATGTGTTACTGTTACTTTGGGTTCTGGCAAAGCTTTTGTCAGCGCATGCTTTGACAAGAATGGCGTATGCCATGAGTTTTCATTTATTCATGCGCGCATAGGAAGGCTGAATTATTGTAATGCATATATTGTTCTTTGTATTCGGCAAATGATATAACCACACCGTTAATACAAATTCATAATGGGGGAGGTATGCCACCATAGACTACATATGAGCCAGGCATGGGATAATTGTGTGGGAACCGAGGAACGCTTAACAATAGTATCAGCCAAATGAGTTGAACTGAGTTTATGCGCTTAGACATGCCATAACCCTGGCAGAAACCGGAACGCTTGGCTTGGATTGTACAAAATATGTGTATGCCTTGTCACTGTATTTTATCAAGCAATTAAAACAGACAGTGTACTGTCGACGCGACAAATTACTCAAGATTGCGCAATATGGCGATACACTAAAGCACCATAACTAAATGCTGGCACCAAATGAAACGACATTGGCCTTCTTTTGTTCAATTATCAAAGGTATTGAAGGTTGTTAATATCATGCACATTTTCTAATGAAATATTGCATAAGTCGCATTAAACACATGGATATTTCTATTTAACTTCGAAGCTTCTTTGAGCAATAATGTTATCGACAAAAACATAGCGGGCGAAGGTTGCTGATTAGGAAAACAAATGACTCGTTTTTTAACTACCATGCTTAAATTTTTTTAGCCTAAACAGAATAACAAATTCGATTGTCTTTGCAAGTTTTTGACTTCGATTGTTAAACGTACCGATTGGCTAATTACAATACCTGCTTAGTTTGTTTTATTAACAGTTAATCCTTCGTACGGCATATACTATCATCAACTTCATCCAATAAACCTTCGAAACATCTTCAAATTTGTCCTTCGTCACCAAACGTTGTAGCAACCCGGAACAGCGGAAAAACACATTACTTTGCGATTATCAGGATGAAACCTAGACAGATTTGTAATATCATGTGCGTGTATTAGGTGCCAACGGCATGTGATTATATAATTGATTCACCGTTGTATCAAGAGGCCACCATTCTATTAATGCACGTTTCTGGCTGATGTCAGACTGTTATCCAAAATGTATTTTCTAGAGCGTAACACGGGTAGAACCAGCTTGACAAGTAATATCAATTAATATGTTTGCAATAGAGCTAGGAACGAGGTGAACTTCCTGATTGGTGATGATGTAATTGTCGACACTCTGTGGAATGATCTGTACGTCGACAAAGACACAAAACAACGAAATACGTGGGTTTTTTTTTAAAATCTAGCGTGTTAATTATATGGCCTACATAGCCTTTGTGTCATTAAATAATGCTCTTACGTTAGATTATTAGGTATGTCATAGATGAAATGTAACGATTTCGCACTCAAAGTCTTGCAATAAGACATTCGAATAGTACATTGTTTATCATAACATTTGATTGACCATTGATAAATGCCATTGACAAACCATTGCATTACATCGAACCCCAGTTTTGCGGTAGTTAGCTTTAACGTCGTTAGTTGTAGACTGAACTGCCGCAGGATTAATGCATGGCATGCCTCGGCCTTTTTTTTGTAATCAAGCTTATCGTTTCGGCCTTTTATTCGTCAACATCATTTGAATTTCCGCATAATGAATTATTTGTCTTTCAGAGGCACAACACGAGTAAGCATCTCACAGTGCTTTTGCATTTTATTCAGCGCCATGCAAATGAACTCTATAATTTGACAGTCACTGACAGTCCAAAATATATATAATAACATACCGAATATGAGGCCTTGAATAGCTAGATATACTTTGTTTAACTAGTTATTGTCGTTCACATTCAAGCGAAGTCAGCCAAGAGCTAGCAAGGAGAGCAATCACCCACACTTCGCCATATCAATGAGTTATGGCAAGACGAAGGTGATTGCAAAAATACAGGTAATAAAGACGCACGATTGCAAATAACATACAAATGTTTGTAGAGAATCAGATAATCAATCGGCAATTCATAGGCTGAAACGTACTTAACATCCCCACTGGATTTGTTAGCATTCCATGCTTTCTTCCCATATTATCGAGTAAACGATGGCATGGTAGGCTGTAAAGCGCGATTATATTTGTTGTATAATTCCGTTCCAATGCATGTGCATGTTGTACTCTTACAATCATATT
Source organism: Urechis unicinctus (assembly GCA_034190875.2). Lineage (NCBI taxonomy): Eukaryota > Metazoa > Annelida > Polychaeta > Xenopneusta > Urechidae > Urechis > Urechis unicinctus. The sequence continues at coordinate 27,620,038 of CM067355.1, forward strand.
CAACGATACAACAGCTATGGTCGGAACCGCAGTTTGTCAAATGTCGATGGCGTGCAGCCCTTGACATTCAAGAGTCATCACTTGCTGTTAAGGTAACCTATCGAAACTGGTTGATTATCAAGATAATGTAGCATAGACATAACTTTGACTTAAGCTCTACAAAGCGTCCATTACGGTATGACACACGAGGCATTACGTATGTCGTGTCCTTGCAATGATTCATTACCTGTTCACCAGCTCCTATACAAAGGATTCCGAGGGGTTACTAGTGGCTTATCTTACAAGGCCCGCTAGGCATTTGGCAATGATTAAAGGTCCACAAACGAGTGGTTTATATTTGAAACCGCAATAACATGTTTACCTCTGTTGAGCAAATATATATCGGTGTCATGGCTCTAAACGAGAATTTTTTTGCCCCGTGCACCGAACATAGTTCGTGAGAGGTAGGGTAGTGATAGAGTCGCTAAAATACTTTCACTCGATATCAAGTCATGTGTATAGCTCTAATAGATAGCTAGCTTTTCGTGTATATTTAGGTTTACTTTTATAATTCGTCAGCACTACCGAATATTGCTGTAGCTGTCAAATATAGACAAAAAACGAATACCATCGATTATGTTTCCAGCAACTAGGATCGACCGGAACAAAATACATACACGCTCTAGACACTGTTATGAACATCACAATTTACAAGTGATTACGCTTCGTCTATTCGTAATAATACAACAATAAAACAATCGTCGAAGACCAATAGTTTGACCGGTCGGACATTCTCCTCAGTTAAAAATGACTAAAAAAAATAGCTATCAAAGTTAACGTACAATAAAATGTAATGGAAAGCAGGTTCTGTCATAAAATCCAGCGCGAGAATTTACTGCAGATGCAATCAGATTTACAGCACAATACACGATGATATTTAGCGGTGTTTTCGAAATCTATATGTGCTGGGAGATACAGATCCTATCAGCGCAAAGTCGATACTTTGCATTCTACCCATGGCATAGAGTCGATTCACGATAAATGTACAGCCCTGCAATATCAAATGTTTGTGTACACTTACAGATCATTCTAGCAATGTAGACATATTCTCCACCTGTTTTTACTTCACACAGTTGGCTGCAGGTCAACATGATGCATCACAATTAACTACAATTTGCAATGTATTGATTAAAATGGCAGATGCTTGTCACATTAATCAAAATACGTTTACTTGCGGCACAATTATCTATTAACTCCAGTTAGCAAACCAAGGCTACACATTTCGTTCTGCAAATATATTTTTCAGCAGAGAGTTAAGTGTTAAATGAAGTGACGGTATCGTTATCGATATTGCAATGGCTGATTATTTTTCATATTGCATTTGGATTGTAGTTTGTTAGAATGCTCCGACATATCCGTTGCCTGAAAATATGAGAGATGCGTAACACATTCGTTTTGATGAAGCATGGGCCATTTCCATTAGACGCCGAATATCGTCCTCAATATTTAACAGGAAATGTAGGATACTATCACAATTCATACAAACTAGAAATGGATTTTGTATGTTTGAAAGCATGTCATTACCGAGCTTATTAGCTAAGATAAGAGGGATCACCCAGACCGGTTATATGCTGAACCTTTGAATGGGTGCATAACGCGCTCATCTTCGATCGGCCCCTGAAATACATTCACCATATGATTTGGGATGCAACGTATGTCGGATTGCTGCATGGCTACATATACTCTCCATTTAGCAAACATGGACGTAATGACAAGCCGCTCAATGCACAGATATCGCGTGTTTACCTATGTGATCAGAAGGGAGCCATTTACGCCTAGCCATTAGCTCTTAGATATCGTGCCTAATCTATCATGTTCAGGCTTAAGACCATGTGCGTCGAATGCGCAAATGCACCTGATACATGTTTATATATGCTTACTGTTCGGGGTTTCTTTTGCATACAAATCAAGTCCTGTAGCCGCATAGAGGTGACCTGTGATTATTTGATTTTCCTTTTCATCGGAAATATGCTATACCATAAACAGGCCGCTTGCTTTTTTATTTTAACTTTATCGGATTGGACAAAAAAAATATTGTCTTTAAACGACGTCATGAAAATGGTTGTATGCCGACATGTGTAGACGGTATTTTGCTGGTGAAAACAATAACATTACGCACATAGCTCCTGCAACCTAGATGTGTGCAATATGCGAATAAAATGTACAACGTTTGTCCTACCATAATTTTGGCTCTGCAAGTTAAAATACTAGCGTCTATACATGATGGCGCTAAAACTTTTAGCTGTTCAACTAACGGAGTCATGTTGTGCATAATGTATCTATGGTTTGATTCCTTGAGTCGCAGTTCATCAGGTGGCTGGCGTCAGCAAACTAACCCGTTGACAAAACCAGCGTGTAAGACTTTTAAGCTTATTTACTACTGCGACCGTAAATGGATGGATTTTACGAGGGTTTGTTGAGCGTTCTGTGTGTTGCTGACGGTTACGACAACACGCATGCTGTGGTATGTATGCACACATGCAGGTTAGTAAACATCTTCGTGCATACAAATTATGCATGCAGATGGGCTGCTTCTGTGTGAATACCTTTCATGCATTTCATATCGGCAGTTGTGTCAGCAAACTAGTACATCTTAAAATGCAGAGAAGCTATACCGCAAACGTATTTGGCGTTACACAAATACTTATGACAGGATGTGTACTAAAGCTCGTATGCGCTACGCCGAAATGTGTGAACATGAGTAACACTCTCATTGCTGCAAATGTATTGCAAGTATTGTAGCTTTTATCGAGTAGCCTCTGGACGACGGATTTTGCAAGGTCATACGAGGTAACTTTAGTTATTATTTTACCCGTCCTTGTGCATTCAGCGTTCATGTAAGATTGCTACATGCTAATATGTCTACGCTATTACCAACATTTGTCGATGCGATACTACCAGCTCATAGTTTCAAAATGCATCACACATGATTACATAGTTACTGTTGGTTACAAATATTCAAACATTGGTATTACTTGCTCATCAAAGGATAGTAAATATTGCTCGCCATAAACAATATGCTTTAAAGCATGTAACCTTGCCGTATATGAGTTTGGTGAAGAATGACTGTTTTGCGTTGTTATGATGATTTATGATGAAATGTTAAAGTACACAATGACTGGAGCATGATTAATGTAGTGCTTTCCTTAAGCGGATTAGATTTATATTATTGTTACTGCGAAAACGTACAAATATGCTTATCCACTTGTAGACGTTTTTCTCCCATTTAATTGCTTAGCAACTTTCTGGGCAATAGCTACTCCATCGATGGCTCGCGAATAATATAGTATAATTTGTCGTGATGTTTGAAGTAAGCAATAAATAACATTAGGACGCAACAATATTGCTGGTGGTTCCTAGAGACGCAATAATAGAAAACTTCATTCATTCATCTATATTTACTGTTGGGAATCGAAAATCAACATTAATCGTACATGCAAAGTCTCTTCTATGATTGTCATGGATAGTGGCTAATTTAGTAGGTCTCGTAGAAACCTTTTCGGTGTGACACTTCGAGACAACAGAGCAGTTCGTCAGGAACCGTTGCATTTACCAACTTATATCCATTTATTGTTGTATTTAAACATATAGCTGACGGTAGATACCTACTATTCAATTGTGGCCTCTAATCGTTTTGAACACAATGCGATACAGGTCAATAAAAGTGATATGACATCTATTTTGTTTCGAATTTCTTATAGAAGTTTCGCAGCTTTCGGTTCAAGCTCTTGCTAATCTTAAGAGACTGATACTAAGCAATGGCACATAAAATGGTAATTTAATGGGTCCCGTAAATAATTCGATGCCAAATGCTTTTGATAATATCCCAAAAAATATGTTGTGGGCTAATAGGAAGCCATTTGGTGATTGAAGGAGATCGCTTATGACGTCAAGCAACGAGGTGTAATAACATTTGCTTGCTGCACAATAAGGATCTCTGTCAATAACAAAAGCTGGCTCATCCTGTCATGTGATTGTCTGGGGTGTGTCACGTGCAGTGCATTTTTTGATGTATATTGGTGTGTTTTGGGAAAGACGCTGGAATTGTTAATCACGCATCAGGTGTAGAGTGTGCAAAATATGGTAGAAACACTTAACTCGCATATAATTGACTAGAAAGCCCTACGTTCCAGTGAACATTGTGCTTTTGATGATGGACATAAGAACATTAGGTAGACAGGTATATTATGCGGATAAACCATGCCATTAAGCGGTAATGTATCACAAGCCTTCTGTTCTCTCATCTCTGAGTTGCGATGTTTAAGCTGGATATTATCGAGTCAACATTTATACTCAATATATTGCCATGGTAACCTGCTATGACCCATTGCCCTTAATTATTCATTTCCATGGGGTGCAATCTGTGGTGACTCATTTTCAATAGGGGTATTCACACTGATATCAGGCAAAATGTCGCTATACGGCTATATTAAATAGACATAGGCCATAGGTATATCAAATAACGACATTGGAGAATAAAGTACATTATCAAGCACAACGAAAGAACACATTCATCGCCAGGCAACCACAGGGCGCTGATATTTGACAAAACCCAATAACGAGTGTTTACTGTATGTGCAAAGATTCCAAGCGACGCCGCTTAGCTGCATTAAATTCAGCATGAAACGCTAGCCATCTGCGCATTACAGATATATGTAAGATTGACTTTTCGAGTGAATGACTGTAAATTTATCATGTCCCAGCTACATGTGTAGCGGCTGGTTTAGATATCTACATCTGTGATAAATCGCCAACTCAGCAAATTCGTAACAACTGGCTGTTGATCAATGTTATTACTATATCGCCATATGCTGTCATTCAATGCTAGAATCAAAATGTTTTATATCTATTTTATGTATCACGCACTGAAGGTTTCAAACACAGTACGTTTTGTCGATGCACGCGAAACCATTGATATACTCGATGCACGTTCAAACCTTCTGTGAATATCAGTTGCCTTTGAACTACACTCGTTCGTGGCAGTTTTTCTATCGACTAATTACGAGAAATAAGTCCACTTACCAGCAAGAAGTTATGCTTTCCCTGCGTCGTGGATGACACTACTGGACGTTTGAAAAGTTTGATAAAGTACTAACGATTGACCAGTTTATAATAAGCCAATGCAGTATGATCATCAACGATGTAACAATATGTTTTCCAGTTCTGTAAGTCTTCTATTCATTATTATACTATGAGCTCATAATGTCCTCTTGTTATATAGCTCGATTCCTGGCTGGTGGCGGTATTGTCTCCAAAGACATCACATTCTTATTTCGATTAGTATCATGCATTAAATTTTATTCTGTTATGAATCGACACTTGTCGGGCTGCCAGAAAATATGGTATTGGTAAGAAGTCTTTACACGACGTCTGTGAGGCCGAGGTTATGTTGTTACAGGTATACTATTTAAAACCGTATTGATTTGACAGTACTCAAACAAATTACCGATAGCTATACTTTTTATTCGGCCAATATGATATCTAAAGTCAGCAGCAGCATTTACAAAAGTTGCTGTGATAGACAGGCCACATTCATACACAGTGATGATATAGTCACACTGCTATCCCCCAATGCCAACAAAGGGGTTCTGAGGACAACCATTAAAACCTGTCACAACCAGGTGCTGACGATCATCAGACCAAACATCATTAGCCTACCATATACTATGTTTGCCGAAACTATACAGTTACTGAGAGACTAATCAGTCCGGTTGTGTAGTTCATGGTCTGTGAATTAGCGTGTGCTTAAGACGAGTAAGGTTGAGTTCAACAGTTATTTTTTTTAAAACAAAATGAATGCCACGTAAAAAACGTCGACAATAATTTGCGGCATGCACTAGTTGATACGAGCGCATTTTTCCTTGCTGTGCTGTGCATCGGACATTTCAGCACTATACCGTCCGGATATCAAACACATGAATATACTATCGCAATATCACAACAGCGATCAATGTTACCAATGTGTGATATCCATGTTGGTATTATACTGGTAGGTCATACTCTGAGAGTCAGGTTGCATATAACTGTCAGGGGAAAGGAATTCATCACATTTGGGCATTGTTGGCTACGCAATCGAAAAGTGGATGTGCTTCTATTGCGTTCAGATGAGTTCAGCTAGGTCGTCATATATCTGTTACAGTTAACGTCGCACAAGAACCAAATTGCGCCACATGGGTCATCAATGAAAATAAAAATAAACAGAGCTTTTCCATCTGCTGGAGGTACTATCAAGATCTTGACATTATTGGGGCATGAAAAATAAATAAATCTTAAGTTTAGCGTTTTGGTAAGAAACGGGTTTTTATCGGTACAAAGGAAAACTCTATACACGTGGTAAATTCATGTCATCCCCAAAGACGATGGAATATACTTGTTAGCTTTATTTTCGTGAGCATTATGCTACTCTCACTGTTGTCACATGTAACAGAAATGTAAGTTTAATTGCTTATCCCATACATTAGGGATTGAGACTCGGAACATTTGCGGAAACAGCTACTTAACTTGTGACAGCTATTCAGTTTAATCCAGTGGCGTGCAGCATCGAAAACCGTAAGTTGATCATATTCGTGGTTCGAAATCGTTCAAGCAATATTTTCTGTGATGCTCATTGATTTATGCGGTTCGTTATAGCCTCCATAATCTATTATGCAGCTTCAATGAATATATTATTGACTTCCTCATCAGCTATTACTTAGCCAGAACTAATTTCCATAAATGTCACATAGCCTTATTGATTCGTCACCTGATTGATGTCCCAGGCCCAATTATTGATTGTGACACTATGAGAGTCAATGTTATTTAGTAGTTTATCTATGAAAAGGCTTCGGAATGACCAAGTAATGCCAATACATGGATATGATCCCCCCCACCCAAACAAATACATTTTAACACAACAATAGACACATTAATCAAACGGACACACCCCATCTTTTCACACGACCAGCCAAGCAAATATTTGATGGAGCTAACATCTTCTCGTTACAACTGGATAGCGAGCCGCTGCAAACACTTTTTGATTTGACTTGTAATCAACACCGTTTAATTGACAAGCCCTATTCAATTTGACATCGCAACAAAGTGATTATAGTAGTATCTAAGATGTAGAAAAAGGGTCCTTGCTGGAAGATGAATGATCATACTATGTGGCCACGAATGTGGTAGGAGCACTACAGATGATAAGAAACAGTTAAGTAAAACATTGGGCAGGCAAAGTAGATTCGGGTTCGTTAATGTTGGATCTTTGGTGGAGATAAGTGGTTGTCATTACTGTAGGTTATGATACAAATGATATATTTTATATTGACTCTAGTCATATTTAGAGCAAGCACAGTGTAAAGGTGATAAAACAGCAACCTGATATAATGATCTTCTTTGTCATTGCCGTTCGTTGCCAAGCTTGCCAACAATAAACCGCTGCTGCCTTAATATTACAGGTATTAATTAACCGCATGTGTGACTAAAGCAAGCCTTAGCGGTGTATAATGTCTCATGTGAGAGCATATATGTGTCAATGAATGAAGGACAACGCACTGGCGCCGGTCGGTTGCATATCTTCTGAAAACATGTAAATAGTTGCTCGGCACCCTAAAGCGGCTCGGTGATATTAAACTTTGCTTCCGTAACCAAGTGGCTCTGATTTCGCATGTGTAGGTACTCGTTGACAACACGATAACTCAAAGTAATACTGAGATGAAATGCATCCCAAATTTCTTTCCAACTAGTTATTGTCGTTCACATTCAAGCGAAGTCAGACAATAGCTAATAATAGGAGCAATCAACTGCACTTCGCCATATTATTGTGTTATGGCAAGACGAAAATACAGGTAATATGGACGCACGATAGCAAATAACATACAAATGTTTGCAGAGAATCAGATTTTCAATCGGCAATTCATAGGCTGAAATGTACTTAACTGGATATGTTAGTATTCCATGCTTTCTTCTCATATTATCGAGTAAACGATGGCAAGGTAGGGTGTGAAGCGCGATTATATTTGTTGTATAATTCCGTTATAATGCATTGGCATGTTGTACTCTTATAATCATTTTCAACGGTGCAACAGCTTTGGTCGGAACTGCAGTTTTTCAAATGTCGATTGCGTAAGGCCCTTAATATTACAATTGACTAGGCTTTGCCTATTTGTAACAGAACAGCAACAAAGCAAAGTTCGAAGATGGATAGTTTGACTGGCCATTTGTTCTCTTCAGTTAAAAATGACTTCCAAAATATGCTGTCAACGTTAACATACAAAACAATGCGATGGGAAGCAGGTTCTGTCATAGAAGCCAGCACGATAACTTACGCAGAACATTACTAGAGGATATTTAGCAGTGTTTTGGAAATATATATGCACTAGGAGATATATATCCTATCTGCGCAAGGTGGACACTTTGCATCCAACCCATGGCATAGTTAGTTTGGAGTCGACACACGATAAATGTTTTGGCCTGCAATATCCAATGTATATAAACTCGTACTGATCATTCTACCAAAACATATTTTCCACCTGTACTTAATACAGTTGACTGCAGTTTAACATAACGCATGACAATGAACTACATCGATGTTACATTTCAATAATTTTATTCATAGATGACTTATTCATTCGTGATTCTCCTAACCCTTTAGTCGTCACAAGGTATACCTCACGAATAATTTAGATAAGATGTCTTTAGAATTTGTGGTGGTGTTGGACATCAATTGTTGAAGCACGCCTTGCAAGAAACATTGCAACAAAATAGTCCTGCTAGTGTGTCCTAAAACGCAATGCCAGACAAACATAGTCGATGACACATTCAATAATTTTACTAAATGTGGTATTGGGAATCTGAAATTGTTATTGACGGTGCCCACACAATCTCCTGCATGACTGTCATTTAGATTTATGATTATGTTTGGCGGTTACATTATGGTGTGACACTTTGTGTAAAGAGTGCAGTTAATTAGGATTCGATACGTATAACCAATTATTAATTACCCTCTTTTAAATCAACAGTATATTGGACGGCATATATGATGATATCCGGAAAACATACATAGATGGCTAAACGGAAGCCATTCGATGAATAAAGGGCATCATATCCTATAGATAGCAATGACATACAAAGCATATTTGCTTTTAGCCGAAAAGTCAGCAGCAAGAAGCGCTGATAGGAACGGAAGCTGGTCCGTCTGGTCAAGGAATCATTCGGCATATTGCATATGCAGCGCCTCTGTCTCTTTGTTGCTATATATTAACCTCTCTAGAAACCTGATTCGTGCGCATTAAACGGGTAAGGTTGTAAAGCTTCACATACCAGCCCTGTCACTGTACATGTATACCATAAATAAATTGCACCTCTATTCTAATAACATGCTACAAACTGTCGTCATGTTATGCATATTATAGCCATCATGTTTTGAGGAAGAATGGTTTACATATTATCAAATATTTCTGGCTCTGGGGAACGACACTAGCTGTTTTGGCGAATTATTTGATCATAAAAGTTGTCCAAAGCGTCAGTGCCAAGAAGCCCATGAATACATTATATGTCAATATATGACGACTTTCAAGAAATATACTGGCAAACAAAGGGGACTTATAATAACAATGTAGTTATCATAACAAGCATTCAATGCATGCGGCTAATGATTGTTAAAACTTGCATCCGCAATACCATGTTAACTTGAGTTGGTCTATTCCTGTGTACCGAGCAATACATTGATGGTTTGAGGTAGAAATGCTGCCACTACAATACTATTACTCTTCCTAATGTTATATGAATAACTAACATGAGAATAGGCGGAAAATATTACCATTGGAAATACCTGTCGACATCTACATGCAATACTTTTCCAGTGTCGGTAATGCAATTCTAGACAACTGCACCACTTACATGTTTTGTCTATTTGAATCCATTTTACACAGTTAGCCGGCAAAATCTAAAGGTCAAATACAACAATTTATCTCATTCCATTCTTTATTAAGTTCAAAGTTTGAAAAGGTTGCAGAAACCTACATTATGTCGTCTTTTGGTCTATTAAAAAAGTGATTACAAAATACACATTTTTCAAGTCATATCGATCGACATGTCGCTCTGTAAACTGCGGGAAATTCCAGACAATGACGTCACATATGCTTTCGTGGTAAAATTATCGATGGTCACTCACAGGTGTTGATTCAACTTGACCGAGAAAGTTTGTTCAGCCCGTTTGTAGATATCTTGTATATTTGCCGCCCGGGTCAGGGAATTGTTCTTGATGAATTTATCACACAGGCTAGCAGCACTTTCCAATTTTTATTTCAACCAAGTCTGGGCCTTACCCAGAACTGACTGTAGGGTTGATTCCTAAATAATCGGAAGCAGTATATCGTTTTGTTGTCTATAGTTTTGAAATACGTTGCACATATGGACAAATTGTCATGTGTCAACCATTCTTTCACTTTGTGATTTTATTGTTAGCTCTTCTTATGGATATGGCGTTGTTATAAATTTATGGCAGTATGAAATATATTGTAGTGTAATAATGTAAGCACTGTATATTGTGCACAACGTGGTTAAACATCCCTTAGGGATAAATGACAAGCCTGTACTTTTTGTGGCAACAGTAGTTAACATACTTATTGGTAGAGAATTCATCAGGTCCGTCTATTTGAATAAATTCCAATTTGGACGCCTCCAAACAATTTTGCCATCGCTGTTTGACACGTTCCGGGATGGTTATTGATGCATGACCATTCCTTCATCACTCTCTCTCTCAACTTATGCAGCACACGCAACCTTTTGCTGTGCTCATTGGACACCGTGCTGAAGGTTACATCTAAGTCAGGGGGATTTGTTACGATTAGACTGTCAATGGAGTTTTATTTATGCAGTGTAATTAGATTGATGTAAAAGGTAAAAGGAATGCTGTTTACACTGCAATTAAAAAGCAATCAACTATATTGAATATGCGTGGGGTAAAATGACAAAGCCACCTTCACTAGACAGATAATATTGGTAGCAGGTCCTGCATGGATCCTGCATCCGAAGCGGAGTCAGAGTCGCACCTCTCAGTTTCAATATCCGAGCAATAGTTGGATAATGCAACCCTCACTCGTTATCTTCATCAGACGACTTAATTAGTTGGTGTATTATGGTATAATCTAAAAACAGCGAATTCTTTATTAGCTCTCGCTGTTGTCCAATTCAGAGCAGCCGGGGCGACCTCACATAACCTGCCGTCTAGCGACAAACTGATGCAAAATGGCGCCGAGAAGATGACATCATATTTTCTTCCAAAGTGGGATCCATTTGGTGGATGTTTTGTCCTTATGCAAGGCCCCCTATTACAGGCCCCCTATTGGTTAATGAGTTATTCATATATATATATATATATATATATATATATATATATATATATAATATATATATATATATATATATATATATATATATATATATATATATATATATATATATATATATATATATATATATATATATATATATATACATAGATTTACGTTTGCATGTTTATATGATGTAGATGGAAATACGTAATGTGAATCAATCGAATAACCTGTGGCATAAGATAAGGAATATCCAAGGACTACCACCTACTTATATACATTTTTAAAAAAAAATCACTGTCTTTTGTATTTATTAAGGAAATAGATTAAACTATTGACAGGCCCTTCCCTTTTTCCCTGCAAGAATTTCGAACACAGTTGTGTAGAACCAATCGCGAGTATACATTTGCTACATCGATGCAAAAGACGCGTTAGCAAAGGGTCCTTGCGATCCCGCTGGACCTGCATCGACAAACCTTCAACTGCTAGCCAACTTATTTAGCATTCATGTATTATCGATATGTACTAACGGTTGACCAGCAAAACCATTACGATATATTAACTGCTCAGCGGTATTGATTACTATTCTTTTTATGCACTATATTATGATATCATAGCTATCCATCTTTCTCTCATGATATATCTTAACTTCTGCCTGATTGATGTATTGGCTCCCGCAACGTCACATTCTGCTTTCTATTCATGTCAAGCATAACGTTATGGTATGCTTGGAATCAAGATGACATAGACTGCTACAAAAGAGGAATCTGGTATGGACTCAATGTTCGCGATGCAGAGGCGATGAAACGGAGTTATATTTGAAAAAACTCAAACAGTGTTGTCAATTATGGGTTGTGATGGCCAGGCCACAGTCATAAAAAATGTTCACATTAGAGACGCTGCCATTTATAAATGCCAACAAGCAATTGGGACAAACAGTTGAGCCAGTGACAACCTAGTACTGGCGGTCACTATCACAAACATCAACGCACTTCCATACATTCGGGCTGCAGAATCAACACAGTTGTAGACAGTCCTTATGGGTCAGGTGTCGAAGTTCATAACTGGTTATAAGCGTTACTCTAGCAGAATTTATTTAAGTGCGATATTTTTTAAATTGTGCTACAAATAAAAAGTCACAGAGATAATACGACGCACTGAGTCGGTGCAAGGTATTGGTCATTTTATTAAAGATGCTAACTCAATATGTATGTATGTTATACATTTGTCACATAATTGTTGTCCCATACTAAAAAACTGAATTGACACTTTTCATTGAATAGTGCATACCAACGTAATGGAGTTGTTTGTATGACAAGGCTTGATAATGAGCAGGTAATGCTACTGAGGGTTCGTCTACCGGAATTCGGATTAGACACTAAATGTTAATCCAGCGAAAACACCCGACGTTATCAACCGACTAACTAAGCAAAGATTTGACGGACAACACATATTATTGTTGTGAGCAACTGTACGGCAAGTACCTGCAAACATTGTTTTATTTCACGGGCACCCAACACTGTTTTTTGCGTTATTCTATATAGTAAGATATACAATGTGATATTCCATGCGTACATAGTTCTTCCACTTGGTATTGTTGGACAAATTATAAAGGTAAGCGGTCGCAATCAAGGGATGAACGATGTGGGACAAATCATGTCGATGCAGGGTTCACTGTCTAAGGGTTAATTAGAAGGCCATTGGTTTTGCTTGTTATTACATAAGCTGAAGAAAAAGAAAACATTTGGTTGAATTATTCACAAAATTGGGCGCTGCGGAAGAATAAGCGACGGTAGAAGCCTCTCCGATTTAGGTATCGATTACGCAGAAGGGAACATGTCCACTAGTGTTAAATAGTTGCACCACACCTGCAAATCATCATGTACTCGTCCTACCTAGCGCAAAAATATTGTTAGGGTGATAGATCTTGATTGAACGATCTTCCCAAACACAGCCGCTCGATTTCCAAATGGCAAATCGTTGACAGAGAAAGTAAATATTTCAAAATATCTGCAGTTATAATGCATTGGTCGCAGTGGCAGTATATCAAATAGCGCACAGTCAAGCGTGAACGGTTTCATTTTCAATTTCAGGTTAATTCCTCCCATACATCATAACATGGATTATATCCCCGGATATGCAAGTCAGTTATACTTGGATGCCAGCTGAATCAGCGAAATTCTTGAGGGTTCATTATTTGTTTGAAGCGCAGCAACATGCAATCGATAGACTGGTGACATTACGTGATTACAGTAAAAAAAAATTACAGTAAAACATATCATATTCGGATGCTGGGAATCATTCTTAAATGCTGATCAGTATTCATATATGGAACTTTGAAGTTGTATCATCAACATGATAAAGGATATTCTCTGTCTTTTCTGTAATGTCTACAGCTTATCCGTATATACAGTGCCTTGGTACTCACTTCAATATTTGCTGTCCCCATCATTTCCATATCGTGCTTTTACTATGCGCTTATACCACCTTATTGCATGCTCTGGGTGATAAATGGACCGAATAGTCGCGCGGAACATTGACAACAGACACCGAAGGCCTTATGCAAAAGTATAATGCTATTGTGATACGTAATATGTAAGAAATACGTTCTGAATAAATGGGATAATACACGTTTAGAGAATACATATTGCAGGAACTTATAGGTCATACACCACACATCGTTTCGGTGCATTTTATGGAAATATATATCAACTGAGGTTAATCTTAACAGTGTACAATCCACAGTGTTAGAATTCAAGCTCAAATACGGTACAACTTACGTCGCGTGGCAACCATCTGCATGTGTTAGCGGTCTAATGGCAACTACTGGGGCAAACACATGAGCATATTTATTACAAAACAGTCCCTAGGGGTTAGTGTCTGGCATAGCAAATTATTAAAACATTCAGCCAACGCCTGTTCTCCCCCTACGCATATTTCCGCAGCAACATCCGTTATGCTTAAGAATTTGGGATAAGAGTGGTTTCTGGACAGCCGTTGATTTACAAGGAGCCGAGGGGTGTTATGGCTAGTTAATATGCTATTCTCTGATACAGGGTTCTGCAATGTTACATCTCATACATGAAAGTAGCGTGCTTGACAATATGGCCAGGAGTTTCAGTGAAGTGCTTGTTCTTTGAAAATACGAAATTAGTGAATAAATGCGCGTAAAAACACATTGTGGATGTTTATAAAAGTGTATATCCAATATGTGCTGATATTCTATAGAAGCCTTAATACAATCGATTTTCTTACACATATCTATGATATAATGCGATTTGATCCTACCAAAATAGACTATTCTTGCTTATATGGTGGTCCTGGCCGTGTCATTGAATCATGATTAGGCATTCGATTTTTTAGAATTAACGCTTATTTATAAGTAAGTTATTAGCTTGACATATCATTTAACACAACCAACCGAACCTACCATTGATATGTCGGTCAATGCCTGTGTTTGGATTTTCGCCGTAGCTCACCAATTCTTTTTCCTTTCTATATTTATTTCTTTCTCACATTTGGCGTATTTAAACAGAGTCCTGATATGTGACCATCTAGGAGAAGACTGCTTGTCAAATACAAACCTATTAGCATGACGACAGTAAGTGGACTGACTGCATATTGCAGTTGTTGTTGTGGCTTTTGGGCTTGTTGCTATGGGGTACGCATGAGGAGGTGGCGGGTGACTCGTGGATATGGGAAGCCGAGGTTGGTAATTAATATCATCTGTGGGGGTGTTACCTCTAGGAAACTGATGGTTGAGAGAATACGAAATGATGATTGGTAGGTTTTCTGTCAATTTGGCGATCAACATTCCTCTTAAAGCCAATACAATTCGACCAAGAGCGGAATGACAGCTGTCAAAATGACAGTATGACACAGCACCTCTATGAACCCCTAACAACGTAACATTATTCCACCCTATATTTTACTGACATTCGCTTTTCAGGTTGTTGTAATTGATGAACTATTATTGCGTCGTTCTTCTCGCATTAACACTTAGAATACTGACTTGCATATCAAGATTATATATAATATGGACAGAAATGAAGACCACCCACGCAGACATATACTCATGTTGAAATATGTTTGTATGAATCTGGATATGCGTCGGCTCTGAAACTTTCAGTTACGGAAAATGTCGACTTATGTTGGCTGTAATCAGCAACTCATACAGAGTTTATTTGCTATGATGTGCAGTGCATATTGCATATCATGACTTTATCACTTAAATATAATTATTCTTAACGGATGTAAGCTCCAATACATCATTGCGTATTGCGTATGCCACCAGCAATTACGGGAGCTGAATATTATGCAAGTGCTTTGTCATATTTTTAACATTTCGTTTGTAGCACCTCAGAACACACGAGGACAAGTATTTGCAAGCGGCAACAAAATAATATGTGCGTTAAAAAATTTTGCTTTGAAATGGGATCGGTAGGTATTCAATTACACTGGGCAAAAATCAGCAAGTAAAATTGCCTGCTACTTAAGCACAATGCATCATTCTATGCTGAGCGCATGCACACGAGTTCGCCGTTACAGTTTGTGACCGATGCCATTAGTTACATAAGGTTTGCTTACCAATGAACGAAGCACAACTGATATCCTGACGTCAAGTTAAACGATGCAATAAACAAAACAAACAGACAAGAGCTTTAGCTTCAATGTTCGAGTCACTTGCGCTAATTCAAGCCTGCAGCATAAGACAAAGCCAGCCCTCTCCCAGATATCGAAGCGCATCTAAGGGTAGGAATGAAATTGTATTGGATTTAACTTTACATTGTGAAATTATTGTACGCATCTAAGTACAGCACATGTACCCGATAATTCAACCCTATATTATACTTAAGCCTTGCATGTCCGGGGGTGTAGAGGGTTATTAGAGCGCTGTAAATGAATAAATAGTTTTTGATTTGGTCGACCGGCGTTAGCAGTTTTTTTAGCCCAAGAGACTAAATTCATGGTAGCAATATTAAACACGGCCGTAAACAGTACGTAGTCTCCTTTTCGCTATGACTAGACTAGGAACGATGAAAAAGGCCGACATTTTTTTTGCAACCGATGTAATGCGAGGGAATATATATTATTTCTTGTATCAATGAATGAAATTCTTTGAATGATATTACCATAGGCACATATACCATTGACAGCAGACACCGAAGGCCTTATGCAAAAGTATAATGCTATTGTGATACGTAATATGTAAGAAATACGTTCTGAATAAATGGGATAATACACGTTTAGAGAATACATATTGCAGGAACTTATAGGTCATACACCACACATCGTTTCGGTGCATTTTATGGAAATATATATCAACTGAGGTTAATCTTAACAGTGTACAATCCACAGTGTTAGAATTCAAGCTCAAATACGGTACAACTTACGTCGCGTGGCAACCATCTGCATGTGTTAGCGGTCTAATGGCAACTACTGGGGCAAACACATGAGCATATTTATTACAAAACAGTCCCTAGGGGTTAGTGTCTGGCATAGCAAATTATTAAAACATTCAGCCAACGCCTGTTCTCCCCCTACGCATATTTCCGCAGCAACATCCGTTATGCTTAAGAATTTGGGATAAGAGTGGTTTCTGGACAGCCGTTGATTTACAAGGAGCCGAGGGGTGTTATGGCTAGTTAATATGCTATTCTCTGATACAGGGTTCTGCAATGTTACATCTCATACATGAAAGTAGCGTGCTTGACAATATGGCCAGGAGTTTCAGTGAAGTGCTTGTTCTTTGAAAATACGAAATTAGTGAATAAATGCGCGTAAAAACACATTGTGGATGTTTATAAAAGTGTATATCCAATATGTGCTGATATTCTATAGAAGCCTTAATACAATCGATTTTCTTACACATATCTATGATATAATGCGATTTGATCCTACCAAAATAGACTATTCTTGCTTATATGGTGGTCCTGGCCGTGTCATTGAATCATGATTAGGCATTCGATTTTTTAGAATTAACGCTTATTTATAAGTAAGTTATTAGCTTGACATATCATTTAACACAACCAACCGAACCTACCATTGATATGTCGGTCAATGCCTGTGTTTGGATTTTCGCCGTAGCTCACCAATTCTTTTTCCTTTCTATATTTATTTCTTTCTCACATTTGGCGTATTTAAACAGAGTCCTGATATGTGACCATCTAGGAGAAGACTGCTTGTCAAATACAAACCTATTAGCATGACGACAGTAAGTGGACTGACTGCATATTGCAGTTGTTGTTGTGGCTTTTGGGCTTGTTGCTATGGGGTACGCATGAGGAGGTGGCGGGTGACTCGTGGATATGGGAAGCCGAGGTTGGTAATTAATATCATCTGTGGGGGTGTTACCTCTAGGAAAACTGATGGTTGAGAGAATACGAAATGATGATTGGTAGGTTTTCTGTCAATTTGGCGATCAACATTCCTCTTAAAGCCAATACAATTCGACCAAGAGCGGAATGACAGCTGTCAAAATGACAGTATGACACAGCACCTCTATGAACCCCTAACAACGTAACATTATTCCACCCTATATTTTACTGACATTCGCTTTTCAGGTTGTTGTAATTGATGAACTATTATTGCGTCGTTCTTCTCGCATTAACACTTAGAATACTGACTTGCATATCAAGATTATATATAATATGGACAGAAATGAAGACCACCCACGCAGACATATACTCATGTTGAAATATGTTTGTATGAATCTGGATATGCGTCGGCTCTGAAACTTTCAGTTACGGAAAATGTCGACTTATGTTGGCTGTAATCAGCAACTCATACAGAGTTTATTTGCTATGATGTGCAGTGCATATTGCATATCATGACTTTATCACTTAAATATAATTATTCTTAACGGATGTAAGCTCCAATACATCATTGCGTATTGCGTATGCCACCAGCAATTACGGGAGCTGAATATTATGCAAGTGCTTTGTCATATTTTTAACATTTCGTTTGTAGCACCTCAGAACACACGAGGACAAGTATTTGCAAGCGGCAACAAAATAATATGTGCGTTAAAAAATTTTGCTTTGAAATGGGATCGGTAGGTATTCAATTACACTGGGCAAAAAAATCAGCAAGTAAAATTGCCTGCTACTTAAGCACAATGCATCATTCTATGCTGAGCGCATGCACACGAGTTCGCCGTTACAGTTTGTGACCGATGCCATTAGTTACATAAGGTTTGCTTACCAATGAACGAAGCACAACTGATATCCTGACGTCAAGTTAAACGATGCAATAAACAAAACAAACAGACAAGAGCTTTAGCTTCAATGTTCGAGTCACTTGCGCTAATTCAAGCCTGCAGCATAAGACAAAGCCAGCCCTCTCCCAGATATCGAAGCGCATCTAAGGGTAGGAATGAAATTGTATTGGATTTAACTTTACATTGTGAAATTATTGTACGCATCTAAGTACAGCACATGTACCCGATAATTCAACCCTATATTATACTTAAGCCTTGCATGTCCGGGGGTGTAGAGGGTTATTAGAGCGCTGTAAATGAATAAATAGTTTTGATTTGGTCGACCGGCGTTAGCAGTTTTTTTAGCCCAAGAGACTAAATTCATGGTAGCAATATTAAACACGGCCGTAAAACAGTACGTAGTCTCCTTTTCGCTATGACTAGACTAGGAACGATGAAAAAGGCCGACATTTTTTTTTGCAAACCGATGTAATGCGAGGGAATATATATTATTTCTTGTATCAATGAATGAAATTCTTTGAATGATATTACCATAGGCACATATACCATTGACAGCAGACACCGAAGGCCTTATGCAAAAGTATAATGCTATTGTGATACGTAATATGTAAGAAATACGTTCTGAATAAATGGGATAATACACGTTTAGAGAATACATATTGCAGGAACTTATAGGTCATACACCACACATCGTTTCGGTGCATTTTATGGAAATATATATCAACTGAGGTTAATCTTAACAGTGTACAATCCACAGTGTTAGAATTCAAGCTCAAATACGGTACAACTTACGTCGCGTGGCAACCATCTGCATGTGTTAGCGGTCTAATGGCAACTACTGGGGCAAACACATGAGCATATTTATTACAAAACAGTCCCTAGGGGTTAGTGTCTGGCATAGCAAATTATTAAAACATTCAGCCAACGCCTGTTCTCCCCCTACGCATATTTCCGCAGCAACATCCGTTATGCTTAAGAATTGGGGATAAGAGTGGTTTCTGGACAGCCGTTGATTTACAAGGAGCCGAGGGGTGTTTATGGCTAGTTAATATGCTATTCTCTGATACAGGGTTCTGCAATGTTACATCTCATACATGAAAGTAGCGTGCTTGACAATATGGCCAGGAGTTTCAGTGAAGTGCTTGTTCTTTGAAAATACGAAATTAGTGAATAAATGCGCGTAAAAACACATTGTGGATGTTTATAAAAGTGTATATCCAATATGTGCTGATATTCTATAGAAGCCTTAATACAATCGATTTTCTTACACATATCTATGATATAATGCGATTTGATCCTACCAAAATAGACTATTCTTGCTTATATGGTGGTCCTGGCCGTGTCATTGAATCATGATTAGGCATTCGATTTTTTAGAATTAACGCTTATTTATAAGTAAGTTATTAGCTTGACATATCATTTAACACAACCAACCGAACCTACCATTGATATGTCGGTCAATGCCTGTGTTTGGATTTTCGCCGTAGCTCACCAATTCTTTTTCCTTTCTATATTTATTTCTTTCTCACATTTGGCGTATTTAAACAGAGTCCTGATATGTGACCATCTAGGAGAAGACTGCTTGTCAAATACAAACCTATTAGCATGACGACAGTAAGTGGACTGACTGCATATTGCAGTTGTTGTTGTGGCTTTTGGGCTTGTTGCTATGGGGTACGCATGAGGAGGTGGCGGGTGACTCGTGGATATGGGAAGCCGAGGTTGGTAATTAATATCATCTGTGGGGGTGTTACCTCTAGGAAACTGATGGTTGAGAGAATACGAAATGATGATTGGTAGGTTTTCTGTCAATTTGGCGATCAACATTCCTCTTAAAGCCAATACAATTCGACCAAGAGCGGAATGACAGCTGTCAAAATGACAGTATGACACAGCACCTCTATGAACCCCTAACAACGTAACATTATTCCACCCTATATTTTACTGACATTCGCTTTTCAGGTTGTTTGTAATTGATGAACTATTATTGCGTCGTTCTTCTCGCATTAACACTTAGAATACTGACTTGCATATCAAGATTATATATAATATGGACAGAAATGAAGACCACCCACGCAGACATATACTCATGTTGAAATATGTTTGTATGAATCTGGATATGCGTCGGCTCTGAAACTTTCAGTTACGGAAAATGTCGACTTATGTTGGCTGTAATCAGCAACTCATACAGAGTTTTATTTGCTATGATGTGCAGTGCATATTGCATATCATGACTTTATCACTTAAATATAATTATTCTTAACGGATGTAAGCTCCAATACATCATTGCGTATTGCGTATGCCACCAGCAATTACGGGAGCTGAATATTATGCAAGTGCTTTGTCATATTTTTAACATTTCGTTTGTAGCACCTCAGAACACACGAGGACAAGTATTTGCAAGCGGCAACAAAATAATATGTGCGTTAAAAAATTTTGCTTTGAAATGGGATCGGTAGGTATTCAATTACACTGGGCAAAAATCAGCAAGTAAAATTGCCTGCTACTTAAGCACAATGCATCATTCTATGCTGAGCGCATGCACACGAGTTCGCCGTTACAGTTTGTGACCGATGCCATTAGTTACATAAGGTTTGCTTACCAATGAACGAAGCACAACTGATATCCTGACGTCAAGTTAAACGATGCAATAAACAAAACAAACAGACAAGAGCTTTAGCTTCAATGTTCGAGTCACTTGCGCTAATTCAAGCCTGCAGCATAAGACAAAGCCAGCCCTCTCCCAGATATCGAAGCGCATCTAAGGGTAGGAATGAAATTGTATTGGATTTAACTTTACATTGTGAAATTATTGTACGCATCTAAGTACAGCACATGTACCCGATAATTCAACCCTATATTATACTTAAGCCTTGCATGTCCGGGGGTGTAGAGGGTTATTAGAGCGCTGTAAATGAATAAATAGTTTTGATTTGGTCGACCGGCGTTAGCAGTTTTTTTAGCCCAAGAGACTAAATTCATGGTAGCAATATTAAACACGGCCGTAAACAGTACGTAGTCTCCTTTTCGCTATGACTAGACTAGGAACGATGAAAAAGGCCGACATTTTTTTTGCAACCGATGTAATGCGAGGGAATATATATTATTTCTTGTATCAATGAATGAAATTCTTTGAATGATATTACCATAGGCACATAATATGGACGATACATTAATGTTTATGTTCAGAGATATCCATGGCCCATTGGTTGATTTGCTGCTTAAAGATCTCCGTAGAGAGTATACACAGTCATTACTTGTAGAGAATGGACATCATGTTATCACGAAAACGTTAAAGGGTCATTAAATTAATTATTTAGTGGAAGTTAAGTTACCCAACATACAGACATTAACATCAACCACAACGGTCAATACACACAGACATTAAAGTATATATCCGAATGTATCTAGTTGCTCTCAAATTAAAAATAAGGAAAAAACTGGTATTGTTTTCCCAACTGACTAATGTACTGATTAACGTGCCGAATTAGGTTCTTTTACAGTAAATGGTGGCGGTATGGCTAAGCTGATGGCCGTTTGCTGCTTCTCAGTTAGCAGTTGTTTTTCATGTGTGCGTTCAAATATCCCATATCTACAGTCACTTTACTTCATGGGTATATTTTGTCTTGGTGATACGAATATTACGACGCTGACAAAAACAAAAAATCTTTGTAAAAGATCAGTAGATAGTTTAATTCGTAACAAAAATCGAGTAAAAGGGAGTATTCGGCTCCCAAAATCGAGCTGTTCACACGTTTTGAACTTGCTAACATATAGAAGCAGTTATAATGTTTTGAAGTCGAGTTTTGCGGCTGCATTTATAGCTAGAATATAGAAGCAATTCAGTCTTCGGCTGAACCACGGGTAGTTTTGTAACGCCCTTGAAGCCCGTTAGCTTCGATGGATTTACTGAGTAAGAAATCACTCGCATGTCAGATATTTAATGGTAACTAAGTAAGCATGTATTCTGGTATGCATTTAATCATCTGATTCGTTGTTAATGATGCACATCTGAAGTTAACCTCATAAAAGCGGTAATTTTATTGTTTGCGATTATTATTCCCCAAATGGATAATGCATGACAAATGGAACATTTGAAATTAAAAATATATGCATAATCCTTACAATTTATGATGCACTCTATTACGCCATCGATCATAATGTATTATGTTTTTATCTTGTTTTTCGATGTTCAACATTAAATTTGACGAGTTATTGAATAAATAATTTGCATCTCTTTTAATTTTTAACAGCCTGATATGCTTGCAGAGTGAACTTTAATTGAAACAGGGTGAACAAGAGAGTACACAGACTCGTGTTCAAACTTGCTGGACTGTATATTGTGTAGTATAGTGACCGAATAATTAGCAATGACAAAGGTAAATACATTCCAGAGCACTGCAAAATATCACCTTGTTTGTAGTGATGCAACTTAAGACGTGAACCACGCTATTGCTGCAGTTGACGGTTATTTGAAGGCAATTATGTAATGTATTCACCGTTATATCACTTTGTTAATTCGCTTGCTGATGTCATAATAAAACAAAACACATTAACAGACTAACACTGCACTACACAAAGCAGCAATCGTTACCCATTGCGTTGAAAGTGTACTTCATCTAACAGCATGATCCTAGCACCGTAAAAAAAACTGATTCACAGCAGTGTTGAGACATGATATATGCTACAGTATCTGGACCTAATCGATCTTTTAAGCGTTTGTACAGTCATGTTCAAAATTTGTACTTAGATGTAGCGATTAGGGCAAATATGCAACGACGTGTATAATCGTAGACACCCAATGCTGTAACTGATAACCCGCAGTTACTAAAGCCAATAACTTCTAGCTTCTGTGCTTTTTCAAATTTTTTGGGTAACATCATGTCTTTCAATGCCTTTTTGTTCTCTTTCGTTTTGTATTTGAGTATAATTCTACCTGCATTAACGTCAGAGGGCTACATTGGCCGAATGTGTTGAAAACGTTGTGAGGACACTGAATTTCTTATGAGAGACGCGCATTAGAGCCTGGAAGAAATGGCAGGCGTATGTCCAATAATGCGTTAAAATTTCTTAAATGTCATCACGACTTTCGTTAAACAAACAATGTTATTTGCAGTAAAATTGTATTCTTACTCGTTGATATCGGAATTCTGTTTTTTACATGTGAGTTAAATGAAGACATGCAGCAAACTCTAATTTGGTGAGCGTTTTACATTACAAAACTTGCTCTCAAGAACTTTGATGCTTTTAGCAATTGACAAACAAATAACAATTGACTTAAAACTATCAACTCGACTTGAAAAAGAACACCTATCGTTTCAATTTGCAGAATCCATTAGCAAAGATGTGCCAACATTTATCCTCGACAGTAAAATGGGCTAATTTTAGCTGTCAAACATTCGCGTAGATACCTATCGTTTTTATCGCGTTGCGGAAGAACGCTTTGTAAACAAGTCGCACGAGAAACTGTGACTAGTACAAAAAATATCATGTAAGCACAAGTTCGTTTGCTCGCATTATGCGCACTGTAAATTGCCAAACATCCTGAAAGCCGTTCCTGCCTTTGACATCACCAAGATGTATTGGATAACGAGGCCGTGCTGGAAGATAGTGAACGCATGCTTTTCAACAAGCTCGACCACTATGCTATTCTTATAAATAGGTATCATTCTACACAAATCGACATGCTATCAATAATTTGTCAATATGGCACAGCAATAATACGGATACTAATGATATATCAATTGCAGTAATTAATGTGATTCCACTAAACAGACCTTGGCGTACATGTATTTGTAGGCGCTTCATGCACCACGCGAATCAAAACAAGCAAACAAAATATCACAATTTAGATATTATTATGGTGCATGGCCGAGTCAATAATAAGAGCTAGTGCCAATGCTCACTTTCTGTTGACTGCAATGATAACGGCGATACCAATACTTAAAATCTTTATCCTTATAAGCCTAGAGTGGCTTCAACTATCCTATCTGGTATAGTGTTTTATGAGTTCACAAGGCAATAAAAAAGTTATTAGCACTCATCACGATATTTTAATATGAAGCGGTATATGAAGTTCGTCCTGTTTTAATAATGCACGTCGATAAATGCCCGAGTATCCCAGGGACGCGTGGAATGCACTTACACGGTGTTTGTTGATCATATTATATTCATCTTAGAAACATTAGTTGTGTGATAACGTTGTGAGACGCTAACATATACAATCATGTATAATAAGGAACTCATTTGCAAATATGCAATGATGATCGACTGCCTTTAGACAGTTTGGAGTGTTTGGCTTTCGGCGAAATATTTGGTGGTTATATCGGATGCAATATATTTTGGGTAATTGTCAGTGCAGTCAACGTGCTACTGACATGCATCTGAGCAATTTGGGATAATTTATGAAATAAATACATTGGGTGGTACAATGCACAAATCCCCTACATCAATGGCCCGACGATGGCCGCGTCTATGATAAAAAATCGCTGTAAATGACGACAAAATCGCATTGCCCCGCCGATAGCAGGCAAGAGATCACGCATGCGCATACACGTCTGTGATGTAATATACAAACCGATCAGCCGCATAGTCAAGCAAAGAGAGAGATCGTGTGTCTTTCATTGTGGAAAATAGCGGAGAGTAGGATTTTGAAAATCCAACGGAGCAAGTTGCCAGTGGCGCCTTGCTGTATTTGTTTGAGCTGCCCGTAGGACCACAGCTGTGGCATTTAGTTGTAAAAGGAGTGGACTAGTTTTGAAAAACCCAATCAAATATAAACCTATATTCTTACATCAGGTACGTGCGTTTGCATCATAATTTTATATAACCAACAGTGAGCAAACCACAACTATAAATTGCGTACTGCAGTATATTGCTCAGCAGAGAATAAAGTGTTTAATTAAGTGACGGTATTGCTATTGTAATTGCAATGGCTGGTTTTTGTATCATACTGCATTTTGATTTTAGTTTGCTTGAAGGTTCCGACATATCCGTTGCATGACTTATGCATATGACCCACGCGTAAATGAACACAATGTTCAATCTCAGTTTATTATATCAAAGTAATGTGATAAACTCGGAAAGAGGCGTAAGCTAGGGGTATTCACCCGCATAATTACATCATATATTCAGACTTTAACCTTCGTCGCTCCCAGTAATGCCGGACGAAATATTAATCATGATACAACGTTGGCAACAAACTTATCCTGTACGATCTTGAGAGTTCGTGTACACATTTTACAAGCTCCTGAAAACATTCGAGCTATTATAACACGACCACTATCGCACCGCATGTCGGAAATAAACGCTCACATTAATTAACCAGACCAATGTTATTCAAGGAACTTCAATTCGGATTGTCCAAATGATGCTTATGAATGGAGACGCATGTCGCACATATCTGTACTGCACTTTGCTTTATCTCTCAGGAAAATGTAACATATACTATGCCTAAAAGCCTTATTTCCAAAGCAAGTCACAATTATCTACACTCATATCATCGGTACGCTACAAATAGTATCCTGGCCAAAGATACGCAACTCCTTGAAACAGAATATATAATATATACATTTTATTAATGAAAAGCAAATTCGAGCACTGCCATGATTTGTTATTAAACTATATTAACAGTTACTTCTATTATTCGAGTATTACTGCGTAAACTTGCTTTGGCATATAACTTTAACTTTGATGACATTATGTGACATCGTCTTTTGTATTCAATCAGGAAAACAAATAATCTATTGACGGCACCTTCTTATTTCCTACACGAATTTCCAACAAATCGGTCTAGAACCAATCGCGAGTAAAGATTTACTACAGATGTAAAAGGAGCCTAATTCAAATTGATATGGGATCAGAAAGTATTCAATTACCATGAGCAAAAATCTGCAAGTAAAATTGCCTGCTACTTAAGCACACATGCGTTATTCTAGGCTGAAAGCATGCACATGTGTTCGCCGTTACAATTTGTGACAGATGCCATTAGTCACATGAGGTTAGCTTATCAATGAACGAAACACAACTGATATCCTGACGTCAAGATATACGATACAATAAACCAGGAACAGACTCGTAAAGTTTGTGATCTCTGCTTCCTGATGTCACTTCATTGATCTTAATGCACCGGCGGAATGACCAGTAACTCATTAACGGGCAAACGGTTTGCATGGGGCCGCGTAATAATATGTGGGTCGACAGATAGAGTTAATTTAAGTGGATGTGACAAGAGCTTTAGCTTCAATGTATGAATCACTTTCGCTATTTCATGCCAGTAGCATAGGACAAAGTCAGCCCGCAACCAGGCAGCGAGGTGAATCTGCGGGTAGGAATACAATTGTATGGGATACAACTTTACCTTGTGAAATTATCCGACGCATATAGGTACAGCACTAGTCAAAGGTATATTAGACTTGGGCCTCTCATGTGCGGGGGTGTAAAGGGTTATCGGGGCGCTGTAATTGAACAAATTGCATATTCTAGATGTGCGTTGATTTATTTGCATTGTCGTATCCAATACTTAAGCCGCATAGTATATGAGGTTTGGATTTGGTTGACAGGAGTCAGCTCAATGACTCTTAGCTGTATGTTGTATGTCTGCCCTTAAATATGATTACGCATTTCTAAGTTAAAATTGCTTGGTTGGTAAGCGATTGCGATAAGCAGTTAATTGCAATCGCGACATGTTTCACTTTGCTGACCTTGTGAGCTTAAAACATGAATCAGAGTGCGCGTGAATCATGGTGACGACGCAGTTTATGCTGCCTGTATCTCTTGAAATCAATTGCTGGTCCTTAGCAACCCCTATATTTCAGCCTAGGAAGTGCTTAACATCGCTTCAGTAACAAATGCTTACGAAGATACCGGCGATATAGCAAGCCATCCTCGGACTCAATCAACTCGAGCTTTCTTTACGAGCGTAGTCTTTTGAATTACTTGCTTGATGTTACCAGTGATGCGCGGACGGGGCTAATTGAAAGCGAATGTGTGTTGGGAAATATATACTTCTACAATGTGTTTACTCTAATGAGATGTGATGTTAATTTTCCACGTATTGCCATAGTGAATGTTGACGACACTGTTAATATATTTGATATACCTGTCACTACTTAGATGTACTTCAATGGTACAATTTTCTAGTCGCGACACAGCCTTATGATCTAACTCCATTGAACTTACCTTAAACTATTGTACATACCCTCAAATGTTACTATTACATAGAAATTTCACTACTTGATCAATTAATTTCAAGGAATTGAAAAGAAAGCGACGAGTCTAGCTGTTTCAATCCCTGGCAGGCGACACTTGGTCAACCACCCTATCAATGAACGACCTCGTTTTTCTCTCACATCAGTATATCCCATGCATTCATCTTGTGTATCACTACATTTGTTTTCTTCCAGACGTGTATTTTCGGTACCCATGCGTGTGCAAGCACATGTGTGAATATGCTTATAAATGTGTGCGTGTACGTTTGTGTGGGTCAGTTAGGTCATTTAATGTGGATAAGAAACGCGCATGACCTTTTCATACGTAAATATTTAATATAGGGTGCAGTCTCTCAATCTAGTTATCTCATTAGCTCGTTGAAGAAGACTACTCCGTCTCCGTAGGTGCCTTTCTGTTGACAGCCGAGTTGGTTGACTAAGTGTAGATGATGGAGGGGGCTGTTGCTGATGCTGAGGATGACGTCGATCATGTCATTAGCTAAAGGGCATATTCGAGTAACCGTTCACACCGATACCACTAACACTACGGGACTCCGGGGTAATTAGTTGCGTGATTTATGAAGACCAGCCCATTAACAAGCACTCGAATAAACTTATTCATTCATTGAGACCAACCTGCAAGCCTCTATAATGCCACACGAAAATTAATAATTGATTGATATATTAGAGACCCATCTTATGTCAGTCAAATTAAAAAGTACCGCAGAAATATCAAATTATCCCATCATTTTGTAAAGCATCTTTTTGATGTCTAGGATTTATTATGTACGTATGGCATGTTACGTTGATTATAATGGTAATGATGAGGCTGATGAAAATGATAATGAAGGTAATGATGATGGTAATGATGATGATGATGATGATAACGATGTGGACGATAATGATGCTGCTGCTGTGACTGCTGCTGCTGCTGTAGATGATGATGATGATAGTGATGACGATGATGATGATGATGATGATGATGATGATGATGATGATGATAATGATGATGATGATATTGATGAGAGTGATTTTGCCTCGACTAATCATAGGCCAATTTTACAGCCATAAACGTTGTGCGAAAAAAGTGCATTTTTGATTATCAGAGGCAAGGAAAGTCTTTTAAGTCAATATTTGCTAAAACATACATTGCAAACGTTGTCTTTTTTCTCGTAGTGTTTGATCCCTTTTGTGCAAGTAATATCGCCTTGATTGATGAAAGCATGATGCAACTGTGATTTACCATGTGCTTGGCTCCGTAGCATGTTCTCTTCAAGGCGTAGGAGACGCACGCATGGTATTAAATGATATTTGCGCCATTCCCTATCTTAACGAACAAAATTGCCTGTCATCAGAAACGTTGCAATCACCATTAAGACTTTTATTTAACATTTGTCGTTGGATCTGTTGGAATGCTGTTCCTTAACCACAATAAACCTTGCACCGTGGACATATTTCAGGCCGATCGTCATATGCATATATTAATATATGTAACGCATCGTCGTTGATCCCTCGATGCATGCTTGCGTTATATCAATTAAGGTAATGCAATAACTTACCCTCGAAAACGATCTATATTAATTCAACTACTAGGTATGACTTACATCCATGACACGCATGGTATTAAATGCTAATCGAGGTAATGCAAACCTTTTAAGATGCTGTGATCCACTACTACTGGTTCCCCTGATAAATGGTACCCGCTATTACATTTTGTTGCTTGGTAGACCATTTGCAAACATAGGAAACACTCATGTACATACTAAACGACTAATATGATTTGTATACAGGAAAAAGCTTAGCATAAATGGTTGCTTATTGGGTTCCGCTCTATAACTTGGTAAATGCGTCGGTGAAACGTTCATAAATCCATTATCCTTTGTGATGGAATGACTCTTATACAAATCTGTATTACAATGCGCTAGGATACTTCGGTGTACAGTTCACTGAAAGTACTTGATTGATGCCACGCTCTGTTAAAAATCCATCATGTCCAGCTATAAGTAAATGATGTAAAAGAGTTTCTGAAAGTTCCTCAGACAAATTATCCTACTTGCCTTGCCCACACTGACTAGTTGCCTACCAGGCTTGGATAAGTAGATATGCTTATATGTCAGTACATGTGAAACTGTGTGTGTGCAAAAACAAAAGTGTTTCAATGAATGAATGTACATGTAAGATTTGTTCAGCGAATAAGGGAGTGCACTAGGTGTGTGAAGGATGCAAGTGAGTGATATAGTAAATACTCTGTGAGCGTGCCAATAAATGCTATGAGTAAGAGAGCGTGTTGGTAAGTAAATGAGGGAGTGAAGATGTGTCATACGTGAGTGCGTGGATGGCTGAATGTGCATTTGCTTCTTAATCTGGTCTGATAATGTTGATGAGCATTGCCTTTATGGTGTGTATTATTGCTATCTCGATTGAGTGCGCAATAAAACTTTTAGAATTTTAGTAAGGAATTTTGTAGTTATTTTCCCTTTCATGTATGATGCATAGTTCTGTTGAGCATGGCCTTTATTGACCTTTGCAAATCACTTTATTAATCATTATTTTGGCAAGTTGAGGTTTATGTATAACAATGCCACGGTTTGATTATTTAGTTTATCAAGGTTGCATACATTTTTGGTAATTACATTGCCTTACACCAGGTGTTTAGATGCAGTTTCTATTAAAGCAGTGTATTGAATTTATGAAGCAATTGTGCAGTTATTGCTATTCATGAACGAAATAGTGCAGGTAAACAAGGGTTTTACTGAACTGTTTTTGCGCATTGCAATATGTATTGACCGCCTCGCAATGTTCAGATGCGGCTCTTCTCTCAATATCTATGCACAACATATTGGTTTGGTACCAAATTCGATTTCATAAGTAGCGTGACAAACACGCTATAGATTAATTAGCCAACATCACACAGTCATTGGGCCTGTCCCAGTGGATTCATTTGTGAACGTTCAAAGAGAGTAATCGGGAGTTATAGTTTCGTTCGGTTTTCTTTCATTCCTCTTTAAGTCGCACAACCATATTGCATGATTGTGCACCTTCAATTTCTACTATATCCCTGTATATTCCTAATGACCTGGGTCAACGTGTACACTTTGGTATGCACTTTCTGGAGGTCGACCCTACTCGGTTATCAACAGTGGGAAGTATAAATGATGTCGCATCTTCCACCGAACAATACCTGATTTCAGACGTGATAGCACTGTGGCCATTCAAAGAGTTATCGATAAGGAGTATTTTTCCATTGGGTTTTAATTGAGGGGGTTTGGTTCATCTCGCTGTATCGCTCTTCTTATATTTGTAGGTGTATATTTCGTCTTCCCCTTGCTGCCAGTTAAAAGTAGCCGTTTTTCTATATTTATTCGTATATATACAACGGAGACAGGACCGAGTCCCTGGACGCCCTATCAACCAGATTCTGCGCTCCCTGAGACTATGAGCAAATGCAGCTCTATGTGTTCTGACATTATTCATTAACCAACCATATTCGCGATTAGCACTGGTATAACTACAGCCTTACTTTCTAGAAAACTAAACTGGCTTATTCGTCATATATATGCATTACATACTCAGAATGATCAGTAAGAGTCAGACGATCTAATCAAGGCAATAAATAATTGCATGGCCACTTGACATACACCCCACAATGCAACCGCCAACAAAAACAACCCATCAGGGCTCTCTCTAATATTAATTCAGTTTGTGCGGAGTCAATAGATCTGACACTATTTGCCCTCAAACAGTTGTTGAATATAACATATAGTGTGAAACTATGTCGATTAAATGCATTCGTTTTTAACAGGCAAATGTATTTGACGCAGCCATTTCGTCATCTTACGCAAGCATGCGAAAATCCTACCCATTAAAGTAAAACTAAGATGCTCAAGTTTCTTCCATTAACAAAAGATGTACGCATGATGAGTTTAACAATAAGCATTGCATGTCAGGTTCCGAACCACTTCGTTAGTTGCGTATAGTCCCTCTGATTATTTCCGTTCCGTTAAGCATGTTTTGTTTTTCACAGAACCTATAAATATCTACATGCATTTGTACATGACCTTTCCAGAGATGAATGTGAACATCGATTGAAAGAGCAACGCTTTCATGCTGCCTGAAATATTCATGCATCCACGGCATAATTGTTCTGCATGATAATAATTCACAGTGCTGTTTGATTGTTGTTCGAAGCAAATAAAGATTAGTGCGTGAAATATTGATATTGGACATATCCTACTGAAAAGGCATACAGAGGCAACGATTGTTGCGGCCCAGCCACTTCATTGGCAACTTAACCGTAACATTACTTTGCGACAGTATTGTTCCCATGACGGTTTAAACATTGCAATAAATTTTAAAAAATATCGGTGATGTGTAGCATCATTCTACAAATAACAAAAAATATCGAATAATTTTAAATGCATTTGCTCGCTTTTTCTATGGTTGCTACGCAAATACCTTTTTCAACGAGATCGTTAGGTGCAAATATATTTCTAGGTATCTGATTTTTCTTGATGCTAGCATTCACGAAGTGTAACATGTGCTTGTTACTGCGGTCTTTCATGAAAGTATAGTTCACTAACAATGGTTGAATTGGTCATCGTAGACCAAAAACCTTCGACACAGGTACGTTACAGAGTGACATAATACGTATCATGATGCTAATCGTCAACTTTCTGACTGTGGATTTATATAGGGGCAACTACACTGTGGACATCTGCCATAGACAATCGCGTTCGCCCATGTTTATATCGGTAAATAAGATACAACTATTGCCATTGTTAATCAAACAACTGCAAAGTAAGATTTGATTGTAAAAATATGACGCAAATTCATCCACAGTGATAACAAACCGCTTGTATCGCCGAGACTAATCCATTTTTGAAGAGCAAATATGCTGATATACATATTAAATGAAACACCAGGATGAAGCCGGTCTATTTTGATTCTCATCCCTGCAAATTATTTTCATACACGGTATTTTCTGTTGGTGCATCTTAAAAATATACAAAAAAGGCAGCGCCAGGGGATGACATACGTCATTCAGATGGCAATATAATGCCTGGCTGTAATTATCTAGTCACCATCAGTCTACTTTTTTTACACGCTGCTGTTGCATCTAGCTCCCATCAGACAGTGGTGGGTATTCTCGAAAATAATTGTTATGTTCGAAAATGTTTTTCACTACTAATTGACTGCGTTCCGATATATGCCAATGTAAATCAGATGTCAACTAAGCTTGGTTCTTGGAGTCCTATAAACAATACAGTGGACATAATCGTTAGCCCTGAACAGTCAAAGTGTTGTGGCCACGGCGGATTGAAATCAAGTGTAGTATTTTGAGTAACGTCCAGTAACATATGTACAGTGTATTATTGGTAATGTGGATCCAATATTCTAATATTCTAACAATGGTTAGATTTTTCATCTCTCATTCAGTCTCGACAACGACAATAAAGTTCGACTTAAGGATGCAATTGAGTGGCAGCATCGGTATCATATTGCTTATCTTTTGTATGATGACTTTGGAGCTGAATAGGGCTCCTCACACGATTGAAATATATCTATCAGTCAGTGCGTTCATGCGACGAAGCTGATGCGTGGTATTCTCAAACATTGTAGCGTGGGACCATGATCGAGGTTTTATGACGAACATTTACAAGCAGCGACGACCAAAGGGCATGAGCAGGATTCGCCTGGTGTAAAATGAGCCGATTACACAGTTTACGTAGATAACATAAATAAAATTATTTATGCTGATTGACTGCAATAAAATGTCGTGCTTCATCCAAGGTGAGTAATTATTAAATAGTAAGTCATAAACTCGTGAATTTTCTTTGTAGCGCCGACGACAGTTTCTTGTCGCATAATGTATATGAACGCACAGCTGATTTGCAAGCAGCGTATATTGACGAATTATGTATACAAACTGATTATGCTGGCGCTTCGTTTTCTGTCATTATACCAAATTCTCCTCTGAATGTTCATCATTTAATAATGGGTTAACCATATGACATACATATTTAAATCACATTATGTGTCTGTCGGCTTTGCTAAATCAGTTATTATGCTGTTGCCATATATGCTCTCTTTAGAACAAATTAATTTGGGTTAAAGTTACCAAGTTGGATATGAACAGTGTGTTATTGCATCGCATAATAAGAATGATGTAGCGTAGAGATAGCGTGGGGTTACGGGCTTCAATTCGAATCTAGGTTATGATATACGAGGCATTACGTAGATTGTGTCCTTGCAATGATTTATTACTTGCAAGATGCATCAGTTCACCAGTGCATATACAAAGATTCCTGAGTGGCTACTAGTATGCACTCTATTTAAAACCTCCGGTGATCATGCGATGATTAAAGAGCTACATATTTCGAGTTTACCTAATCACGCTGCTTATGATAATTCATTAAGACATTAAACGCTTCTCATTATTTATATCACACAGCTCGGTGCAGTGAACGTAATGCACCGCTTTGAAATACGACGGTGTTAATGTTCAATAATTGTGTATGAAGAAGACATGTACGTTAACTTCCATCCTTACTCTTAATTCATCAAAAAACTACTCCATATCACGGCTCACGAATAATGTTATGGTGTTTGCATAATTTGTCGTGATGTTTGACATCGGCTGTTGACGTTGGCCATGAAAAACATTGGGACGCAATAATTTTGCTAGTGGTTCCTAGAGACGCAGTAACAGACAAGCACAATCGATGAAAAATTATGTATTCATCAAAATTTACTGTTGGGAATCGAAAATCAACATAAATGGTACATTCAAAGTCTCTTCTATGATTGTCATGGATTACATTGCTAATTTATAAGTAGATCTGGTAGAAACCTTTTTGGTGTGACACTTGTTCGTTGTATTCAAACCTACAGCTGACGGTAGATACCTAATATTCAATTGTTGCCTCATATCGTTTTAAACACAATGACGTAATGTGACATTTGTTTTGTTTCGAGTTTGATATAGAAGTTCAATATTTCTTGGTTCAAGCTTTTGCTTACCTAAAGAGACAGCTATTTATGATATCGTGAAAACATATATTGTTGGCTAACAGGATGCCATTTGGTGACTGTAGGACATCTCTTATGATGTCTAGCAACGTGATATAAATAACATTTGCTTGCTGCACAACAAGAATCTCTGTCAAGAACAAAACTTGGCTCATCCTGTCGTGTGATTGTCTGGTATATGACATATGCAGTATATTAGCCTCTCTGTTTAGTTGTATATTGGTGTGTAGGGAACGACGCCGCAATTATTGAACACGCATCGGTCAAGCAGGTATACAGTGTGCAAAATATGGTAGAGAAACATAACTCACATATAATTAATTAGGAAGGTCATTAAAAGCCTTGCGTTCCAGTCAACATTGTGCATTTGATAATGAACAAAAGAACATTAGGTAGACAACGGGTACATTATGCCGACAAACCAGGCCATTTCGCGCAAATGTATTGCAAGCCCTCTGTTCCCTCTTCTCTGAGTTACAATGATTAAGCTGCATATTATCGAGTTCACACATTATTGGATTACCATTGTAACCTGCTATGACCCATTGCCCTTAATTATTCATTTCCACGGGGTGCATTCTGTAGGTGACTCATTTTCAATAGGGATATTCACACTGATATCCGGCAAAATGTGGCTATGCGCCTATATTTATTGGACATAAATATAGCAAATAACGACATTGGAAAATAAAGTACATAATCAAGAGCAACAAAAGAACACATTAATCGCCAGGCAACCACAGGGCGCTGATATTTGACATAACACAATAACGAATGTTTACTGAATGTGGAATTGTCGCTTAGCTGCATCAAATTCAGCATGAAACGCTAGCCATCTATTTATTATTGATATGTATATGATTGGCTATTCGAGCGTTACTTTCAAAATTTCTGTGTATCAAACGCAGTTTTTAATGTCGTCCAGATTGCTTGTGAATGACTGTAATTTATCATGTCCCAGCTATATGTGTAGCGGTTAGTTTAGATGTATACAGCTGTGATAAACGCCGCGTTGTACAAGATACCATTGCTGCAAATTCGTAACAACTCGCTGATATATCAATGTTATTACTATATAGCACGGGCTGAAGGTTTCAAACACAGAAAGGTTTGTTTATGCACACGAAACCATTGATATACTCGATACCGTACATACACGTTGTGAATATCAGTTGCCAACACCCTTTAAACTACACACCTTCCTGGCATTTTTTATTACGTCTAATAACGAGAAATAAGTCTACCTATCGGTATAAAGTTAAGTTTTCCATGCGTTACAGCTGAGATTCCTAGACGCTTGAGCAGTTTGTTAATGTACTAACGATTGACTAGTTTGTAATAAGCCAATAGAATACGATCATCAACGATGTAACGGTATGTTTTCCAGTACAATAAATCTTCTATTCATTATTATACTATGAAGTCATAACGATTCATCTCACTCTTGTAATATAGCTTGACCACTGGCAGGTGGCGGTATTGTCTACATTGTGATCACTGTCATGCATCACATAACCAGACCAAATATCATTAGCCTACCACAAACTCTGGTTGCAGAAACTACACAGTGGCTGAATGACTTA
Organism: Urechis unicinctus; assembly: GCA_034190875.2. Classification (NCBI taxonomy): domain Eukaryota; kingdom Metazoa; phylum Annelida; class Polychaeta; order Xenopneusta; family Urechidae; genus Urechis; species Urechis unicinctus. Next base: position 27,656,429 of record CM067355.1, read on the forward strand.
TAGGTCCGGTTTCGCAGTTAATAGTCAATGTATTATCGTGTACTTAAAACGAGCTAGGTTTAGCGCGACAGTTAGTGATTAAAACAAAATGAATGTCACTTTTCCTTGCTGCCTTGTGTATTAGTCATTTCAACACTTTATCATTAGGATATCACACACATTAATATGTTATCGCAATTCTCCGTATGTAAGGGCTGTGCTAGTAACTACTAAACCTATTCTATATCACAACAGTGGTCAATGTTACCAATAGGTTACATCTATGTCTGTATTTTACCGGTAGAGCATACTGTGACAGTCAGGTTGCATAAAAATGGCCAGAGAAACAAATTCATCACATGTTGGCATTGTTGGCATCCCAATAAAAAGAAAGGGGGTGCAGCTATTACGTTCTGATGATTTCAGCTAGGTCGTCATATATCTGTTACAGTTAACGACGTACAAACACCAAATTGTTGTAGCCTCAACAATCTGATATGCAGTTTTGATAAATATATTATTTACTTCGTGCACAACTTTCAAAAAAGTATTTTATTGTCGATCACAATGCTCAAATAAAATATATGTATTGATGATCCCTTTTCCATTACCGCAATATAGTTAAATTGTAACGCGCACAATTTTAAATCAAGATAGTCAACCGTTAAAGTGAATAGCAACTCTAGCTGCAACTATTTAGGTCAGGCGTTGATATACAACTTGGTTCTTTGGCTGTAGCGCAAATATCCAAGTATGTGATCGGTTGAACGAATGCAGACTACTTACTCTCTGTCCAATATGAATGATCGAGCAATGAATGTAATCACTGTTCGCTCGCCATTCCATTCCACGGAGCAAAGATTTGCCATAGTTGCCATCCGCTGCTGCCATTTGTTGTTGATATAATACAAGTTGCATGTATGCTAAGGGATATAACTGCTCTTGATGCGCAATGCAAAGTTTCTATCGCACGTGAAAATGTTATGTCCTATTTTTAATTTGTAATATCAACATTTTACTTTTACTGTCAACCATGTTAGTAAGAATGAATTTGCAAATATATTGACATTTGTAGATTGTCGTTATGATCGTCATTCAATAATGGTAATGATGTTAGAGCCTAACTCATGGCATAAGGCTATCAAGTTCATCAGATGATGTAAATCTGCTATATCTTGGTCAAAGGGCATTTCCAGAAGTGTCACTCTGCATTGTCGCCTAATTGCTGTCCCAAACTAAATTATTGATGTTGACACTATGAGTGTCAATGTGATTTAAAGGTTTGTTAATGAATAAGCTTTGGAATGACCCAGCAATGCCAATAGAGGACATGATTTTCCCTTCGAATGCGTTTTATCAAAAAAACTGACAGGACATTACATTTTGTCTCTTGTTAATGTCTCACGTGAGTCTTATGTCAAACGCCGACCGAGTATTCCATCAAATTCCAGCTGCTATGACAATTAGCACATGATGTTTATTAGGTACAAATATAGACGAGATCAAGCGGTATCGTGGATTCCGAATATCGTTGTGACGTCGTGATTCAATACCGGGCTTCAATTCATTAATTTCCGATGCATCTCCTGAGATACAAAAACAAAATTCCTTTATGCTTAAATAAAGTTTCTCCTTATTTGGAAAAAAAACATTTGAAAAAAATTCGCATTAACTAATGTAATTACAGCATACGGGCGCACAATGAAATACATACGCACTGGCACTATCAACAGCCTTCGTATCAGTGTGATCGAGCAATAATTGCATCATCTTCAGAGGTCAAGAGACCTCTTTCTTATCTCATGAGATCAGTTTGGGAGGGGCCCTGAATGAAGGAAAGGAGGTTGGGTGGTGGGGGAGAGGGCACCACTCATGAGCGGTTGGCAGCAAACAAAGTAGGCCTATATATGGTGGAATCAATCAGTAATTGTCTTCTTTTAATAGAAATGGTGGTTGCAGGAGCTTTTGGTTGAATAACTTTCGCTATTTCTGTTACATAGCAGCTCTCGATACTTCAGTAGCACGAGACGATTCCCGCTCTCTCAAAGGTAGCAACTTGACTATGCTGGCTAGAATACAATTGCATAGGATACAACTTACGACGTTAAACTATTGTAGGTATATAAGTGCAACATATACACCTCGTGAAGCAAGGTTGTTTTGGGCTTAATACTTGCAAGCGGAACGAATAAGGTTACCCCGGTTATGCGATTGAGCGAATTTCGCCTTGTTCGCACATGTTCTCAATGCAAGTTGATTGTATTTTCATTTTCGAATCTAGTGCATTTGCAATATGTTTATGGGGTTAGGACCTGGTCATAAGGCGTCGACAAAATGGCTTTGACTTGTATATTGTAGCGTTCAAGAACATAATATGATATAAATCTAACAATACAAGGGAACTGGTAATATATGATTGCTTATATGCACAGCAAACTACGTTGATAATCGATTTTATACGTGGCCTTGAAATGTATGTTGACGGCGCAATGAATTGTTTAGCTTGCCGGTATAATGGCAAGCAGCCGCCATAATCAACTCGATCCTTGGTAACGGGCGTGGTCGTGTAAATTACTGTCAGCGAGGCGTTCACTGAGCTAATTTAGCGTGTAATGGTGTTTGCGCTGCTTTTAGCTTATGCAGAGAGTTACCATAATGATACACGATACCAACTTAGTGCGGAATTGTTCAGCATCGATGCTTTTAAGTTAACCGCATGAGACATTTGCATGACAGTGACACGACTACTTCTAGGATGTATAATGGATATCTCAGTTAGAATTAGAAGTTCATGAATCAGCATAATAGATATTAGTCCTTTTAACAAGGTGCTAACTCAAGTATCGACACATTGTCGATATTTGTGAATATTGATAACATTGTCGATGTATTTGTTTTTGACCATCTTAAATGTGCTGTCACTATTGTTTAATTGTCGACAGCATTACCCGGCTTGCAAATATCGCCGAACTAGTGCGTGAACTGATGTTGTTGAATGTTCGTATTGTGTCACGCATATCGGTTTGCTGACAAGTGTGTATGCCGCAAATAATAACCTGTCGTCGTCTGCAGCAAGAATGGCTGGATGTGGTGTGCAAATATAAATGTTTATGGGCGTTAGTATACGCACATTCAATATGAACGAGGGATTATGTTTAACTGTGTGCTGTAACAAAGCTGCAATGCAGCTAATGTTGTCCCTCAGCTGTCATATCCATGATGTTTTTGATATTATTGCTTTTTACGGTATCGCCAATTTCTTCTACTATAATGCGGGAATATTGCACACGAGAGGTGTCTCGAACATGGCTGAGGTCATTACAAAGGGGAACAAATTTATTTCAATTTGCGGCAGGCTCGTGCACTGCCCCTGCGTATCTACGCTCTATAGATGGCACGATTTGCTAAGCGCATCCATATTGTTTGAAATGTCTGACACACTGTATGCGGTTGTGATTAACTACCCATCAAGTAAATAGCATGCTACTGTTTGAATGTGAGGTTCCATCCGTACATAGTTCTCGCGCTCGGCATTGTGGGACGAATAATGCTGACACGCGGTGGGGCCAATCATGTGGATAGTACTGTTCGTTCAATGATCAAAATCATTTAAATTATAGATTCGTAGTCGATTTGGTCAGATCAAAGATATAAATACGGGATGATAAGTATCGGTTGATACCACAAGAGCTGCAGACAATGGCAACATGCGGCGAATGAACCCTCAACGCTTATTCATAACCACCAGCAGGTACAGGAGATCATGCTGCGCTAGTGCGTTGTCATCTGTTTAATATTACGTGTATAGCATCTAAAGATCATACGAGGACAGTAAGGTTGCATTGTTTAACATGTTCACAGTTTTTACTCTCAATGCATTAAATTTTGATGCATCTTTCGAGGTGAACTACAGCTGAGCATGACATGATATACGAATCTAACTAATGATATTATGGACAAATGGGCACACAAACATTCAAAAAAAACTAGACACCATGGACAGATCAGCAGCCCTCGTAGCAATGTGATCGCTCATTTTCGATGGAGACAACCTCTGCCTTGACTTACAAATGAATGGGGTTAAAATTCCCGGGCGGCATGCAGCACACAAAGTAAACGTCTATTATGAGCAATCAATCAATAATGGTCTTGTAATAATGGAACTGGGAGTGGCAAGGGTTTTTGCTTAAATGTCCCTATCACTATATTACACTTGCAAAACAGCTAAACAGCTTTAACCCTCGAACGCCTGTAGCATTAGACAAAGACCGCACTCCATCAGATAGCGAAATTGCTCCGTGGGTAAGAATGCAATTGAATGTGATATATTTTCACATATGAAGCTATTGCACACATCTAAGTGCAGCTCGTGCACCGCATCGGGCAACTATAATGTAGTTTTTTCAAGCATGTGGAGTGTAAAGGGATGTCATGGATGCTGTGAATTAACAATCGTTTGCGACCATTACGGTAATACAGCAATCCGTCACAATACCTTATTAACTCAATTTTTCGTTACAGGCGTGGTCTTCTTGATTACTTGCATAAAAGGGCCGTCAAGGAGCCTAAGGAGCTAATTAGACCCGAGAATGAGTTCGCGCTGCAATTACCAACACACGGCGGAATAATGCAGCATGGATGCTTTGGAAGGAGATCGCATGGGCCTTACATATAGCATGGAAATATATACTGATACGATCGAAATTTGCAAAGTTCATCTTGAATATATTATGTGATGTCAATTATCCACATTGTCTTTGAATGTTGATAACATTGTTAATATACTTGTTTCCCCATCATAACTCAATTGCATTGCGATGTCACAACCGTCCTGTTGTGGCGACATAGCCTGAAAGATCTTACACCATTGAACTGATCGATAACCCTTGTACATACTGTCATATTTTATTATTATACATATGTTTTATTCTTTGTTGAATTAAATACATGGAAAATGTAAGCAAGCTCCGAGTTGGTTTTTGTGAAACTGCAGCGAGTGATGTAAAAAATGTGATTTTGCAGACAAGTATACTGACAAGCTGTTGCAACAAGCTTGGTACATATATCGATGGAAGCAAGCAAAACCTTAGTTTCAAATTCTCATTGTAATGACACATATAATGGTTTTGGTTTCGCCGATGTACATCCTAGATAATCGATTGGACTGGTCACATAAAGTCCATCTCACTTTTTTGATGATGAACATTATAGCTGCGAATATTGCATACACTGTTACAATAAGCTTATGTATATACCGGAGGTTATTAATACAAAATAGCGTTATCCACAGCCATCTTTGCTGTGCTACTCAACGCGATCGATCGATGATAGTATTGGATACCGGTAAACCACGTAAAACTAATCACCTTATTGTCAAACCAGATGTGTTTCAGACTGCAGATTAGATACAAAATATGAATGGTTGTTGGTGTGCTACAAACAATCAGATTGCTGCGTGTTACCCAATCTACTATTAATGAATTATGTAATAAGGATTGTATTTTCGCTTGCAGGCGTTTGGTCGACAAGTGTCTACAATGCAGCTCCTACCTGTATCTTGCAGTTTGCATTGTAACACTAGTGCCAAGGGGTAGTCACCCCATACTTTGGTCAGCGATTGAACGTTATTATGTTTAATGACGTCTGGTTACTTACGATTACTTACGATTGTTTGCAGCTGCTTTAGTTAGGCCTTTTTTCCTCGTTTAGAGGCTGAATAGAGCGCAGAACCTAACAGTTACAAATAGCAAACGTCTAAGCCTGGCATACATGGTGTCGACTGACAAACACATTTGCAGGGTATCGAAATTAATGTTTTTAAGTCCGCAGTTATTATCTTAAACACCGCAATAGTTAGCGGTAATATTTGCTCGAGCATTAAATGTTGAATAATGAGCTGCCAGCCAAAGCTATTAACCGAATGTCGCCGGCCCCCTAGTTAGAGATACCGCTCAAAACTTCAGATTACAAGCAAGACATGGTATGCTAGCATTGAGCCAAATTGGTGCGCTCAACTAAGTGCTCAACAGCTATTGAACGTTTGAATTACAAAACTTGTGAACACGGATTATTGTATACAAGTCATTAGTCCATTGTTGTCATCGGGAGAGACAGTGACAGTGCTGTTATACGCTCTCAGTCCCACAATATGTTTTACCAATAAGTTTTATGTCGATAAGTAAAACTGCTGGAATCCTTATGAAAAGGCTTCGCCAATTACATAGAATGCACATGTTGAAGAGGACAACAGCTGACATAAGTAACACTATGCTTAGCATTGCAACAAATGACTAACGTCTCACATTTATTACTTAAGTAAGCCTCTGTTTATGGTCCTCTTGGTGAAAGCAATATTGCCAAGTGCTGATTGTAGTTACAAGGACAAAGTGTGTTATTTAGATGTATAGAGATATTTGTTTTGCTGTTTTCGGAGTTGCTTGACGAGCGCACTCTAATAGCTTTCATCATCATTTACACACAGTATAATGGCGTATTGCTTCGTAAAGCATAATGCTCTTCAGTCCAAACTGCTCTTCCATGCAAAAGTGATGGTGATATTATCTTACATCCAGATTAAATTTGTCTGCAGCACATCAGAGCGCATTGCTAATTAGTGCCTGTAAACGCATAAACTCATCAGATCAGACTACCATGTTGTCTGTAACAGCAACAATTTGGTCTACGCAGGGTTTTGTATGCTTATATTATGCCGCTCATTATCAAAATCCAATAGCGATAAATACGATATCATATGGTTCGTGGTAAATGCCATAAGCATGACAGGAGATGATCGCATTGAGCCTCATGATTGCGGCTCATCTAAGTGCTTAACAGCTACAGACGGTTTGTATTACAATTCATCCTGTGTTTTGAGAAGTTGTCGAATGTACACTAGCACATTTCACCATCCATACATTCATCACAAGCTGTTGAACCCAAACCCTCCTAGGATGATTTATTCGTAAGCTACTGTGCTTTGCCTATGTGGGTATGAATATCAACACCTTAAATTATTTAGTATTTTACCGAGCCTGTATATACTTTTGCATGATCAAGTGTCTGTTGCTTCATGTACTTCACGGAGAGTAAATTTTGCTTATAGTCAACCAACTGCGAGATATCAAACGGTGGTTAGCTGCAGAATACTTCACAATTGGTATGAACCATAATTGAGTTTATATTAATATTGATTATATAGGTACATACCAAACATATTGCTGATCGCCTGTCAATAATCACCATAATATTAATCGCAAAATAAATTGATCTCGACACGATCAATATCTGTCGTATACCACAATTATGTTCATTTTTCAATATTTACGTTTATAAAAATGATTCAATCATAAGATACTATTAGTCAAGTAAAAATGCGTTGCATCAAACAATGTGCTAATTATTAAATTATGGACTGTTAAATTGTCCAGCTGTTCGAATCAAATATATATGATAAACTATTGGCTAAAATGATTTAATTGATAGCATGCTTATCATATTTATACCGGCTTCAACCACCGCTAACAGACTTTAATATTAGGTCTAAGACGCCCAAACATATGCACAATCGTTATACAGCAGAACGTTATGCTGTTTCTTATAGTTAAGAGGACAGGAGCATCTGTGAGAAGCATACCGGAAACAAGAGTCTGGCTTAATGGTGCCTGATTCTACGCATCTAATTTTCTCAGCTGCAAGGATTGTAGTCGTTTCAAATACAGTGTTGCCGTTGTGAGCGAGCTTCAGTTGAGGCCTGCCAGGACTGTTTGTAGAATTGCATGCATGGAGAATGGCTTTTTCGTTGATAATTTGCCAAGCACGTGACTCTATATATGTCCCAAATATAACAGATATAACATTGTAGCACGGTAACTGTACCATATTGCATCGATCCAATAATACGCGCCATATTCATTCTTGCATGTGAGCATCTAATACCCCTTGATATTATCGCTTGGGCTGAGAGAGCGCAGTTGCGGAGGATGCGGCATTATATAGACTACATTAACACAGTTATAATCAAAAACAAAACACTTGATCATATGTGCCGTTTGCCAACATTACCAAGATAAATGCGAAGCAAACTCGAGCAGCCCCTGTGATGCCCCAGGCATAATACAAACCAATGGCCTGCACCCAGGCTTATATTTGTTGTTGCATCCCAGCTAAGGTCACTGTGTTATAGATTCCTTTCAAAGTAATTGTCTGATCTCATTGACGCACACGGCATTGTGTTAGCGTTCAATTCATGCAACTAGTTGTTTTTGCATTAATATATTTATTCCACCATGTCTGCATATATATCTACGCAATGCAATTAAGAGGTCGCCATGATGAGTGTTTTTCCGTCATGCCGCTTTCCCCGTCCAGTCTATCGACTGTCACATGAAATATAGTTTGCCAGCATCATGCAAACCTTTAATATCGTTAGTGCTAGTCCAATGTAACTAATTGGAGAAACATAGAGTGTCGGTACAACGTGCCGAACATTATCGCAATATATGTCACTCAAACTTGGAGATACATAATGTGTTAACAACTCGTGCATGTCTAGTAGGGGGCATGTCTGCCACCCTAGGGCCATCTTCCCCGGAGAGGGAGGCGCGTAGTTCAAAGTACAATCACGTTGTGCGCGGTATTTCCTGTTGGTGCATCTTAAAAATATATAAAAAGGCAGCGCCATGGGATGACATACATCATTCAGATGGCCATATAATACCTGACTGTAATTATCTTGTCACCATCAATCTACGCTATTTCACACGCTGCTGTGGTGGATATTCTCAAAAGTAATTGTTATGCTCGAGAATAAGTTTCACTGCTAATTGACTGCGTTCCGTTATATGCCAATGTAAATAAGGTGTGCAACTAAGCTCGGCTCCTGGCGTCCTATAAACTGCAGTGGCCATAATTGTAAGTCCTGACCAGACAAAGTATTGTGGACATGGCAGATTGAAATCAAGTATAGTATTTTGTGTTACGTGCAGTAACATATGTACAGTTTACTTTTGGTTATGTTGATCCCATATTCTAACAGTCGTCAAAGGTCACATTTACCTAGCACAACGTTTGTGTGGGACTAAAGTAGTATCCTTAAAGAATGGTTAAATTTGTCATCACTCATTCTTACTCGCCAATAACAATAAAGTTTGACCTAAGGATGTAATTGAGTGGCAGCATCTGCATATCGTTGCCTATCGTTTGCGTGATGACTCTGGACCGAATACGGCTATTCACACGAATGTCATATATCTATCAGTCAGTTTCGTTCATACTGATGAATCTGATGCGAGGTATCAAACATTGTAACGTGGAACCATGATCGGGATTTTAAGACGAGAATTTACCAGCAGCGACGACCAAAGGGCATGAGCAGGGTTTAGCTTGTATATATTGAGCCAATTACACAGTTCAAGTAGGTAACATAAATCTAATATGGTACTATAATCATCTTATTGAATTTAAATCAAGGTAATTTTATATCGTACTTTTAACGTTCGAGTGACAATGAGGTAAGTTAATAGTTGTAGCTTGGCATGGTCGTTGTCTCTCCAACGAACATGTATACATTTGTCCTCTTTGCCCAAAACCGCCAAATTCCGGCAGCGGCGATCAATCCATCTACAGTATAATCCAGTCGCAAAATTTAGCGAGTGTCTCTTATGCGTTAAATAACAGAACCCATGCTTGGTTGATTAGCAATAGATATTTCCGCAACCGACAGATGCCGAAATACTCTTATGAAAACATTAACCAAACTGTATTGAAAAGCGTTAATAGATTATTGCGACTATTCAAACCTGGCTGGGATCGAATGCAGACCATTTAAATTATAATCCACACCAAACATGCCAGACAGTGTGTATCATCCCACACCCACAATGCTTATTTTCTCACTGAACTTTGATAGAAATAATGTATACCATTACTCTCAGGTATTTACTTAATATGATACAATGTGGTGCTTAACAACGACCAAGATAATTATGTTACACAAGAAGGGACGGACTCTAATCATGCGCATTATGCTATTTAAAGAGTAATTGGCTTGAAAATTGTCTTTGGGCTACTTACCTAAATACCTACTTTCATTCGAAAACAGCGAACCGTTCGTAGGGTTTTTGTATGGTTGATATGCATCCGTCATGAAAGAGTGAGTTGGAAGGCATAATGATGAGTCGCCTAGCATTTAAAACAAGATTGATGTGTGTTTTTTGTGTGACAAATAGTGAATTGAACATGAATATTGTTGAACCGCCCAACATTAAATTCCAAATTGATGGGTATTATGCGGGAAAAAGTACATTTTGAGTTGCAATTACATTTGCTATTGGCATTACAACCAGTGTCAGTTATTTTGCCAGCACTACGATTGATGTCGCAGTTTGTCAAACAGTTAAACAATTATTGAGTTGTATACCCCATCTTAAGACATCACAGTTGGGCAAAGAGGCACACATGGTAATACATGTTCGTTGGAGAGACAACGAGACATGGCAAAGCTAACAACTGAATTAACTATACCTCATTGTCACTTCGAAACGTTACAAGTAGATATTAAAATTACCTTGATTCTAAATTCAATAATATGATTATCGTACCATAGTAGATTTATGTTTACATACATGGAACTGTGTAATTGGCCTCAATATATACAAGCTAAACCCTTGTCATGCCCTTATGGTCGTTCGCTGCTGGTTATCTTCTCGTCTTTAAAATCCCAGATCAGTGGTTTCCACGTTACAATGTTTTTGATACCGGTCGCAATCAGATTCATCAGTATGAACGAAACTGACTGAATAGATCTTGACAGTCTGGTAGAATAGCCGTATTCGGTCCAGACTCATCACGCAAACGATAGGCAACGATATGGCAGATGCTGCCCACTCACTTTACATCCTTAGGTCAACACTTTATTGTGTTATCTGGCGAGTAAGAATGAGTGATGACAAAGTTAACCATTCTTTAAGGATCCTACACTGACGTTAGTCGCCCACCAAACGTTGGGCTATGTAAATGTGACCTTTGACCGACTGTTAGAATATGGGATAAAACATAACCAAAAGTAAACTGTACATATAGTTACGGCAGGTAACACAAAATACTAATACGTGATGCAATCTGCCATGTCCACAATCCTTTACTTTGTCTTGGTCCAGGACTTTACAAATATGGCCATCTGCAGTTTTAGAGGAACGCCAGGAGGACGAGCTTAGTTGCACCACCTTATTGTACATTGGGCGATGAACGGAACGCAGTCACTTAAGCAGTGAAACTTATTCGTGCGAGGCATAAAACATTAACTTTTTGAGAATATCCATCCACCACAGCAGAGTGTGAAATAGCGTAGAATGGATGGGACAAAGGATAATAGCAGTCAGGTATTATAGGCCATCTGAATGATGTATGTCATCCCATGGCGCTGCCTTTTTATATATGTTGAGATGCACAACAGGAACTACCGCGCACACGTGATTGTACTTTGAACTAAGCGTCTCCCTTCTCCGGGAAGATGGCCCTAGGGTGGCAGACATGCCCCCTACTAGACATGCACGAGTTGTTAACACATTATGTATCTCCAAGTTTGAGTGACATATATTGCGATAATGTTCGGCACGTTGTACCGACACTCTATGTTTCTCCAATTAGTTACATTGGACTAGCACTAACGATATTAAAGGTTTGCATGATGCTGGCAAAACTATTTCATGTGACAGTCGATAGACTGGACGGGGGAAAGCGGCATGACGGAAAAACACTCATCATGGCGACCTCTTAATTGCATTGCGTAGATATATATGCAGACATGGTGGAATAAATATATTAATGCAAAAACAACTAGTTGCATGAATTGAACGCTAACACAATGCCGTGTGCGTCAATGAGATCAGACAATTACTTTGAAAGGAATCTATAACACAGTGACCTTAGCTGGGATGCAACAACAAATATAAGCCTGGGTGCAGGCCATTGGTTTGTATTATGCCTGGGGCATCACAGGGGCTGCTCGAGTTTGCTTCGCATTTATCTGGTATGGTTGGCAAAACGGCACATATCGATCAAGTGTTTGTTTTTGATTATAACATGGGTTAACGTAGTCTATATAATGCAGCATCCCCCGACCACAACACTGCGCTCTCTCAGCCCCAGCGATACTATCAAGGGGTATTAGATGCTCAAAATGCAAGAATGGCTATGGCGCGTATTATTGGATCGATGCAAATAGGGGTACAGTTACCGTGCCTACATTGTTTATATCTGATTTATTTGCGGACATATATAGATGTCCACGGGATTTGGCCAAAATTATCACAAAGAAAACAAGCCATTCTCCAATGCCATGCAATTCTACAAACAGTCCTGGCAGGTCCTCAAATGAAGCACTCGACTCACAACGGGCAACACTTGGGTATTGGAAACGACTTACAATCCTTGAAGCTGAGAAAATTTAGATGCGTAGGCATCAGGCACCATGCAAGCCGGCCTCTTGTTTCTGGGATGCTTCTAACATATGCCTCATGTCATCGTAAAACTATTAAGAAAACAGGCAAAGCGTTTCTGCTGTATAATGAGTGGGCATATGGTTGGGCGTCATAGACCGAATATTAAAGTCTGTTAGCCGGTAGGTTGACGCCGGTCTCAATATGATAAGCATAGCGATCCATTAAATCATTTGGGCCAATGTTTTATCATATATATTTGATTCGAAAACAGTGGCTGAATTTAAACAGTTCCATAATTTAATAAATTAGCACATTGTTTTCTGGAAACGACAGTTTTTTTTCCTTGAATAATAGGATATTATGAGTGAATCATTTTTAGAACGTAACTATTGAAAAAATGAAACATAATTGTGCATATACGACAGATATTGAATAGTGGCGAGATCCAGTTATTTGCGCTTAATTCTTCTGGTACTTATGGACAGGCTCTCAGCCAATAGGTTTGGTATGTACCATATAATCAATATTAATATAAACGCAATTATGGTTCATACCTATTGTGAAGTATCATGCAGCTAAACCACGGTTTGAAGTATCGCAGTTGGTTGACTATAAGCAAAATTTACTCTCACTCAGAAGTCCATGCCTCACCCCTCCCCTTGATCATGCAAAAGGTATATACAGGCTCGGCTAAAATAACTAAATAATTTAAGGTGTGGTGATATTCATACCCACATAGGCAAAGCCAACAGTAGCTTACGAATAAATCAGCTAGGAGGTGTTTGGTTTCAACAGCTTGGATGAATGTTTATGGATGGGTGAAAGGTGCTAGTGTACATTCGACAACTTCTCAAAAAGACACAGATGAATTGTAAACAAAACGTCCTGTAGCTGTTAACATTAGATGTGAAGCCGCAATCATGAGGCTCAATGCGATCATCTCTGTCATGCTTATGGATTTACCACGAACCATATGATATAGTATTTATCGCTATTGGATTTTGATAAGAGCGGCATAATCATAAAGATACAAACCTGAGTAGACCAAATTGTTGCTGTTACAGGACCACATGGTAGTCTGATCTGATGAGTTTATGCGTTACAGGCACTAATTAGCAATGCGGACGATTGTGCTGAAGAAAATTTAATCTGGAGTAGATAATAGCACCAGCACTTTTGCATGGAAGAGCAGTTTGGACTGAAGAGCATAGCTTTACGAAGCAATCGCCATTATACTGTGTGTAAATGATGATGAAAGCTATTAGAGTGCGCTAGTCAAGGCAACTTCGCCAACAACAGGAAACAAATATCTCTATACATCTAAAGAACCCACTGTGTCCTTGCACACAACTACAGCAACACATGGCATATGCCGTATAAGCAAGCTTTCACCAAACGACCATCAACGGAGGCTTACTTCAAGTAATTAAATGTGAAACCGTAATTCTTTCGTCGCAATGCTAAGCAGAGCGTTATTATGTGTCCAGCTGTTGGCCACCTCAACAAGACGTGATTCGATTGGAATTGGCGAGCCTTTTCTTAATGATCCGGCAGTTGTAATTGTTGACATAGAAACTATTGCGTAAAGGCCAGGGTAGGACTGGAGAGCGTAACAAAAATAGCACGTCACTGCCTCTCCCGATGACAAACAAATGACGTAAGGACTAGTTATAAAATAATCTTGCGTTCATAAGTTTTGTAATTCAAACGGTCAATAGATGGTACGCACTATTAGGTTGACGCCGCACTAATTTGGCTCAAGGCCGAGAATCTCATGTTTTTGCTTGTGGTTACATAGTTTTGAACGGTATCTTCAAAACAAGCAGGGCGGCAAATTCGGTTTACACGCTTTGGCTTGCAAAGTCCTTATGCCAACATTTAAAGCCCGAGCAGACATTACAGCCAAACATAGCGGTGTTTAAGATCATAACTGCGGACGTAAAAACATTAATTTCGATACCCTGCAACTGCGTTGTCAGTAGACACCAATGGTATGCCACACTTAGACGTTGGGATATTTATAAATGTTAGGTTTGCGCTCCCTAATGTTGCTAGTAAATGAAGAAAAAAAAAGACCTAGCTAAAGCAGCTGCAAACAGGCGTAAAGTAATCGTACGTAATCGAGACGACATTAAAAACTAATAAGCACCCGTTCAATCGCTGTACCAAATTATGGGGTGACTAACCCTGGGCACCAGTCGTTACAATGCAAACTGCAAGATACAGCTAGGAAAGCTATATTGTAGACCACTTGTCGACCAAACGCCCTGCAACGAGGAAATACAATCCTTATAACATAAATGATAAATAGTTGACCATTGCAATAATAGTAGATTTAGGTACCACGCAGCAATCTGTTTGTTAGTAGCATCACCGCGAAACCCATTCTACTTGGTATCTACTCTGCAGTACTGAAACGACTGCGGTATTACAATAAGGTGATTAGTTTATACGTGGTTTAAGGGTATCCAGTACTATCATCGATCAAACGCGTTGAGTTAGCACAGCAAAGATGGCTGTTTGATAACGCTATTTTGTATTAATAACCTCCGGTATGTGCATAAGCTTATTTGCAACAGTGTATGCAATTATAAACGCAGCTATAAGTTCATCATGCAATAACGTGGAGATAACTTTTATGTGACCAATCAAATCGATTACCTAAGATGTACATCGGCGGACCAAAACCATAACCCTATGTCATTACAATTGAGGAATTTGAAACTAAGGTTTTGCTTGCTTCCATCGATATAATTTACCAAGCTTGTTGCAACACAGCTTTGTCAGTTATTACTTGTCTGCAAAATCACATTTATACATCACTCGCTGTGCAGTTTTCACAAAACCAACTCGGAGCTTGCTTTGATTTCCATGACATAATTAAACAAGGATAAAACCTATGTATAATAATAAAAATGATGGCGGTACGTTCAAGAGTTACCGGTAAGTTCAATGGCGTAAGATCGTTCAGGCTATGTCGCAACAAGAGAACGGTGTGTGACATCGCAATACAATTGACTTATGATGGGGAAACAAGATATTAACAATGTGTATCAACAGGGAAAGACTAATATGGATGAATTGACGTTACATCATATATCGCAAGAGGAACTTTGCAAATTTAGATCGCGGTCAGTATAGTGTACATTCTTCCAAGGTATTTGTAAGCCCCATACGATCTCCTTCCAAAGCATCCATGCTTCATTATTCCGCCGTGTGGGTTGATACTTGCCAAGCGCCATCACGTTCTCGGGGTCTAATTAGGTCTCAATAGGCGCCTTGACGGCACCTTTAGGCACAAGTAATCAGAAGACACGCCTGTGTAAGAACAATTGAGTAATTAAGCATTGCTGATGGCTTACTATTAATCACTCGGAATGGTCACAAACGATTGGTTTTTTTCATCTTCCCTGGACATGAAGACCACTTTACACACCACATGCCTTGACTTAAAAATACAGGGATAGTTGCCCTGCCGATTGGGGACACCGGTGGCTGCCCTAGAGGTGCTGCAAGAGCTTTATATGTGAAAATATAAACGCAGTTCAATTGCATTCTTACCCACGGGCCATTTTCGCTAACTGATGGAGTGCGTCTTTTGTCTAATGCTACAGGCGTTTCGAGGGTTAAAGCTGTGTTTAGCTGTTTTGCAAGTGTAATATAGTGATAGGGACATTAAGCAAAAACCCCTTGCCACTCCCAGTTCCATTAATACAAGACCATTATTGATGATTGCTCATAATAGACGTTTACTTTGTGTGCTGCATGCCGCCCGGGAATGTTAATTAAACCCCTTCATTTGTAAGTCAAAGGCAGAGGTTTGTCGTATGATCTTTAGATGCTATACACGTAATATTAGCAGCATGATCTCCTGTAGCTGCTGGTGGTTATGAATTAAGCATTGGGGGTTCATTCGCCGCATGTTTACATTGTCTGCAGATCTTGTGCTAGCAACCGATATTTATCATCCCGTATTTATATCTTTGACCTCACCATATCGACTACGAATCTATAACTTAAATTATTTTTATCATTGAACGAACAGTTCTATTCACATGATTTGCCCCTACGCGTGTCAACATTATTCTTACCACAATGCTGAGCGCGGGAACTATGTACGGATGGAACCTCACATTCAAACAGTAACATGGTATATACCTGATGGGTAGTTAATCACGACCGCATACAGTGTGTCAGACATTTCAAACAATGTTGATGCGCTTAGCAAATCGTGGCATCTATAGAGCGTAGATACCCAGGTGCAGTGCACGAGCCTGCCGCAAATTGCAATAAATTTGTTCCCCTTTGTAATGACCTGAGCTATGTTCGAGACACCTCTCGTGTGCATTATCCCCGCATTATAGTAGAAAAAATGGGCAATACCGTAAAAAGCAATAATATCAAAAACATCATGGATATGACAGCTGAGGGACAACATTACCTGCATTGCAGCTTTGTTACAGCACACAGTTAAACATAATCCCTCGTTCATATTGAATGTGCGTATACTAACGCCCATAAACATTTATATTTGCACACCACATCCAGCCATTCTTGCTGCAGACGTCGACAGGTTATTATTTGCGGCATACACACTTGTCAGCAAACCGATATGCGTGACACAATACGAACATTTAACAACATCAGTTCACGCACTAGTTCGGCGATATTTGCAAGCCGGGTAATGCTGTCGACAAACAATAGTGACAGCACATTTAAGATGGTCAAAAACAAATACATCGACAATGTTATCAATATTCACAAATATCGACAACGTGTTGATACTTGAGTTAGCAACTTGTTAAAAGGACTAATATCTATTATGCTGATCCATGAACTTCTAATTCTAATTGAGATATCCATATATACATCCTAGAAGTAGTCGTGTCACTGTCATGTAAATGTCTCATGCGGTTAACTTAAAAGCATCGATGCTGAACAATTCCGCACTAAGTTGGTATCGTGTATCATTATGGTAACTCTCTGCTTAAGCTAAAAGCAGCGCAAACACCATTGCACGCTAAATTAGCTCAGTAAACGCGTCGCTGACAGTAATTTACACGACCACGCCCGTAACCAAGGATCGAGTTGATTATGGCGGCTGCTTGCCATTATGCCGGCATGCTAAACAATTCATTGCGTCGTCAACATACATTTCAAGGCCACGTATAAAATCGATTATCATCATAGTTTGCTGTACATATAAGCAATCATATATTACCAGTTCCCTTGTATTGTTAGATTTATATCATATTATATTCTTGAACGCTACAATATACAAGTCAAAGCCATTTTGTCGACGCCTTATGACCAGGTCCTAACCCCATAAACATATTGCAAATGCACTAGATTCGAAAATGAAAATACAATCACATGCATTGAGAACATGTGCAAGCAAGGCGAAATTCGCTCAATCGCATAACCCGGTAACCCTATTCGTTCCGCTTGCAAGTATTAAGCCCAAAACATCCTTGCCTCACGAGGTATATATGTTGCACTTATATACCTACAATAGTTTAACGTCGTAAGTTGTATCCCATGCAGTTGTATTCTTGCCAGCATAGTCAAGTTGCTACCTTTGAGAGAGCGGGAATCGTCTCGTGCTACTGAAGTATCGAGAGCTGCAATGTAACAGAAATAGCGAAAGTTATTCAACTAAAAGCTCCTGCAACCACCATTTCCATTAAAAGAAGATAATTAATGATTGAGTCCACCATATATAGGCCTACATTGTTTGCTGCCAACCACTCAGGAGTAGTGCCCTCTCCCCCACAACCCAACCTCCTTTCTTCATTCAGGGCCCCTCCCAAACTGATCTCATGAGACAAGTAAGAGGTCTCTTGACCTCTGAAGATGATGCAATTATTGCTCGATCACACTGATACGAAGGCTGCTGATAGTGCCGGTGCGTATGTATTTCATTGTGCGCCCGAATAAGGAGAAACTTTATTTAAGCATAAAGGAATTTTGTTTTTGTATCTCAGGAGATGCATCGGAAATTAATGAATTGAAGCCCGTTATTGAATCACGACGTCACAACGATATTCGGAATCCACGATACCGCTTGATCTCGTCTATATGTGTACCTAATAAACATCATGTGCTAATTGTCATAGCAGCTGGAATTTGATGCAATACTCGGTCGGCGTTTTAAAGAAGACTCACGTGAGACAAAGTGTAATGAAACAGAAAATAGTTGCTTGGCATGAAAACATGGTGTGTGTCCATTTGATTTATAGTTGTTGTCCTGTCAGTTTTTTTTTTAAAACGCATTCGAAGGGAAAATCATGTCCTCGTATTGGCATTGCTGGGTCATTCCGAAGCTTATTCATTAACAAACCTTCAAATCACATTGACACTTCTGGAAATGCCTTTTGACCAAGTTATAGCAGATTTACATCATCAGATGTACTTGTGCATGATAGCCTTATGCCATGAGTCAGGCTCTAACATCATTACCATTATTGAATAACGATCATAATCTACAAATGTCAATATATTTGCAAAGTTTATTCTTACTAACATAGTTGACAGTAAAAGTAAAATGCTCTGTTGATATTACAAATTAAAAACAAGGCATAACACCTTCCCGTTCAACATTTTCACGTGCGATAGAAACTTTGCATTGCGCATCAAGAGCAGTTATATCACCTAGCATACATGCAACTTGTGTTATATCAACAACAAATGGCAGCAGCGGATGGCAACTATAGCAAATATTTGCTCCGTGGAATGGAATGGCGAGCGAACAGTGATTACATACATTGCTCGATCATTCATATTGGACAGAGAGTAAGTTGTCTGCATTCGTTCAACCGATCACATACTTGGATATTTGCGCTATAGCCAAAGAACCAAGTTGTATATCAACGCCTGAACTAAATAATTGCAGCTAAAGTTGCTATTCACTTTAACGGTTGACTATCTTGATTTAAAATTGTGCGCGTTACAATTTAACTATATTGTGGTAATGGAAAAGGGATCATCAATGCATATATTTTATTTTAGCATTGTGTTCGACAATAAAATACTTTTTTGAAAGTTGTGCACGAAGTAAATAATATATTTACCAAACTGCATATCAGATTGTTGAGGCTACAACAAAACCGCCCAAATAAGTGGCGCAATTTGGTCTTTGTACGACGTTAACTGTAACAGATATATTACGACCTTCCTGAACTCATCAGAACGTAATAGCTGCACCCCATTTCTTTTTATTGGGATGCCAACAATGCCAACATGTGATGAATTTGTTTCTCTGGCCATTTTTATGCAACCTGACTGTCACAGTATGCCCGACCGGTAAAATACAGACACAGATGTAACCTATTGGTAACATTGACCACTGTTGTGATATAGAATAGGTCTAGTAGTTAACAGCACAGCCCTTACATAGGGAGAGTTGCGATAACATATTAATGTGTGATATCCTAATGATAAAGTGTTGAAATGACTAATACACAAGGCAGCAAGGAAAAGTGGCATTCATTTTGTTTTAATCACTAACTGTCGCGCTAAACCTAACTCGTTTTAAGTACACGATAATACATTGACTATTGACTGCGAAACCGGACCTATAAGTCATTCAGCCACTGTGTAGTTTCTGCAACCAGAGTGTATGGTAGGCTAATGATATTTGGTCTGGTGATGTGATGCATGACAGTCATCACAATGTAGACAATACCGCCACCAGCCAGTGTTCAAGCTATATTACAAGAGTGAGATGAATCGTTATGACTTCATAGTATAATAATGAATAGAAGAGTTATTGTACTGGAAAACATACCGTTACATCGTTGATGATCGTATTCTATTGGCTTATTACAAACTAGTCAATCGTTAGTACATTAACAAACTGCTCAAGCGTCTAGGAGTCACAGCTGTGACGCATGGAAAACTTGACTTTATACCGATTGGTAGACTTATTTCTCGTAATTAGACGTAATAAAAAATGCCAGGAAGGTGTGCAGTTTAAAGGGTGTTGGCAACTGATATTCACAACGTGTATGTACGGTATCAATGGTTTCGTGTGCATAAACAAACCGTCCTGTGTTTGAAACCTTCAGCCCGTGCTATATAGTAATAACATTCATATATTAGCGAGTTGTTACGAATTTTCAGCAATGGTTTCTTGTACAACGCGGCGTTTATCACAGCTGTATACATCTAAACTAACCACTACACATGTAGCTGGGACATGATAAATTACAGTCATTCACAAGCAATCTGGACGACATTAAAACTGCGTTTGATACACTGAAATTTTGAAAGTAACGCTCGAATAGCCAATCATATACATATCGGTAATAAATAGATGGCTAGCGTTTCATGCTGAATTTGATGCAGCTAAGCGACAATTCCAAATTCAGTAAACATTCGTTATTGTGTTATGTCAAATATCAGCGCCCTGTGGTTGCCTGGCGATTAATGTATTCTTTTGTTGCTCTTGATTATGTACTTTATTCTCCAATGTCGTTATTTTCTATATCTATGTCCAGTAAATATAGGCGCATAGCCACATTTTGTCGGATATCAGTGTAAATATCCCTATTGAAAATGAGTCACCTACAGAATGCACCCCGAGGAAATAAATAATTAAGGGCAATGGGTCATAGTAGGTTACAATGGTAATCCAATAATGTGTGAACTCAATAATATCCAGCTTAAACATCGTAACTCAGAGAAGAGGGAACAGAGGGCTTGCAATACATTTGCGCGAAATGGCGTGGTTTATCCGCATAATGTACCCGTTGTCTACCTAATGTTCTTTTGTTCATTATCAAATGCACAATGTTGACTGGAACGCAAGGCTTTGAATGACCTTCCTAATCAATTATATGTGAGTTAAGTTTCTCTACCATATTTTGCACACTCTACACCTGCTTGACCGATGCGTGTTCAATAATTGCGGCGTCGTTCGCTACACACCAATATACACAACTAAACAGAGAGGCTAATATACTGCATATGTCATATACCAGACAATCACACAACAGGATGAGCCAAGTTTTGTTCTTGACAGAGATTCTTGTTGTGCAGCAAGCAAATGTTATTTATATCTCGTTGCTTGACATCATAAGTGATGTCCTACAGTCACCAAATGGCATCCTGTTAGCCAACAATATATGTTTTCAGGATATCATAAATAGCATATTACATCGACTTATTTAATGGATCCATCAAATGCCCCTATTACCTGCCATGCTGAGTATCAGTCTCTTTAGATAAGCCAGAGCTTGAACCAACAAATATTAAACTTCTATAACAAACTCAAAACAAAACAAATGTCACATTACGTCATTGTGTGTAAAACGATTTGAGGCAACAATTGAATATTAGGTATCTACCGTCAGCTGTATGTTTGAATACAACGAAAGAGTGTCACACCAAAATGGTTTCGACCAGACCTACTTATAAATTAGCAATTTAATCCATGACAATCATAGAAGATTTACTTTGAATGTAGCATTTATGTTGATTTTCGATTACCAACAGTAAATATTGATGAATACATAATTTTTCCTCGATTGTGCTTGTCTGTTACTGCGTCTCTAGGAACCACTTGCAAAATTATTGCGTCCCAATGTTTTTCATGGCCAACGTCAACAGCCGCTGTCAAACATCACGACAAATTATGCAAACACCATAACTATTATATTAGTGAGCCGTGATGTGGAGCAGTTTTTGCTGAATAAAGAGTAAGGATGGAACTTAACGTACATGTCTTCTTCACACACAATTATTGAACATTAACACAGTCGTATTTCACAGCGGTGCATTACGTTAACTGCACTGAGCTGTGTGATATAAATAAGGAGAAGCGCTTAATGTCTTAATGAATTATCATAAGCAGCGTGATTGGGTAAACTCGAAATATGTAGCTCTTTAATCATCGCATGATCACCGGAGGGTTTAAATAGAGTACATACTAGTAGCCACTCAGGAATCTTTGTATATGCACTGGTGAACTGATGCATCTTGCAAGTAATAAATCATTGCAAGGACACAATCTACGTAATGCCTCGTATATCATAACCTAGATTCGAATTGAAGCCCGTAAGCCCACGCTATCTCTACGCTACATCATTCTTATTATGCGATGCAATAACACACTGTTCATATCCAACTTGGTAACTTTAACCCAAATTAATTTGTTCTAAAGAGAGCATATATGGCAACAGCATAATAACTGATTTAGCAAAGCCGACAGACACATAATGTGATTTAAATAAGTATGTCATATGGTTAACTCATTATTAAATGATGAACATTCAGAGGAGAATTTGGTATAATGACAGAAAACGAAGCGCCAGCATAATCAGTTTGTATATATAATTCGTCAATATATGCTGCTTGCAAATCAGCTGTGCGTTCATATACATTATGCGACAAAAAAATGTCGTCGGCGCTACAAAGAAAATTCACGAGTTTATGACTTACTATTTAATAATTACTCACCTTGGATGAAGCACGACATTTTATTGCAGTCAATCAGCATAAATAATTTTATTTATGTTATCTACTTAAACTGTGTAATCGGCTCATTTTACACCAGGCGAATCCTGCTCTGCCCTTTTGGTCGTCGCTGCTTGTAAATGTTCGTCATAAAACCTCGATCATGGTCCCACGCTACTATGTTTGATGCCACGCATCAGCTTCGTCGCATGAACGCAACTGACTGATAGATATATTTCAATCGTGTGAGGAGCCCTATTCAGCTTCAAAGTCAGCATACAAACGATGAGCAACATGATACAGATGCTGCCACTCAATTACATCCTTAAGTCGAACTTTATTGTCGTTGTCGAGACTGAATGAGAGATGACACATCTAACCATTGTTAGGATATTAGAATATGGGATCCACATTACCAATAATACACTGTACATATGTTACTGGACGTTACTCAAAATACTACACTTGATTTCAATCCGCCGTGGCCACAACACTTTGACTATTCAGTGCTAACGATTATGTCCACTGTATTGTTTATAGGACTCCAAGAGCCAAGCTTAGTTGACATCTGATTTACATTGGCATGTATCGGAACGCAGTAAAAAACATTTTCGAACATAACAACTATTTTCGAGAATACCCACCACTGTCTGATGGGAGCTAGAAGCAACAGCAGCGTGTAAAATAATGTAGACTGATGGTGACTAGATAATTACAGCCAGGCATTATATTGCCATCTGAATGACGTATGTCATCCCCTGGCGCTGCCTTTTTTGTATATTTTTAAGATGCACCAACAGAAAATACCGTGTATGAAAATAATTCAAAATAGACCGGCTTTAGCCTGGTGTTTCATCTAATATGTATATCAGCAAATTTGCTCTTCAAAAATGGATTAATCTGGGCGATACAAGCGGTTTGTTATCACTGTGGATGACTTTGCGTCATAATTTTACAATCTTAGTCTTACTCTGCGGTTGTTTGATTAACAATGGCAATAGTTGTATCTTATTTACCGATATAAACATGGGCGAACGCGAGTGACTATGGCAGATGTCCACAGTGTAGTTGCCCCTATATAAATCCACAGTCAGAAAGTTGACGATTAGCATCATGATACGTATTATGTCACTCTGTAACGTACCTGTGTCGAAGGTGTTTGGTGTACGATTACCAATTCAACCATTGTTTGTGAACTATACTTTCATGAAAGACCGCAGTAACAAGCACATGTTACACTTCGTGAATGCTAGCATCAAGAAAAATCACATACCTAGAAATATATTTGCACCTAACGATCTCGTTGAAAAATGCAATGTTTAAACCGTCATGGGAACAATACTGTCGCAAAGTAATGTTACGGTTGAGTTGCAAATGAAGTGGCTGGGCCGCAACAATCGTTGCCTCTGTATGCCTTTTCAGTAGGATATGTCCAATATCAATATTTCACGCACTAATCTTTATTTGCTTCGAACAACAATCAAACAGCACTGTGAATTATTATCATGCAGAACAATTATGCCGTGGATGCATGAATATTTCAGGCAGCATGAAAGCGTTGCTCTTTCAATCGATGTTCACATTCATCTCTGGAAAGGTCATGTACAAATGCATGTAGATATTTATAGGTTCGGTGAAATACAAAACATGCTTAACGGAACGGAAATAATCAGAGGAACTATACGCAACTAACGAAGTGGTTCGGAACCTGACATGCAATGCTTATTGTTAAACTCATCATCATGCGTACATCTTTTGTTAATGGAAGAAACTTGAGCATCTTAGTTTTACTTTAATGGGTAGGATTTTCGCATGCTTGCGTAAGATGACAAATGGCTGCGCCAAATACATTTGCTTGCTAAAACGAATGCATTTAATCGACATAGTTTCACACTATATGTTATATTCAACAACTGTTGAGGGCATATAGTGTCAGATCTATTGACTCCGCACAAACTGAATTAATATTAGAGAGAGCCCTGATGGGCTGTTTTTGTTGGCGGTTGCATTGTGGGGTGTATGTCAAGTGGCCATGCAATTATTTATTGCCCTTGATTAGATCGTCTGACTCTTACTGATCATTCTGAGTATGTAATGCAAATATATGACGAATAAGCCAGTTTAGTTTTCTAGAAAGTAAGGCTGCAGTTATAACAGGGCTAATCGCGAATATGGTTGGTTAATGAATAATGTCAGAACACATAGAGCTGCATTTGCTCATAGTCTCAGGGAGCGCAGAATCTGGTTGATAGGGCGTCCAGGTACTCGGTCCTGTCTCCGTTGTGTATATACGAATAAATATAGAAAAACGGCTACTTTTAATAGGCAGCAAGGGGAAGACGAAATATACACCTACAAATATAAGAAGAGCGATACATCGAGATGAACCAGATCCCCTCAATTAAAACCCAATGGAAAAATACCCCTTATCGATAACTCTTTGAATGGCCACAGTGCTATCACGGTATTGTTTGGGTAGAAGATGCGACATCATTTATACTTCCCACTGTTGATACCCGAGTAGGGTTGACCTCCAGAAAATGCATACCAAAGTGTAAACGTTGACCCAGGTCACTAGGAATATACAGGGTTATAGTAGAAATTGAAGGTGCACAATCATGCAATATGGTTGTGCGACTTGGAGATGAATGAAAGAAAACCAAACGAAACTATGACTCCCGATTACCCTCTTTGAACGTTCACAAATGAATCCACTGGGACAGGCCCAATGACTGTGTGATGTTGGCTAATTAATCTATAGCGTGTTTGTCACGCTACTTATGAAATCGAATTTGGTACCAAACCAAAATGTTGTGCATAGATATCGAGAGAAAAGCCCGCATCTGAACATTGCGAGGCGGTCAATACATTTTACAATGTGCAAAAACAGTTCAGTAAAACCCTTGTTTACCTGCACTATTTCGTTCATGAAAAGCAATAACTGCACACTTGCTTCATGAATTTAATACACTGCTTTAATAGAAGCTGCATCTAAACACCTGGTGTAAGGCAATGTAATTACCAATGATGTATGCAACCTTGATAAGCTAAACCGGTAAACAGTGACATTGTTATACATAAACCTCAACTTGCCAAAATAATGATTCATAAGGTGATTTGTAAAGGTCAATAGAGGCCATGCTCAACAGAACTATGCATCATACATGAAAGGGAAAATAACTACAAAATTCCTTACTTAAATTCTAAAAGTTTTATTGCGCAGTCAATCGAGATGGCAATAATACATACCATAAAGGCAATGCTCATCAACATTATCAGACCAGATTAAGAAGCAAATGCACATTCAGCTATCCACTCACTCACGTATGACACATCTTCACTCCTTCATTTACTTACCAACACGCTCTCTTACTCATAGCATTTATTGGCACGCTCACAGAGTATTTACTTTATCACTCACTTGCATCCTTCACACACCTAGTGCACTCCCTTATTCGCCTAACAACTCTTACATGTACATTCATTCATTGACACACTTATGTTTTTGCACACACACAGTATCACATGTACTAACATATAAGCATATCTACTTATCAAAGCCCGGTAGGCAACAAGTCAGTAAGGGCAAGGCAAGTAGGATAATTTGTCTGAGGAACGTTCAGAAACTCTTTTACATAATTTACTTATAGCTGGACATGATGGATTTTTAACAGAGCGTGGCAACAATCAAGTACTTTCAGTGAACTGTACACCGAAGTATCCTAGCGCATTGTAATACAGATTTGTATATGAGTATGTACTTACTTCACAAAGGATGATGCATTTAGGAACGTTTCACCGACGCATTTACCAAGTTATAGAGCGGAACCCAATAAGCAACCATTTATGCTAAGCTTTTTCCTGTATACAAATCATTTTAGTCGTTTAGTATGTACACGAGTGTTTCCTATGTTTGCAAATGGTTTGCATTACCTCGATTAGCATTTAATACCATGCGTGTCATGAATATAAGTCATACCTAGTAGTTGAATTATTATAGATCGTTTTCAAGGGTAAGTTATTGTATTACCTTGATTGATATCTCGCAAGCATGCATCGAGAGATCAACGACGATGCGTTACATATATTAATATATGCCTATGACGATCTGCCTGAAATATGTCCACGGTGCAAGGTTTATTGTGGTTAATGAACAGCACTCCAACAGATCCAACGACAAATGTTAAATAAAAGTCTTAATGGTGATTGCAACAGTTTCTGATGACTGGCAATTTCGTTTGTTAAGATAGGGAATGGCGCAAATATCATTTAATACCATGCGTGCGTCTCCTACGCCTTGAAGAGAACATACTACGGAGCCAAGCACATGGTAAATCACAGTTGCATCATGCTTTCATCAATCAAGGCGATATTACTTGCACAAAGGGGATCAAATACTACGAGAAAAAAGACAACGTTTGCAATGTGTGTTTTAGCAAATATTAACTTAAAAGACTTTCCTTGCCTCTGATAATCAAAAATGCACTTTTTTCGCACAACGTTTATGGCTGTAAAATCAGCCTATGATTAGTCGAGGCAAAATCACTCTCATCAATATCATCATCATCATCATCATCATCATCATCATCATCATCATCATCATCATCATCATCATCATCATCATCATCATCATCATCATCATCATCATCATCATCATCATCATCATCACTATCATCGCTATCATCATCATCATCATTATCATCATCTGCAGCAGCAGCAGTCACAGCAGCAGCATCATTATCGTCCACATCGTTATCATCATCATCATCATCATCATCATTACCATCATCATTACCTTCATTATCATTTTCATCTGCCTCATCATTACCATTATAATCAGCGTAACATGCCATACGTACACAATAAATCCTAGACACCAAAAAGAAGCTTTACAAAATGATGGGATAATTTGATATTTCTGCGGTACTTTTTAATTTGACTAACATAAGATGGGTCTCTAATATATCAATCAATTATTAATTTTCGTGTGGCATTATATAGGCTTGCAGGTTGGTCTCAATGACTAAATAAGTTTATTCGTGTGCTTGTTAATGGGCTGGTCTTCATAAATCACGCAACTAATTACCCCGGAGTCCCGTAGTGTTAGTGGTATCGGTGTGAACGGTTACTCGAATATGCCCTTTAGCTAATGACATGATCGACATCATCCTCATCATCAGCAACAGCCCCCTCCATCATCCACACTTAGTCAACCAACTCGGCCGTCTACAGAAAGTCACCTACGGGGACGGAGTAGTCATCTTAAACGAGATAATGAGATAACTAGATTGAGAGATTGCACCCTATATTAAATATTTGCGTATGAAAAGGTCATGCGCGTTTCTTATCCACATTAAATGACCCAACTGACCCACACAAACGTACACGCACACATTTATAAGCATATTCACACATGTGCTTGCACAAGCATGGGCACCGAAAATACACATCTGGAAGAAAACAAATGTAGTGATACACAAGATGAATGCATGGGATATACTGATGTGAGAGAAAAACGAGGTCGTTCATTGATAGGGTGGTTGACCAAGTGTCGCCTGCCAGGGATTGAAACAGCTAGACTCGTCGCTTTCTTTTCAATTCCTTGAAATTAATTGATCAAGTAATGAAATTTCTATGTAATAGTAACATTTGAGGGTATGTACAATAGTTTAAGGTAAGTTCAATGGAGTTAGATCATAAGGCTGTGTCGCGACTAGACAATTGTACCATTGAAGTACATCTAAGTAGTGACAGGTATATCAAATATATTAACAGTGTCGTCAACATTCACTATGACAATATGTGGAAAATTAACATCACATCTCATTAGAGTAAAGACATTGTAGAAGTATATATTTCCCAGCACACATTCGCTTTAAATTAGCCCCGTCCGCGCATCACTGGTAACATCAAGCAAGTAATTTAAAAGACTACGCTCGTAAAGAAAGCTCGAGTTGATTGAGTCCGACGATGGCTTGCTATATCGCCGGTATCTTCTTAAGCATTTGTTACTGAAGCGATGCTAAGCACTCACTAGGCTGATATACAGGGGTGGCTAAGGACCAGCAATTGATTTTAAGAGATACAGGCAGCATACATTGCGTCGTCACCATGATTCACGCGCACTCTGATTCATGTTTTAAGCTCGCAAGGTCAGCAAAGTAAAACATGTCGCGATTGCAATTAACTGCTTATCGCAATCGCTTACCAACCAAGCAATTTTAACTAAGAAATGCGTAATCATATTTTAGAGCAGACATACAACATACAGCTAAGAGTCATTGAGCTGACTCCTGTCAACCAAATCCAAACCTTATATACTATGCTGCTTCAGTATTGGATACGACAATGCAAATAAATCAACGCGCATCTAGAATATGCATTTTTTCATTTACACCCCCACCAATAACCCTTTAAACTCCCGCACATGCGAGGCTCAAGTCTAATATACTGTTGACTTGTGCTGTACTTATATGCGTCGGATAATTTCACAAGGTAAAGTTGTATCCCATACAATTGCATTCCTACCCGCAGATTCACCTCGCAGCCCCAGTGTGGGCTGACGTTGTCTTATGCTACTGGCATGAAATAGCGAAAGTGATTCGGACATTGAAGCTAAAGCTCTTGTCACAACCAGTTTCACTCACTAAAACTGTCGACCCACACATTAATACCCTGCCACACACTTTGCCCGTTAATGAGTTGCTGCTCATTCCGCTGGTGCATTAACGATCATTGTAGTGACATATGGCAGCAGAGATCACAAAACTAAACGAATCCGTTCCTGGTTTACTGTTTCGTATATCTTAACGTCAGGATATCAGTTGTGTTTCGTTCATTGGTAAGCAAACCTCATGTGACTAATGGCATCTGTCACAAACTGTAACGGCGAACACATGTGCATGCTTTCACCCTAGAATAACGCATGTGTGCTTAAGTAGCAGGCAATTTTACTTGCAGATATTTGCTCATGGTAATTGAAGACTATCTGATCCCATATAAAATTGAATTGGGCTCCTTTTACATCTGTAGTAAATCTTTACTCGCGATTGGTTCTAGACCGATTTGTTGGAAATTCGTGTAGGAAATAAGAAGGTGCCGTCAATAGATTATTTGTTTTCCTGATTGAATACAAAAGACGATGTCACATAATTTCATCAAAGTTAAAGTTATATGCCAAAGCAAGTACACGCAGTAATACTCGAATAATAGAAGTAACTGTTAATATAGTTTAATAACAAATCATGGCAGTGCTCGAATTTGCTTTTCATTTATAAAATGTATATATTATATATTCTGTTTCAAGGAGATGCTTATCTTTGGCCAGGATACTATTTGTAGCGTACCGATGATATGAGTGTAGATAATTGTGACTTGCTTTGGAAATAAGGCTTTTAGGCATAGTATATGTTACATACTCCTGAGAGATAAAGCAAAGTGCAGTACAGATATGTGCGACAGGTGTCTGCATTCATAAGCACTATATGGACAATCCGAATTGAAGTTCCTTGAATAACATTGGTCTGGTTTATTAATGTGAGCGTTTATTTCTGACATGCGGTGCGATAGTGGTCGTGTTATAATAGCTCGAATGTTTTCAGGAGCTTGTAAAATGTGTACACGAACTGTCAAGATCGTACAGGATAATTTTGTTGCCAACGTTGTATCATGCTTAATATTTCGTCCGGCATTACTGGGAGCGACAAAGGTTTAAGTCTGAATATATGATGTAATTATGCGTGTGAATACCCCTAACTTACGCCTCTTTCCGAGTTTATCACATTACTTTGATATAACAAACTGAGACTGAACACTGTGTTCATTTACGTGTGGGTCATATGCATAAGTCGTGCAACGGATATGTCGGAACCTTCAAGCAAACTAAAATCAAAATATGATACAAAAATCAGCCATTGCAATTACAATAGCAATACCGTCACACAATTAAACACTTTATTCTCTGCTGAGCAATATATTTGCAGTACGCAATTTATAGTTGTGGTTTGCTCACTGTTGGTTATATAAAATTATGATGCAAACGCACGTATCTGATGTAATAATATAGGTTTATATTTGATTGGGTTTTTCAAAACTAGTCCACTCCTTTAACAACTAAATGCCACAGCTGTGGTCCTACGGGCAGCTCAAACAAATACAGCAAGGCGCCACTGGCAACTTGCTTCGTTGGATTTTCAAAATCCTAATCTCCGCTATTTTCCACAATGAAAGACACACGATCTCTCTCTTCGCTTGACTATGCGTCTGTTTGGTTTGTATGTTACATCACAGACGTGTATGCGCATGCGTGATCTCTTGCCTGCTCTCGGCGGGGCAATGCGATTTTGTCGTCATTTACAGCGATTTGTTATCATAGTCGCGGCCATCGTCGCGCCATTGATGTAGGAGATTTGTGTATTGTACCACCCAATGTATTTATTTCATAAATTATCCCAAATTACTCAGATGCATGTCAGTAGCACGTCGACTGCACTGACAATTACCCAAAATATATTGCATCCGATATAACCACCAAATATTTCGCCGAAAGCCAAACACTCAAAACTGTCTAAAGGCAGTCGATCATCATTGCATATTTGCAAATGAGCTCCTTATTATACATGATTGTATATGTTAGCGTCTCACAACGTTATCACACAACTAATGTTTCTAAGATGAATATAATGTGATCACAAACACAGTGTGAGTGCATTCCACGCGTCTCTGGGATACTCATTATTAGAACAGTACGAACTTCATAGAACGCTTCATATTAAAATATCGAGATGAGTGCAAAGAAATAACCTTGTTTATTGCCTTATGACCTCATAAAATGGTATACCAGTTAAGAAAGTTGAAGCCACTGTACGCTTTTAAGGACTAAGGTTTTAAGTAATTGTGTAGCCGATATCATTGTAGTCAACAGAAATTGAGTATTGCTGCTAGCTCTTATTATTGACTCGGCCATGCACCATAATAATATCTAAATTGTGTTATTTTTTTTTGCTTGTTTTCATTCGCGTGGTGCATGAAGCGCCTACAAATACATGCACGCCAAGGTCTGTTTAGTGGAATCACATTAATTACTGCAATTGATATGACATTAGTATCCGTATTATTGCTGTGCCATATTGACAAATTATTGATCGCATGTCGGTTTGTGTAGAATGGCTATCAGGATGTTTGGCAATTTACAGTGCGCATAATGCGAGCAAACAAATTTGTGCTAACATGATATTTATTGTACTGGTCAAAGTTTCTCGTGCGACTTGTTTACAAAGCGTTCTTCAGCGACGCGATAAAAACGATAGGTATCTACGCGAATGTTTTGACAGCTAAAATTAGCCCGTTTGACTGGCGAGGATAAATGTTGGGACATCTTTGCTAATGGACTCTGCAAATTGAAACGATAGGTGTTCTTTTTCAAGTCGTGTTGATAGTTTTAAGTCAATTGTTATTTGTTTGTCAATTGCTAAAAGCATTTAAGTTCTTGAGAGCAAGTTCTGTAATGTAAAACGCTCACCAAATTAGAGTTTGCTGCATGTCTTCATTTAACTCACATGTAAAAAACAGAATTCCGATATCAACGAGTAAGAATACAATTTTACTGCAAATAACATTGTTTGTTTAACGAAAGTCGTGATGACATTTAAGAAATTTTAACGCATTATTGGACATACGCCTGCCATTTCTTCCAGGCTCTAATGCGCGTCTCTCATAAGAAATTCAGTGTCCTCACAACGTTTTCAAAACATTCGGCCAATGTAGCCCTCTGACGTTAATGCAGGTAGAATTATACTCAAATACTAAACGAAAGAGAACAAAAAGGCATTGAAAGACATGATGTTACCCAAAAAATTTGAAAAAGCACAGAAGCTAGAAGTTATTGGCTTTAGTAACTGCGGGTTATCAGTTACAGCATTGGGTGTCTACGATTATACACGTCGTTGCATATTTGCCCTAATCGCTACATCTAAGTACAAATTTTGAACATGACTGTACAAACGCTTAAAAGATCGATTAGGTCCAGATACTGTAGCATATATCATGTCTCAACACTGCTGTGAATCAGTTTTTTTTACGGTGCTAGGATCATGCTGTTAGATGAAGTACACTTTCAACGCAATGGGTAACGATTGCTGCTTTGTGTAGTGCAGTGTTAGTCTGTTAATGTGTTTTGTTTTATTATGACATCAGCAAGCGAATTAACAAAGTGATATAACGGTGAATACATTACATAATTGCCTTCAAATAACCGTCAACTGCAGCAATAGCGTGGTTCACGTCTTAAGTTGCATCACTACAAACAAGGTGATATTTTGCAGTGCTCTGGAATGTATTTACCTTTGTCATTGCTAATTATTCGGTCACTATACTACACAATATACAGTCCAGCAAGTTTAAACACGAGTCTGTGTACTCTCTTGTTCACCCTGTTTCAATTAAAGTTCACTCTGCAAGCATATCAGGCTGTTAAAAATTAAAAGAGATGCAAATTATTTATTCAATAACTCGTCAAATTTAATGTTGAACATCGAAAAACAAGATAAAAACATACTACATTATGATCGATGGCGTAATAGAGTGCATCATAAATTGTAAGGATTATGCATATATTTTTAATTTCAAATGTTCCATTTGTCATGCATTATCCATTTGGGGAATAATAATCGCAAACAATGAAATTACCGCTTTTATGAGGTTAACTTCAGATGTGCATCATTAACAACGAATCAGATGATTAAATGCATACCAGAATACATGCTTACTTAGTTACCATTAAATATCTGACATGCGAGTGATTTCTTACTCAGTAAATCCATCGAAGCTAACGGGCTTCAAGGGCGTTACAAAACTACCCGTGGTTCAGCCGAAGACTGAATTGCTTCTATATTCTAGCTAGTAATGCAGCCGCAAAACTCGACTTCAAAATATCATGTAAGCAGGCAGTGATTTGCTGCAATTATAACTGCTTCTATATGTTAGCAAGTTCAAAACGTATGAACAACTCGATTTTAAGGAGCCGAATACTCCCTTTTACTCGATTTTTGTTACGAATTAAACTATCCACTGATCTTTTAAAAAGATTGTTTGTTTTTTGTCAGCGTCGTAATATTCGTGTCACCAAGACAAAATATACCCATGAAGTAAAGTGACTGTAGATATGGGATATTTGAACGCACACATGAAAAACAACTGCTAACTGAGAAGCAGCACGGCCATCAGCTTAGCCATACCGCCACCATTTAATGTAAAAGAACCTAATTCGGCACGTTAATCAGAACATTAGTCAGTTGGGAAACAATACCAGTTTTTGCTTATTTTTAATTTGAGAGCAACTAGATACATTCGGATATATACTTTAATGTCTGTGTGTATTGACCGTTGTGGTTGATGTTAATGTCTGTATTTTGGGTAACTTAACTGCCACTAAATAATTAATTTAATGACCCTTTAACGGTTTCGAGATAGCATGATATCCATTCTCTACAAGTAATGATTGTGTATACTCTCTACGGAGATCTTGAAGCAGCAAATCAAGCTGAACGGGCCATGGATATATCTTAACATAAACATTAACGAATCGTCCATATTATGTGCCTATGGTAATATCGTTCAAGGAATTTCATTCATTGATACAAGAAATAATATATATTCCCTCGCATTACATCGGGTGCAAAAAATTGTCGGCCTTTTTCATCGTTCCTAGTCTAGTCATAGCAAAAAGGAGACTACGTACTGTTTACGGCAGTGTTTAATATTGCTACCATGAATTAGGTCTCTTGTGCTAAAAAACACTGCTAACGCCGGTCGACCAAATCGAAACTATGTGCTCATTTAGAACGCTCTAATAACCCTTTACACCCCCGGACATGCAATGCTTAAGTACAATATAGGGTTGAATTATCGGGTACATGTGCTGTACTTAGATGCGTACTATAATTTCACAATATAAAGTAAAATCCAATACAATTGCATTCCTACTCGTAGATGCACTTCGATATCCGGGATAGGGCTGGCTTTGTCTTATGCTACAGGCTTGAATTAGCGCAAGTGACTCGAACATTGAAGCTAAAGCTCTTGTCTGTTCTTTGCTTATTGCATCGTTTAACTTGACGTCAGGATATCAGTTAAGCTTCTTTCATTGGATAGCAAACCTTATGTAACTAATGGCATCTGTCACAAACAGTAACGGCGAACTCATGTGCATGCGTTCAGCCTAGAATGATGCATTGTGCTTAAGTGGCAGGCAATTTTACTTGCAGATTTTTGCACATTGTATTTGAATACCTACCAATCCCATTTCAAAGCAAATTTTAACGCAAATATTATTTTGTTGCTGCTAGCAAATACTTGTCCTCTTGTGTTCTGAAGCTGCTACAAACGAAATGTTAGAAATATGACAAAGCACTTGCATAATATTTAGCTCCCGTAATTGCTGGTGGCATACGCAATACGCAATGATGTATTGGGGCTTACATCCGTTAAGAATAATGATATTTAAGTAATAAAGTCATGATATGCAATATGCACTGCACATCATAGCAAATAAACTCTGTATGAGTTGCTGATTACAGCAAACATAAGTCGACATTTTCCATAACTGAAAGTTTTACAGCCGACGCATATCCAGATTCACACAAACATATTTCAACATGAGTATATGTCTGCGTGGGTGGTCTTCATTTCTGTCCATATTATATATAATCTTGATAAGCAAGTCAGTATTGTAAGTGTTAATGCGAGAAGAACGACGAAATAATAGTTCATCGATTACAACAACCTAAAAAAGCGAATGTCAGTAAAATATAGGGTGGAATAATGTTACGTTGTCAGGGGTGTATAGAGGTGCTGTGTCATATTGTCATTTTGACAGCTGTCAATCCGCTCTTGGTCGAATTGTATTGGCTTTTAGAGGAACGTTGATCGCCAAATTGACATAAAACCTACCAATCATCATTTCGTATCCTCTCAGCCATCAGTTTCCTAGAGGTAACCCCCCATAGATGGTATTAATTATAAACCTCAGCATACCATATCCTACTTGTCACCCGCCACCTCCTCATGCGTACCCCATACTCTACAACAACAAGCCCAAAAGCCTCAACAACAACTGTAATATGCAGTCAGTCCACTAACTGTCGTCACGCTAATAGGTTTGTATTTGACAAGCATGTCCTAGATGGTCACATATCAGGAAATAAATATAGAAAGGAAAAAGAATTGGTGAGCTACGGCGAAAATCCAAACACAAGCATCGACCAACATCTCAATGGTAGCTTTGGTTCGTTGTGTTAAATGATATGTCAAGCTAATAACTTACTTATAAATAAGCGTTAATTCTAAAAAATCGAATGCCTAATCATGATTCAATGACACGGCCAGGACCACCATATAAGCAAGAATAGTATATTTAGGTAGGATCAAATCGCACTATATCATAGATATGTGTAAGAAAATCGATTGTGTTAAGGCTTCTATAGAATATCAGCACATATTGGATATACACTTTTATAAACATCCACAATGTGTTTTTACGCGCATGTTTTCACTTATTTCGTATTTTCAAAGAACAGGCACTTCACTGAAACTCTTGGCCATATTGTCATGCACGCTACTTTCATGTATGAGATGTAACATTGCAGAACCCTGTATCAGAGAATAGCAGATTAACTAGCCATAACACCCCTTGGCTTCTTGTAAATCAACGGCTATCCAAAAACCCGACTTATCCCAAATTCATCAGTTGCAAATCTGTTGCTTTGAAAGAAGCACGCAGATAGCAAATCTTACGCATACCGGATGTTGCAGCGGAAATATGCGTAGGGGCAGAACAGGCGTTGGCTGAATGTTTTAATAATTTGCTATGCCAGACACTAACCCCTAGAGACTGTTTTGTAATAAATATGCTCATGTGTTTGCCCCAGTAGTTGCCACGCGACGTAAGTTGTACCGTATATGAGCTGGAATTCTAACACTGTGGATTGTACACTGCGACCAATGCATTATAACTGCAGAAATTGTTTAATATTTACTTTCTCTGTCAACGATTTGCCAATTGGAAATCGAGCGGCTGTGTTTGGGAAGATCGTTCAATCAAGATCTATCATCCTAACAATATTTTTGCGCTAGGTAGGACGAGTACATGATGATTTGCAGGCGTGGTGCAACTATTTAACACTAGTGGGCATGTTCCCTTCTGCGTAATCGATACCTAAATCGGAGAGGCTTCTGCCGTCGCTTATTCTTCCGCAGCTCCCAATTTTGTGAATAATTCACCCAAATGTTTTCTTTTTCTTCAGCTTATGTAATAACAAGCAAAACCAATGGCCTTCTAATTAACCCTTAAACAGTGAACCCTGCATCGACATGATTTGTCCCACATCGTTCATCCCTTGATTGCGACCGCTTATCTTTATAATTTGTCCAACAATACCAAGTGCAAGAACTATGTACGCATGGAATATCACATTGTATATCTTATTATGTAGAATAACGCAAAAAACAGTGTTGGGTGTCCGACAAATCATACAATGTTAGCAGGTACTTGCTGTACAGTTGCTCACAGCAATAATATGTGTTGTCCGTCAAATCTTTGCTTAGTTAGTCGGTTGATAACGTCGGGTGTTTTCGCTGGATTAACATTTCGTGTCTAATCCGAATTCCGGTAGACGAACCCTCAGTAGCATTACCTGCTCATTATCAAGCCTTGTCATACACACAACTCCATTTCGTTGGTATGCACTATTCAATCAAAAGTGTCAATTCAGTTATTTAGTATGGGACAACAATTATGTGACAAATGTATAACATACATACATATTTAGTTAGCATCTATAATAAAATGACTAATACCTTGCACCGACTCAGTGCGTCGGAATATCTCTGTGACTTTTTATTTCTAACACAATTTAACAAATATCGCACTAAAATAAATTCCGCTAGAGTAAACGCTAATAAGTTATGAACTTCGACATCTGACCCATAAGGACTGTCTGCAACTGTGTTGATTATGTAGCCGGAATGTATGGAAGTGCGTTGATGTCTGTGATAGTGACCGCCAGTACTTGGTTGTCACTGGCTCAACTGTTTGTCCCAATTGCTTGTTGGCATTTATAAATGGCAGCGTCTCTAATATGAAAACTTTTTATGACCGTGGCCTGGCCATCACAACCCATAATTGACAACACTGTTTGAGTTTTTCAAATATAACCCCGTTTCATCGCCTCTGCATCGCGAACATTGAGTCCATACCAGATTCCTCTTTAGTAGCAATCTATGTCATCTTGATTCCAAGCATACCATAACGTGATGCTTGACAAAAATAGAAAGCAGAGTGTGACGTTGCGGTAGCCAATATATCAATCAGGCAGAAGTTAAGATTTTTCATGAAAGAAAGATGGATAGCTATGATATCATAATATAGTGCATAAATAGAATAGTAATCAATACCGCTAAGCAGTTAATATATCGTAATGGTTTTGCTGGTCAACCGTTAGTACATATCGATAATACATGAATGCTAAATAGGTTGGCTAGCAGTTGAAGGTTTATTGATGCAGGTCCAGCGAGATCGCAAGGACCCTTTGCTAACGCGCCTTTTGCATCGATGTAGCAAATGTATACTCGCGATTGGTTCTACACAACTGTGTTCGAAATTCTTGCAGGGAAGGGCCTGTCAAAAGATTGATCTTTTTCCTGAATAAATACAAAAGACAGTGATCTTTTTTTTGAAAAATGTATATAAATAGGAGGTAGTCCTTAGATATTCCTTATCTCATGCCACAGGTTATTCGATTGATTCACATTGCGCATTACCATCTAGATCATATGCACATGCAAACGTAAATCTATATATGCATATATATATATATATATATATATATATATATATATATATATATATATATATATATATATATATATATATATATATATATATATATTTATTATATACATATAAATATGTATGAATATATATATAAATATATATATTTTATAAATATATATTCACACATATATATATATATATGAATATATATATAATATATATATATATATATATAATATTTATAAATGTGTATACATATATATGTACATATATATATATACATATATATGTTTATATAAACATATATTTGCAAAAAATTACATATAGACATATATATATACTTATATATACGTATATAGTTAAATTTGCATATATATACATGTATATGTAAATATGTTTGTGTGTGAGTTACTGTGTGTGTGTGCTTGTTTGTATGTGTGTGTCTGCGCGAGTGTGTTTGTTTTGGGTCGGTTGGTGGGTGGGTGGGTGTATACTTATTTCTACCAACCCCACCTATTAATGACTACTTTTATCCATGAGAATTATCGAGGAGAAGGCCAAGTTGATATTAGCATTTATTTCCGATGAGACATTCAGTACCATTAATAATCATTTTTGTATTGATCTTGTTTGATGTGTTTGCGTATCTAGGAGCCACTACCAACACTGTTTTGATCCAGCGATATTCTGCTTACACTACATTATATAATTTTTGGTGCGTCGAGGGCTTGCTTTCGGTGATAAAAGAGTAAGAATTATTGAAATCTTGCACCGCCGTAGTTCATTGCGATGCATCACGTTGACCTGC
This sequence comes from Urechis unicinctus, assembly GCA_034190875.2. Taxonomy (NCBI): domain Eukaryota; kingdom Metazoa; phylum Annelida; class Polychaeta; order Xenopneusta; family Urechidae; genus Urechis; species Urechis unicinctus. The sequence goes on from CM067355.1 coordinate 27,695,940, forward strand.
AGCCAGCTGGATGATGTTAATATGGAGAAGCGTCGTATGTCTTATAGCCGATGTGGTATGATTACAGGAGTGATCCGAAGCTGCGTGACGAGGAAAACAAATAGACCTGACGCTATAAGATAATAAAAACATTTGATATTGCAGCGCAGTATATTCATCGTACTGTGAACTAACAATGCCTTATGTAAGATGCAAAATATCCACTTTCCAGAGATAGTACTTATAACTCCCTTGCTCATAGTTAACGAAAACAACGCTGCATATTCTCATATATTGTTCCGCGTAAACTAATCGATGGCTTATATGACATAGCATGCATCGAACCTGCTTTCCATCACATGTTATTGTCCATTAAAACATTACTGCAATCTTTTGTAATTCCAATCGGCAGTCCAAGCAATCGGCAATAAAAGATTTGTTTTTGTACTATTCTATTACAAATAGACAAGCTCTGTTCAATGTTGTGAATTTTGATGATTATAACAATCGGTTGAGCGTTTATATATATTACTGCGTTCTGTCCGACTTGCGGTAATTCGACTTTATAGTGTTTGCGTTATTTTTCAATACAGCAAGCACAAAATTCGTAAGGGTCCAATACAACGTTGATATCTTTTCTTTATTATGTCCTTCAAAATGATGATGAATAACTCATTAACTAATGGGGGCCTGTAATTCATTGCACCGTATTGCATAAGGACAAAACATCCACCAAATGGATCCCACTCGGAAGAAAATATGAAGTCATCTTCTCCACGCCATTTTGCATCAGTTTGTCGCTAGACGGCAGGTTATGTGAGGTCGCTCCGGCTGCTCTGAATTGGACAACAGCGAGAGCTAATAAAGAATTCGCTGTTTTTAGATTATACCATAATACACCAACTAATTAAGTTGTCTGATGAAGATAACGAGTGAGGGTTGTATTATCCAACTATTGCTCGAATATTGAAACTGAGAGGTGCGACTCTGACTCCGCTTCGGATGCAGGATCCATGCAGGACCTGCTACCAATATTATCTGTCTAAAGAAGGTGGCTTTGTCATTGTACCCCACGCATATTTAATATAGTTGATTGCTTTTTAATTGCAGTGTCAACAGCATTCCTTTTACCTTTTACATCAATCTAATTACACTGCATAAATAAAACTCCAATGACAGTCTAATCGTAACCAATCCCCCTGACTTAGATGTAACTGTCAGCACGGCGTCCAATGAGCACAGCAAAAGGGTGCGTGTGCTGCATAAGTTGAGAGAGAGAGAGAGAGTGATGAAGGAATGGTCATGCATCAATAACCATCCCGGAACGTTTCAAACGGCGATGGCGAAATTGTTCGGAGGCGTTCAAATTGGAATTTATTCAAATAGACGGACCTGAGGAATTCTCTACCAATAAGTATGTTAACTACTGTTGCCACAAAAAGTACAGGCTTGCGGTTGAACAATCGTATCATTTATCCCCAAGGGATGTTTAACTAAGTTGTGCACAATATACAGTGCTTACATTATTACACTTCAATATATTTCATACTGCCATAAATTTATAACAACGCCATATCCATAAGAAGAGCTAACAATAAAATTACAAAGTGAAAGAATGGTTGACACATGACAATTTGTCCATATGTGCAACGTATTTCAAAACCATAGACAACCAAACGATATATTGCTTCCGATTATTTAGGAATCAACCCTACAGTCAGTTCTGGGTAAGGCCCAGACTTGGATGAAATAAAAATCGGAAAGTGCTGCTAGCCTGTGTGATAAACTCATCAAGAACAATTCCCTGACCCGGGCGGCAAATACACAAGATATCTACAAACGGGCTGAACAAACTTTCTCAGTCAAGTTGAATCAACACCTGTGGGTGACCATCGATATCTTTACGACAATTGCATATGTGACGTCATTGTCTGGAATTTCCCGCATTTTACAGAGCGACATGTCGATCGATATGACTTGGAAAATGTGTATTTTGAAATCAAAAGACGACATAAAGTAGGTTTCTGCAACCTTTTTAAACTTTGAACTTAATAAAGAATGGAATGAGATAAATCGCTGTATTTGATCTTTAGATTTTGCTGGCGAACTGTGTAAAATGGATTCAAATATACAAAACATGTAAGTGGTGCAGTTGTCTAGAATTGCATTACCGACACTGGAAAAGTATTGCATGTAGATGTCGACAGGTATTTCCAATGGTAATATTATCCGCCTATTAACTGGCTATCTCATGTTAGCTATTCATATAACATATGAAAGAGTAATAGTATTATAGTGGCAGCATTGCTACCTCAAACCATCCATGTATTGCTTGGTACACAGGAATAGACCAGCTCAAGTTAACATGGTATTGCGGATGCAAGTTTTAACAATCATTAGCCACATGCATTGAATGCTTGTTATGATAACTACATTGTTATGATAGGACCCGTTTGTTTGCTAGTATATTTCTTGAAAGTCGTCATATATTGTCATATAATCAATTCATGGGCTTCTTGGCACTGACGTTTTGGACAACTTTTATGATCAAATAATTCGCCAACACAGCCAGTGTCGTTCCGCAGAGCCAAAAATATTTGAGAATATTTAAACCATTCATCCTCAAAGCATGATGGCTATAAAATACATAAAATGACGACAGTTTGTAGCATTTCATTAGAATAGAGGTGCAATGTATTTATGGTATGCATGTACAGTGACAGGGCTGGCATGTGAAGCTTGACAACCTTACCAGTTTAATGCGCACGAATCAGGTTTCTAGAGAGGTTAATAAATAGCAACATAGAGACAGAGGCGCTGGATATGCAATATCCCGAATGATTCCTTGACCAGACGGACCAGCTTCCGTTCCTATCAGCGCATCTTGCTGCTGACTTTTCGGCTAAAAGCAAATATGCTTTGTATGTCATTGCTATCTATAGGATATGATGCCCTTTATTCATCGAATGGCTTTCAATTAGCCATCTATGTATGTTTTCCGGATATCATCATATATGCCGTCCAATATACTGTTGATTTAAAAGAGGGTAATTAATAATTGGTTATACGTATCGAATCCTAATTAACTGCACTCTTTACACGAAGTGTCACACCATAATATAACCACCAAACATAATCATAAATCTAAATGACAATCATGCAGGAGATTGTGTGGGCACCGTCAATAACAATTTCAGATTCCCGATACCACATTTTGTAAAATTATTGAATGTGTCATCGACTATGTTTGTCTGGCATTGCGTTTTAGGACACACTAGCAGGACTATTTTGTTGCAATGTTTCTTGCACGGCGTGCTTCAACAATTGATGGCCAACACCACCACAAATTCTAAAGATATCTTATCTAAATTATTCGTGAGGTATACCTCGTAACGACTAAAGGGTAAGGAGAATCACGAATGAATAAGTCATCTATGCATAAAATCATTGAAATGTAACATCGATGTAGTTCATTGTCCTGCGTTATGTTGAACTGCAGTCGGCTGTATTAAGTACATACAGGTGGAATATATGTCTTGGTAGAATGATCAGTACGAGTTTTTATGGGATATTGCAGGCCAAAACATTTAGCGTGCGTCGACTCCAAACTAACTATGTCATGGGTAGGATGCAAAGTGTCCACTTTGCGCAGATAGGATATGTATCTCCCAGTGCATATATATTTCCAAAACACTGCTAAATATCCTCTTGTAATGTTCTGCTAATCTGAATGCATCTGCGTAAGTTATCGTGCTTGCTTCTATGACAGAACCTGCTTCCTATCGCATTGTTTTGTACGTTAACAGCATATTTTGGAAGTCATTTTTAACTGAAGAGAACAAATGGCCAGTCAAACTATCCATCTTCGAACTTTGCTTTGTTGCTGTTCTGTTACAAATAGGCAAAGCCTAGTCAATTGTAATATTAAGGGCCTTACGCAATCGACACTTGAAAAACTGCAGTTCCGACCAAATCTGTTGTACCGTTGAAAATGATTATAAGAGTACAGCATGCCAATGCATTATTACGGAATTATACAACAAATATAATCGCACTTCACACCATACCTTGCCATCGTTTACTCGATAATATGAGAAGAAAGCATGGAATACTAACATATCCAGTTAAGTACATTTCAGCCTATGAATTGCCGATTGAAAATCTGATTCTCTGCAAACATTTGTAAGTTATTTGCTATCGTGCGTCCATATTACCTGTATTTTCGTCTTGCCATAACACAATAATATGGCGAAGTGCAGTTGATTGCTCCTATTATTAGCTATTGTCTGACTTCGCTTGAATGTGAACGACAATAACTAGTTGGAAAGAAATTTGGGATGCATTTTATCTCAGTATTACTTTGAGTTCTCATGTTGTCAACGAGTACCTACACATGCGAAATCAGAGCCACTTGGTTACCGAAGCAAAGTTTAATATCACCAAGCCGCTTTAGGGTGCCGAGCAACTATCTACATGTTTTCAGAAGATATGCAACCGACCGGCGCCAGGGCGTTGTCCTTCATAAATTGACACATATATGCTCTCACATGAGACATTATACACCGCTAAGGCTTGCTTTAGTCACATATGCGGTTAATTAATACCTGTAATAATAAGGCAGCAGCGGCTTATTGTTTGCAAGCTTGGCAACGAGCGGCAATGACAAAGAAGATCATTATATCAGGCTGCTGTTTTATCACCTTTACACTGTGTTTGCTCTAAATATGACTAGAGTCAATATAAAATATATCATTTGTATCATATCCTACAGTTACGGCAACCACTTATCTCCATCAAAGATCCGACATTAACAAACCCGAATCTACTTTGCCTGCCCAATGTTTTACTTAACTGTTTCTTATCATCTGTAGTGCTCCTACCACATTCGTGGCCACATAGTATGATCATTTATCTTACAGCAAGGACCCTGTTTCTACATCTTAGATACTACTATAATCGCTTTGTCGCGATGTCAAATTGAATAGAGCTTATCAATTAAACGCTGTTGATTACAAGTCAAATAAAAACGTGTTTGCAGCGGCTCGCTATCCAGTTGTAACGAGAAGATGTTAGCTCCATCAAATATTTGCTTGGCTGGTTGTGTGAAAAGATGGGGTGTGTCCGTTTGATTAATGTGTCTATTGTTGTGTTAAAATGTATTTGTTTTTTGGGGGGGATCATATCCATGTATTGGCATTACTTGGTCATTTCGAAGCCTTTCCATAGATAAACTACTAAATAACATTGACTCTCATAGTTTCACAATCAATAATTTGGCCTGGGACAGCAATCAGGTGACGAATCAATAAGGCTATGTGACATTTATGGAAATTAGTTCTGGCTAAGTAATAGCTGATGAGGAAGTCAATAATATATTCATTGAAGCTGCATAATAGATTATTGAGGCCATAACAAACCGCATAAATCAATGAGCATCACCGAAAATATTGCTTGAACGATTTCGAATCATGAATATGATCAACTTACGGTTTTCGATGCTGCACGCCATGGGATTAAACTTAAAAGCTGTCACAAGTTAAGTAGCTGTTTCAGCAAATGTTCCGAGTCTCAATCCCTTATGTATCAGCAGATGGAAAAGCTCTGTCTATTTTTATTTTCATTGATGACCCATGTGGCGCAATTTGGTTCTTGTGCGACGTTAACTGTAAGAGATATATGACGACCTAGCTGAACTCATCTGAACGTAAAAGAAGCACATCCACTTTTCGATTGCGTAGACAACCATGCCCCAATATGATGAATTCCTTTCCCTTGCCAGTTATATGCAACCTGACTGTCAGAGTATGACCTACCAGTATAATACCAACTTGGATATCACACATTGGTAACATTGATTACTGTTGTGATATTGTGATAGTATATTCATGTGTATGATATCCTGACGGTATATTGCTGAAATGTCCGATGCACGGCACAGCAAGGAAAAGTGCGCTCGTATCAGCTAGTGCATGCCACAAATTACTGTCGACGTTTTTTACGTTGCATTCATTTTGTTTTAAAAAATAGCTGTCGAACTCAACCTTACTCGTCTTAAGCACACGCTAATTCACAGACCATGAACTACACAACCGGTCTGATTAGTCTCTCAGCAACTGTATAGTTTCTGCAAACATAGTATATGGTAGGCTAATGATGTTTGGTCAGATGATCGTCAGTACCTGGTTGTGACAGGCTTTAATGGTTGTCCTCAGAACCCCTTTGTTGGCATTGGGGGATAGCAGTGTGACTATATCATCACTGTGTATGAATGTGGCCTGTCTATCACAGCAACTTTTGTAAATGCTGCTGCTGACTTTAGATATCATATTGGCCGAATAAAAAGTATAGCTATCGGTACTTTTTTTTAGTACTGTCAAATCAATGCGAGACTCAAGTGTACCAAGATCCAACTTGTTTGACTGAAAGTGGTTTTAAATAGTATACCGGTAACAACATAACCTCGGCCTCACAGACGTCGTGTAAAGAGTTCTTACCAATACCATATTTTCTAGCAGCCCGACAAGTGTCGATTCATAACAGAATAAAATTTAATGCATGATACTAATCGAAATAAGAATGTGATGTCTTTGGAGACAATACCGCCATCAGCCAGGAATCGAGCTATATAACATAAGGACATTATGACCATATAGTATAATAATAAATAGAAGACTATAGAACTGGAAAACATATTGTTACATCGTTGATGATCATACTACATTGGCTTATTATAAACTGGTCAATCGTTAGTACTTTATCAAACTTCTCAAACGTCCAGTAGTGTCATCCACGACGCAGGGAAAGCATAACTTCTTGCTGGTAAGTGGACTTATTTCTCGTAATTAGTCGTTAGAAAAACCGCCACGAAGGAGTGTAGTTCAAAGGCAACTGATATTCACAGTAGGTTTAAACGTGTATCGAGTATATCAATGGTTTCACGTGCATCGACAAAACGTACTGTGTTTGAAACCTTCAGTGCGTGATACATAAAATAGATATAAACCATTATGATTCTAGCATTGAATGACAGCATATGGCGATATAGTAATAACATTGATCATCAGCGAGTTGTTACGAATTTGCTGAGTTGGCGATTTATCACAGATGTAGATATCTAAACCAGTCGCTACACATGTAGTTGGGACATGATATATTTACAGTCATTCACAACCAATCTGGCCGACATTAACAACTGCGTTTAATACACTGGATTTTTGACAGTAACGCTCGAATAGCCAATCTTACATATATCTGTAATGCGTAGATGGCTAGCGTTTCATGCTGAATTTGATGCAGCTAAGCGGCGTCGTTTGGAATCTTTGCACATACAGTAAACACTCGTTATTGGGTTTTGTCAAATATCAGCGCCCTGTGGTTGCCTGGCGATGAATGTGTTCTTTCGTTGTGCTTGATAATGTACTTTATTCTCCAATGTCGTTATTTGATATACCTATGGCCTATGTCTATTTAATATAGCCGTATAGCGACATTTTGCCGGATATCAGTGTGAATACCCCTATTGAAAATGAGTCACCAAAGATTGCACCCCATGGAAAAATTAATTAAGGGCAATGGGTCATAGCAGGTTACCATGGCAATATATTGCGTATAAATGTTGATTCGATAATATCCAGCTTAAACATCGCAACTCATAGATGAGAGAACAGAATGCTTGTGATACATTACCACTTAATGGCGTGGTTTATACCCGTTGTCTACCTAATGTTCTTACGTCCATCATCAAAAGCACAATGTTCACTGGAACGTAGGGCTTTTAATAACCTTTCTTGTCAATTATATGCGAGTTAAGTGTTTCTACCATATTTTGCACACTCTACACCTGATGCGTGATTAACAATTCCAGCGTCTTTCCCTACACACCAATATACATCAAAACAGAGAGGCTAATGCATTGCACGTGACACATCCCAGACAATCACATGACAGGATGAGCCAGCTTTTGTTTTTGACAGAGATCCTTGTTGTTCCTGACGAACTGCTCTGTTGTCTCGAAGTGTCACACCGAAAAGGTTTCTAAGAGACCTACTAAATTAGCACCTTCATCCATGACAATCATAGAAGAGACTTTACTTGTACGATTAATATTGATTTCCGATTCCCAACAGTAAATATAGATGAATGAATGAAGTTTTCTATTATTGCGTCTCTAGGAACCACTAGCAATATTGTTGCGTCCCAATGTTATTTATGGCTTACGTCAAACATCACGACAAGTTATGCAAACACCATTACTATATTATTCGCGAGCCATCGATGGAGTAGCTATTGCCCAGAAAGTGCTAAGCAATTAAATGGGAGAAAAACGTCTACAAGTGGATAAGCATATTTTTACGTTTTCGCAGTAACAATAATATAAATCTAATCCGCTTAAGGAAAGCATTACATTAATCATGCTCCAGTCATTGTGTACTTTAACATTTTATTATAAATCATCAAAACAACGCAAAGCAGGTTCCCTTCACCAAACTCATATGCGGCAAGGTTACATGATTTAAAGCATATTGTTTACGGCGAGCAATATTTACTATCCTTTGATGAGCAAGTAATCCCGATGCTTGAATATTTCTAACCAACAGTAAGTATGTAATCATGTGTGATGCATTTTGAAACTATGAGCTGGTAGTATCGCATCGACAAATGTTGGTAATACCGTAGACATATTAGAATGTAGCAACCTTACATGAACGCTGAATGCACAAGGACGGGTAAAATAATAACTAAAGTTACCTCGTATGACCTTGCAAAATCCGTCGTCCAGAGGTTACTCGATAAAAGCTACAATACTTGCAATACATTTGCAGCAATGAGAGTGTTACTCATGTTCACACATTTCGGCGTAGCGCATACGAGCTTTAGTACACATCCTGTCATAAGTATTTGTGTAACGCCAAATACGTTTGCGGTATGGCTTCTCTGCATTCAAAGATGTACCAGTATGCTGACACAACTGCCGATGCCGAAATGCATGAAAGGTATTCACACAGAAGCAGCCCATCGGCATGCATAATTTGTATGCACGAAGATGTTTACTGAACTGCATGTGTGCATACATACCACAGCATGCGTGTTGTCGTAACCGTCAGCAACACACAGAGCGCTCAACAAACCCATCCATCCATTTATGGTCGCAGTAGTAAATAAGCTTAGAAGTCATACACGCTGGTTTTGTCAACGGGTTAGTTTGCTGACGCCAGCCACCTGATGAACTGCGACTCAAGGAATCAAACCATAGATACATTATGCACAAAATGACTCCGTTAGTTGAACAGCTAAAAGTTCTTGTTTTAGCGCCATCATGAATAGACGCTAGTATTTTAATTTGCAGAGCCAAAATTATGGTATGACAAACGTTGTACATTTTATTCGCATATTGCACACATCTAAGTTGTAGGAGCTATATGCGTAATGTTTTTTTTTTCACACCAGCAAATACCGTCTCTATGTCGGCATACAAATTTTAATGACGTCGTTTAAAGACAATATTTTTTTGTCCAATCCGATAAAGGTAAAATAAAAAGCAAGCGGCCTGTTTATGGTATAGCATATATCCGATAAAAAATAAATTCAAATAATCACAGGTCACCTCTATGCGGCTACAGGACTTGATTTGTATGCAAAAGAAACCCCGAACAGTAAGCATATATAAACATGTATCAGGTGCATTTGCGCATTCAACGCACATGGTCTTAAGCCTGAACATGATAGATTAGGCACGATATCTAAGAGCTAATGGCTAGGCGTAAATGGCTCCCTTCGGATCACATAGGTAAACACGCGATATCTGTGCATTGAGCGGCTTGTCATTACGTCCATGTTTGCTCAATGGAGAGTATATGTAGCCATGCAGCAATCCGACATACGTTGCATCCCAAATCATATGGTGAATGTATTTCTGGGGCCGATCGAAGATGAGCGCGTTATGCACTCATTCAAAGGTTTAGCATATAATCGGTCTGGGTGATCCCTCTTATCTTAGCTAATAAGCTCGGTAATGGCATTCTTTCAAACATACAAAATCAATTTCTAGTTTGTATGAATTGTGATATATCCTACATTTCCTGTTAAATATTTACTAGCACACCTGCTGAAATGCTTAAGATACTGTACGATACCAACAGAGGACGATATTCGGCGTCTAATGGAAATGGCCCATGCTTCATCAAAACGAAAGTGTTACGCATCTCTCATATTTTCAGGCAACGGATATGTCTGAGCATTCTGACAAACTACAATCCAAATGCAATATGAAAAATAATCAGCCATTGCAATATCGATAGCGATACCGTCACTTAATTTAACACTTAACTCTCTGCTGAAAAATATATTTGCAGAACGAAATGTGTAGCCTTGGTTTGCTAACTGGAGTTAATAGATAATTGTGGCGCAAGTAAACGTATTTTGATTAATGTGACAAGCATCTGCCATTTAAATCAATACATTGCAAATTGTAGTTCATTGTGATGCATCATGTTGACCTGCAGCCAACTGTAAAAACAGGTGGAGAATATGTCTACATTGCTAGAATGATCTGTAAGTGTATACAAACATTTGATATTGCAGGGCTGTACATTTATCGTGAATCGACTCTAACTCACTATGCCATGGGTAGAATGCAAAGTATCGACTTTGCGCTGATAGGATCTGTATCTCCCAGCGCATATAGATTTCGAAAACACCGCTAAATATCATCGTGTATTGTGTCTGTAAATCTGATTGCATCTGCAGTAAATTCTCGCGCTGGATTTTATGACAGAACCTGCTTCCCATTACATTTTATTGTACGTTAACTTTGATACCTATTTTTTTTAGTCATTTTTAACTGAGGAGAATGTCCGACCGGTCAAACTATTGGTCTTCGACGATTGTTTCATTGTTGTTCTATTACGAATAGCCGAAGCCTAATCACTTGTAAATTGTGATGTTCATAACAGTGTCTAGAGCGTGTATGTATTTTGTTCCGGTCGATCCTAGTTGCTGGAAACATAATCGATGGTATTCATTTTTTGTCTATATTTGACAGCCACAGCAATATTCGGTAGTGCTAACGAATTATAAAAGTAAACCTAAATATACAAGAAAAGCTAGCTATCTATTAGAGCTATACACATGACTTGATATCGAGTGAAAGTATTTTAGCGACTCCATCACTACCCTACCTCTCACCAACTATGTTCGGTGCACGGGGCAAAAAAATACTCCTTTAGAGCCATGACACCGATATAGATTTTCTCAACAGAGGCAAACATGTTATTGCGGTTTCAAATATCAACCACTCGTTTGTGGACCTTTAATCATTGCCGAATGCCTAGCGGGCCTTGTAAGATAAGCCACTAGTAACCCCTCCGAATCCTTTGTATAGGAGCTGAACAGGTAATGAATCATTGCAAGGACACGACATACGTAATGCCTCGTGTGTCATACCGTAATGGACGCTTTGTAGAACTTAAGTCAAAGTTATGTCTATGCTACATTATCTTGATAATCAACCAGTTTCGATAGGTTACCTTAACAGCAAGTGATGACTCTTGAATGTCAAGGGCTGCACGCCATCGACATTTGACAAACTAGGTTCCGACCATAGTTGTTTTATCGTTGAATATGATTGTAGGAGTACAACATGCACATGCATTGGAACGGAATTATTCAACTAATATAATCGCGCTTTACAGCCTACCATGTCATCGTTTACTCGATAATATGTGAAGAAAGCATGGAATGCTAACAAATCCAGTGGGGATGTCAAGTACGTTTCAGCCTATGAATTGCCGAATGATTATCTGATTCTCTGCAAACATTTGTATGTTATTTGCAATCGTGCGTCTTTATTACCTGTATTTTTGCAATCAACTTCGTTTTGCCATAACTCATTGATATGGCGAAGTGTGGTTGATTGCTGACTTCGCTTGAATGTGAACGACAATAACTAGTTAAACAAAGTATATCTAGCTATTCAAGGCCTCATATTCGGTATATTATTATATATATATTGGACTGTCAGTGACTGTCAAATTATAGAGTTCATTTGCATGGCGCTGAATAAAATGCAAAAGCGCTGTGAGATGCTTACTCGTGTTGTGCCTCTGAAAAACAAATAATTCATTGTGCGGAAATTCAAATGATGTTGACGAGTAAAAGGCCGAAACGATAAGCTTGAATACAAAAAAAGCCGAGGCATGCCATGCATTAATCCTGCGACAGCTGGTTCTACCCGTATTACGCTCTAGAAAATACATTTTGGATAACAGCCCTGACATCAGCCAGAAACGTGCATTAATAGAATGTTGGCCTTTTGATTCAACGGTGAATCAATTGTATAATCACATGCCGTTGACACCTAATACACGCACATGATATAACAAATCTGTCTAGGTTTCATCCTGATAATCGCAAAGTAATGTGACCAAGTGTTTTGCAGCTGTTCCGGGTTTCTACAACGTTTGGTGACGAAGGACAAATTTGAAGATGTTTCGAATGTTTATTGGATGAAGTTAATGATAGTATATGCCATACGAAGGATTGACTGCTGATAAAACAAACTAAGCAGGTATTGTAATTAGCCAATCGGTACATTTAACAATCAAAGTCAAAAACTTGCAAAGACAATCGAATTTGTTATTCTGTTTAGGCTAACAAAATGTTAGCATGGTAGTTAAAAAACGAGTCATTTGTTTTCCTAATCAGCGACCTTCGCCCGCCATGTTTTTGTCGATTACATTATTGCTCAAAGAAGCTTCGAAATAGACATACCCATGTGTTTAGTAGAAAATGTGCATGATATTAACAACCTTCAATACCTTCGATAATTGAAAAAAAGAAGGCCAATGTCGTTTCATTTGGTGCCTGCATTTAATCATGGTGCTTTAGTGTATCGCCATATTGCGCAATCTTGAGTATTTTGTCGCGTCGACAGTACACTGTTTTAATCGCTTGATAAAATACAGTGACAAGGCATACACATATTGTGTACAATCCAAGTCAAGCGTTCCGGTTTCTGCCAGGGTTATGGCATGTCTATGCGCATTAATTATCCCATGCCTGGCTCATGTGTAGTCTTTGGTGGCATACCTCTCCCATCGTGAATTTGTATTAACGGTGTGGTTATATCATTTGCCGTATACAAAGAACAATATATGCATTACCATGGTTCAGCCTTCCTATGCGCGCATGAATAAATGGAAACCCATGGCATACGCCATTCCTGTCCATGCATGCGCTGGCAACAGCTTTTCCAGAACCCATAGTACCAGTAACACATATTTGATGGGTAGTTAATCATGACCGCCTGACAACAGATACAATAGAGTGCATACAGTGAGTAAGACAGTTAAAACAATGTCGATGCGTTTAGCAAATCGTGACATCTATAGAGCGAAGATACCCAGGTGCAGTGCACGAGCCTGTCGCAAATTGCAATAACCTACCATCTGTATTGGCGCGAGCCATGCTCGAGGCATCTTTCGTGTGCATTATCCCCGCATTATAGTAGAAGATTTGGGTGATACCGGCCGTGTACCATCTTGTTAGGAATACTTTTTTATGTTTCCAGCCTTAGATAGTAAAGGATGAGTGGTAAGCATTGAACCTACCATATGCCTAGTATGATAAATGTTACATTTGCCTACCTATTAATCACTGCGAATTACATGGCGTTGTCATTTGTCAAAAAAGGCCATTACACTAAGCGTCCGTAAAAATATTAACAACACAACCTCGTATCGGCTCCTACTGCAAGCGTATTAATGGCTGTGCTAGTGCTACCCCTCTTTGGCTCTAGCAAACCAAGCCTTAACATCATCATGTGGGGCAACAGTAGATTGGTGGCCCGACGCTACAACGTGGAATCAATAAGATCATCCAATGCAGTTGATTGCCAAGTGTTTACCGATGCATTCAGCAATCAGCTGTGTCAGGTGGTTAGATTGTTTGCCATTTATAAGCCACAATACATGCAGTACCATGGTTCAGCCTTTCAACAAACGCATGCATAAATAAAGTGGTATGGCTACAATTTCGCAAGGGGGAATTGTAAAGGGAATAAATATTTCATTGACGGCATTGCGCTTTCAGGTCCTAGATATAACAAGCAGGTCGTCTTTAAACATTTGTCGCATGAAGTATCATAGCTAGGTATAATGTGCGGGGTAGTTAATCCCGACCGCGTGGCAACAATGACAATAAATTCATAAGATGAGTAAGTCAGTGCGGACAATGTTAATGAGTCGAATCGGTGCAGTAACCATGTTTCGTGTGCGAGGCAGTCTCTATTTGCATTATTCTTTATTTCCATTTAGTATTGGCCTGAGCTTAGTGACCTTACGGCTTTGTACAGGGGATGGTGTGAAAGATGCAGAACATATGCAATGAGCGGATCTTGTCACTAACTTCTAACGGCTGTATTGAATTTGATATGCATCGACAAAGACACTGATCGAATAATGATGCAAATGCATGTACATTGATTATAATGCATTTATATTAAACGGCAACATTTGACTTCGAAACCCATTATTTGTTATCGCAAATTCATTAAGGTAAATATGTTAAACAAGAAAGTTGGCATTTTGCCAGGGTTGTTTCATCGATTACAAATTTCTGATAGGTTATTTCTGATCGGAAATGAAATATTGTCTGAAGTTGTGCCACATCTTATCTGTTATGAGGCGATGATCACCACGAATGTTATAGAATCAACACTGACCTTTCGCATTGATGGTGTTTTGGATTATAGCGCCATGCATATGTTGTGCAACATGCATATTTTAAACAGCACATAACGCAAGATATAACCTAACGGTTGCGTAACCGAATTTGATACATCGGCAAACCCGGATTGGATATTTTGCAATGTGTCGATATGCTTTGGGTTGAACATCTTACGCTGAGGACGGAGCTTGGGTACACTTGATGGATAAACGCAGCTGGTTTGATAACGTATGGGCGAAGGTAGTCCGTGTGTAGTTAATCAGAGCGATTTCCAATATAATTTACATTATGATTATAGTAACCATCGTAGAAGTCTATAATTTATAACGATATAGAAAAGAAGAATAACTTATAGTGATGGATAGAAATACCGTTCATTCCATAGGTGGTCTGATAAAGGTCATCCTCAGATGACGACCTTTATTGACGGTTTAAAACCGAACTTACTACCTAACAAAATGTTGCATAAAATAATATTTATTACGCGATAATAAGAGCTAATTTAGGATATTGTCGTTGATATGGCTTGTGACGATACTGACTTTGTACGACTCGTTCTTGAGCTAATGATAAGGAAGTATATATAAGCATATCAGTGTTGACGCATAACTAGAGAGAAATCCGGTGGTGTCTTTCTTCCCTCAGCATACGTTATGTTAATTATGATGAACACTAGTTTCTTATTCCACCTCATTCAATCTGTTTAGCGCAATGACAACCAAGATCAATTGTTATATAGTGTATTACGCGGTATGTAACGATTCACACAACATTGTCAAGGCTTTCATCGCGTATTCTAAACAATTATTGTTCCAGTTCCCATGGACAATTTTGCGTCTTTAATTCTCTAATTAGCATATTAAGCATTACTGAGATCATAACAATGCTCCTTTACTAGAAATTAAAACATTTTCTTGCTAAACATTGTGTTTGTTGTCCTAGGCCGGTAATATCTGCACAATAATTTGGTTCCTAATCTTTCAAAACGTTTGTTACACGTGCCAATATAAAAAGTCGGATCAGTCAATAATGGACATTCGGGGTCCAGTGTGTCTCCTGGAATACATAACAGAGTGAGCACTTCCTCGAGAACAATGTTTGTGTACACCACTCAAATCAAATTAATCACAACTGAAAATGGTGCGGATAAATAGATAACCTTGATCTGGCAATAAGAGTGTTATAATATTTGAATATCTGAGGTCAAACAGAGATTTCGATAATAGCTGTATTTCCTACTGCTGTTCCGAACTTGTTTGCTGTGAGTCTGCACGCGGATATCATGCATATTGCTGTCATTACTTCGCCAAAGCCTGCAGAGAGTGTCATTCAACATACAATCAATTAATGAATGTGGTGTTTTGGCCAACATCAGCATATCAGTACCAGTACCATAAAATGGTTTGATAGGAGAAGATGTGGTTGTCTGAACACTGGAAAATGGGTCTTACAAATTAAACAAATGTTACGATGTTAGCTTTATTATATAGAGACCCCTTCACAATGCTTTAACTGGATATATAAGTGCGATGATAATTATCGCGATAAACACGGAGAGTGAAAACGCAATCATATTTGTTCAGGCGATAATTTATCGGCACTGACATATTTGAAAAATGCATTAATATGTAAGCAAAAATAAATGTGCCGAGCAAGCTGCCGTTGCGACAAATTTACTTGAAAAAGGGCTTTTCCCTGTCACCTATGCAATGGGAATCATTAACGATTGCTTCTGTAAGACGTGGCACTGCATTATTTTTCAAGCTAATTGATCTTTTTCAGGTATAAACACCTGTAACATTAGTTGTTGCATCGTATATATTCGAGTCAAAATGAGTGATCTGTAATTTGCATCTCAATGAACGCTACAAATATTTACACTGTGTATACATGTTGACCAAATGTTGTGAATCCTATCAGATAAGCTAGGGTTATGAAATGTAACAATCATGCCAAACCCGACTAACTTCGATCAGCTATAGAATCTACAAATCACAAACTTCCCACATTCAATACCCGCTTCGTTATTTATGCCGTCGTTTTCTACCATCAACAACAGTAAATGGGCGGGCCACTGAACCGCTATATGTCCTTTGTTTTGTCCGTCAAGATATATGTCACGCGACCAAGATGCAAATCACACTGAACCCATGCGTTGTTATTGTATTCGGGACAATGCGAGCTCAAACGATCACATAAACAAGACAGCTATACATTCGGTGAAAAAACTTGCGGCTAAACGTCGAGAGCGCCTTCTATATTGAGCATTGAAGTGCCAATGACAGGACGAACTGTATGCACAAAGATGAGGTTTCTTACGATTTGGTAAGCTGAAACACGAATTTTGGAGTAGTTTGGCTACATTAAATACGCTTATGAAGCTAACCAGATGATTAGGTAATGATTTATATAAATATAAGTTAAAGATGCATTGTGTAGGGAGGCATGGTAATTTTGTATGATCCCCATAACCTACCGTGAACATTAAAACAGTGAAGGTGGAAGTTGACTGATTACATTGTCTCTCTGTATTATCTACAGAGCACCAATGTATGGATTTGTAGGGGTAATTGTAACTGCCACAGCCTGATAAGAGTGTTAGGAGCAAGCCGTACGTCGGAGACAACTTTATTCGACACGAAAGAAGGTCCCTCGGAGGATTTGCTATGGATAATATACCCTCTCTTTGAATTTGATCCATCGTCTTTCCAGAAAACAGAAAACTAGCGATTTGTGGTCCAATAAAAGAGATTTAAGATCTTTAAAATGTGATCCTTGACAGCTTCATTGAACAATTTAATGGGGCATTTGTAGCTTTTCGTATGTCAAAGGTAGACGACTAAGGCTGGGTGGCGCAGATCCCAACCTGGAGCTGGCAGATCGTGGTCGCAATCCATATCGAGTCATATTTGCAAAACATTCTCTACAAGTAATGATTGTGGATACTCTCTACGGAGATCTCGAAGCAGCAAATCAAGCTGAGTGGGCGATGGATATTTCTTAACATAATAATTAACATATCGTCCATATTTTGTGCCTATGGTTATATCGTTAAAGTGTTGCAAGGAATTCCATTCATTGTTACAAGAAAAAATAAATATTCCCTCGTCTATATCCAGTGCAAAAACTTTGTCGGCTTTTTCGTCGTTCCTTGTCTAGTCTTAGCGAAAAGGAGACTCTACATACTGTCGTTAATATTGCTCCCATGAATTGAGTCTCTTGGGGTCAAAAGCTGCTTTCTAAAGATATATGGAATCCAGTTGGGTATGCGACCGCTGCATTGGTGACATCATTGCACGCAAGCATCTTCGACTGAATGTAGTATCGTTTTTTTAAGCGAACGCCGTCCTCAATAACCACTTAGTATTTATTCTGGAAATCGATCCACAGTTTGCTTCTGGCGTGTTTCAATCACCATATGCCACTACAACACAATTAAACCAATTTGTCCGAGTAATATTTAACAACATTGCGGCATGATAGGTTCAATATTATAGCTTACCAGGTAACTGCCATTAGATGGCGGGCAAGATTAAAGCCGAT
This sequence comes from Urechis unicinctus, assembly GCA_034190875.2. Taxonomy (NCBI): domain Eukaryota; kingdom Metazoa; phylum Annelida; class Polychaeta; order Xenopneusta; family Urechidae; genus Urechis; species Urechis unicinctus. The sequence goes on from CM067355.1 coordinate 27,714,186, forward strand.
GCTCTGTGTTCCGTATTTGCCATGATTTGCTCTGCCAGTTTAACTAGATTACTATGCTCTCTTATGACTTCGGTTTAACCGGTCGCCATAATATCTATGGTCTCTACACTGAGTCTTTGTGCTGCATGGTGGAAAATGTGAATGCAGACGTGGATTATTTTGTATAAGTGTTGACGTTGCAAAACCAGCAAACCGTGCAATTGTTATGCATCAACTTCAGCTTGTCATAATAATGAATAATAAAGTGAACTACTAAGGTCAGTAAAAGCTATGCCACATAAGTATATCTACTTGTCCACGAGTTAGGCACCTTGTAAATCAGTATGGACAAAGCAAATTGGATCATTTGTCTGAGGAATGTTCAGAAACACTTTGACATCAATAGACTAATAGCTTGACCTAATGGATTTTTAAAAGAGCGTTGCACCAAACAAGTTCTTTCAGAGAACTGTACACCAAAATTTCCTAGCGCATTATGATATAGATTTGTATATGAGTAAGTACTTCCTTCAACCAGGAGTATGGATTTATTAATGTTTCAATAGAACTCCGGCGCATTGACCGAGTTATAGAGCGGAACCCGATAAGCGAACATTTTTGCTAAGCCCTTTCCTCTTTACAAATCATATTAGTCGTTCAGTATGTACTAGAGCGTTTTCTAAGCTTGCAAATGATCTACCAAGCAAAGAAATTTAATAGCTGTTACCATGATTCAACACATGGTGCCCGCTGTCATGAATATGAGTCATACCTAGTAGTTGACTCATTATAGATCTTTATTTAGGGTAAGTTATTGTATTACCTTGTTGATATCAAGCAACTATGCATCGCGAGACAAACGACGCTGCATTATTTATATATTTATATATGTCGATGACGATCTTCCTAAAATATGTCCACGGTGCAAGGTTTATTGTGGTTCATGAACTGCCCTCCAAAGGATCCAACGACAAATCTTAAATTAAAGTCTAAATGGTGATTGCCACAGTATTAATCAAATGGCTTCCAATTAGCCATCTATATATGTTTTCCGAATATCATCATGGATGCCGTCCGATCTAAATGAGGGCAATTAATAATTGCTTATACGTATGGGATCCTAATGAACTGCTCTTGTGACACGAAGTGTCTCACCATAATATTAAAACATATTTACCTACTCTTAAAACATGCAGGAGGGTTTTGCGGGCACTGCCAATAATAATTTCAGATTCCCAATACCACATTTAAAGTTACATAATTAGTTGCGAATTTATCTTTAGTATGATAGAAAGCTACGTTTGCGATTGAAGGAACCCGAAAAAAATCCACATTGTAAGTCTTTGTAAAACAGGAAAAGGCAAAGGCGGTAATATGTTGTCTACATTCAAACAATGTTTTGAAACACTCATTTCGGGGCCTGCATATACGTTGCGCCAAGGTGCCCTAACAACCACCTTTGGTGAAGGAACTTGCGAAAGAGACTTCTCGGTTAACAGTCTGGGTCAGGGGTGTGTGTTTGTACTAACGAAGCGATATTCAGGCAGCTCCCATCTCCAGGATCCAGTAACCTAGCCTAACGAATCAATATCGTCATTACAAATTTAAAAAATCAGCATGAACTTGACATAATGTTCATGACGGCCGTCTGAAAGTTGTTGCCCTCTGGTGCAGTACATAATTGTGAGCGCGATTTTACCTAAGATCAATGCAATATTTTGTTCTTAAAGCGACTAAGCAACCATGGTTAAAGCACAAATGCAAGGGGTGTTACTTGTAAACTGTTGAATTGAATTTTCTATCGATCGCCAAAAGCCTGTACTGATCGCATTGTGATGCAAATGTAAAACGAGAGTAATAATGCATTGATATTCTACTGAAACAAACACCCTCGTGTCCATGAGGCCTATCATATGAATGATTTATAGCGAATCAAATTAATATACAGTTAAACTTATAACTTGCAATGGTCAATACATGGAAATAAAGCAATTATATAAATAACATCACCGATAGGACTGCTGGGGGACAGCAATAGTTGCATTGCAGCTATGCAACAGCCCACTGTTAAACATGATCCCTCGTTCATATTAAATGTGCGTACACCAACGCCCTGAAACACTTATATTTGCACACCCAGTTCAGCCAGTCTTGCTGCAGACGGCGACCGCATATTGTCTGCGGCAAACACACCTGTGAGCCTAAGAGCAAAGCGATATGCGTGACACAATACAATTTTTAAGCCGGGTAATGCTGTTTACAATTAAACCATAGTGACACAACATTTCATATGGTCAAAAACAATTGCATTAACAATGTTACTGATATTCACAAATATCGACAATATGATTGAGTTAACACCTTGTTTAAATGACTAATTTCCAATATGCTGATCCATAAACACAAAATTCTAATGTAGTTTTTTCACTGTTATGCATAAAACGCATCGATGCTGAATAATTCCGCCCTATGTTGGTATCTTGTATTATTATGTTAACTATGTGCATAGGCTGAAAGCTTCGCTGGCAGTAACTTACACGACCACGCTAATAACCAAAGCATTGGTTGACTATGGCTGTTGCTTGCCGTATTGCCTGTACGCTTAACAGTAAACTGTGCATATAATCGATCATATATTACCAGCTCCCTTGTATTGTTAGATTAATATCATATTATGGTTTCGAATGCTACAACATACAAGTCAGAGCCGTTTTATCGACGCCTTTTGACCAATTCTCAACCCAATAAAACATATTGGGAATGCACTAGATCCGAAAATGGAGATACAATCAACGCGCATTGAGAACATGTGCGAGCAAGGCCAAATTCGCTCAATCACATAACCCGGTCACCTTAATCGCTCCTCTTTCAAGTATTAAACCTAAAACATCCTTGCCTCACGAGGTGTATATGTTGCACTTTTATGCGTACATAGTTTAAACGTTCTAAGTTGTATCCCCTGTAGTTGCATTCTAGCCAGCATAATCAGGTTGCTACCTGTGATATAGCGGAAACCGTCTCGTGCTACTGAAGTATCGATAGCTGCTATGTAACAAAAATAGCAGAAGTTATTCGCAAATTCAGCCTAAAGCCCTTGCAATCACCATTTCTATTAAAAGAAGACCATTGGTGATTGATTGCACCACATAGAGGCCTACTTTGTGTGCTGCCAACCGCTCAGGAGTATTACCACCCCCCCACCCCCAAGTCCTCTCTTTCATTCAGGGCACCTCCCAAACTGATCTCATGAGACAAGTAATAGGTCTCTTGGCCTCTGAAGATGATGCAATGTTTCATCGATCATACTGCTACGAGGGCCAGTGTGTATCTTTTTCATTGTGCGTCCGTTTGCTGCAATTACATTCGTTATATTTATGAGTATTGCGATTTTTTTTCAAATATTTTTCCTTCAAATTATTTGAAAATTGATTTAAGCATGAGGTAATCTTGTTTTTGTATTTCGGAAAATGCATTGGAAATTAAAGCAATGAAGCCAGTTATTGAATCACGACATCACAGTGATATTCGGAACCCACGATACCGCTTGATCTCGTCAATATTTGTACCTAATAAACATCATGTGCTAATTTTTATAGTAGCTGGAATTTGATGCAATACTTGGTCAGCGACCGACATAGGGCTAACGAGAGACACATTAACTAGAGACAAAGTGTAGCGAAACAGAACATGTTAGATCCGTCCAATAATTGCTTGGCATGAAAACATGGTGTGTGTCCATTTGATTTATATATCATGTCCTGTCTGTCTTTGTGTTAAAACGCATTCGAGGGGAAAATCATGGCTTCGTATTGGCATTGCTTGGTCACTCCAAAGCTTTTTAATTTATAAACCTTTAAATCATATTAACACTCATATTGTCAACATCAGTAATTTAGTTTGGGACAGCAATTAGGCGACAACACAATGTGACACTTTTGGAATTGCCTTTTATAGCAGATAAACACCATCTGATTTACTTGTGTATGATAGCCTTATGCCATGAATCAGGCTCTTATCCTATTATTGTAATTGAATGACGGCAATAACGACAATCTACAAATGACAATTTATTTGCTAATCGATTCTTACTAACATGGTTGAAAGTAAAGGTAAAATGATCTGTTGATTTCTCAAATAAAAAACAAGGCATTACACCTTTAAGTACAACTGTCCGACATTATCTACATGCGGCAGAAACTTTGCATTGTGCATTGCGCATCCCTGGAATAGAATGGCGAGCGATCAATTATTGCATACAATGCTCGATTATTCATATTGGACACAAACTATGTTTTCCGCATTCGTTCGGCCGATCGCATACTTGGATAATTGTGCTATTGCCAAAGAACTATGCTATATATCAACGCCGGATCTGAATAGTTGCAGAAGAAGCTGCTATTCAGTATAACGGTTAAATATGTGCATATAAATTTGCGTGCGTTAGTATTTTACTACTTTGGTGTGATGTTGTGTGATAATCAATGCATATATTGTATTCAACTTGATGAATTGATTTTGTCGGCCGACCATTTTCATGCTACCTGACGGTCAAAGTATGCCCTACCAGTAAAATACAGACATAGACGTAACCTGTTGGTAACATTGACCACTGTTGTCATATTACAGAGGTCTAGTAGTTAACAGTACCGCCCTCACATAGGGAGAATTGTGATAACATATTAATGTGTGTGATACCCTAATGATAACGTGCTGAAATGACTAATACACAGCACAGAATGAAAAATGAGCCCGTATCAGCTAGTGTATAAGGCAAATAACCGTCGACACTTGTTATGTGGTATTCATTTAGTTTTAATCATTAAATGTCGCGCTAAACCTTACTCGTTTCAAGTAGACGATAATACATTGACTATGAACTGCCAACTCTGTAGTTTCTGCAGCCAGAGTGTGTGGTAGGCTATGATGTTTGGTCTGGTGATCGACAGCACCTGTTTGCGATTGGCTATAATGGCTGTCCCAATAACCCCTTTGTTGACATTTGTTAGCAGTGTCACTATATCATCACTGTTGATTACTGCCCATCGCAGCCAATTATAGAAAATCCTGCGGCTATCATATTGGCCGAGTACTGTCATATTAATACACTACTTAGACCCAAGTGTACCGCGATCCAACACTTTTGACAGAGAGTGGCTTTGAAAGAGTATACTGGTAACAACATAATATCGACATCGCAATCATTGTGGAAAGATTTCTTACCAATCTCTTATTTTCTAGCAGTCTGATAAGTGTCGATTCATAGCAGAGAAATAAGATGATGCATGACATTAATCGAAATAAGAATGTGACGACCACGTAGACAATACTGCAACCAGCAAGGGGTCAAGAGTAACATGGATAGTTATGACCTCATAGTATATTAATGAATAGAAGAGTTATTGAACTGGAAATAATACTGCTACATAGCGTTATTGTAAACTAGTCAATTGTTAGTACATTATCAAACTTCTCAAGCGTCGGGCAGTGACAGCCAGGACTCAGGGAAAACATAACTTCCTACTGGTAAGTGGTCTTTTTCTCGTAACTAGTCGTTATAAAAAAATGCCACGAACGAGCGTAGTTCAAAGGGAGTTGGCAACTGATATTCACAATGTGCAAGTGTGCGTATCGAGTATATCAGAGGTTTCTGATGCATTAACAAAACGTACTGTGTTTGAAACATTCAGTCAGGGCTATATAAACCATTACGATTCAAGCAATGAAGGACAGCTTAATCCGATATATTAATAACGAGTTGTTCCGAATTTGCTGCGTTTGTAACTTGCACAGCACAGATGTAGATATCTTAACCAACCGCTACACACGTAGCTGGGTCATGATAAATTTACAGTCATTCACAAGCCATCTGGCCGACATTAACAACGGTATTTGATAGACTGGAATTTGTACAGTAACGCTTGAATAGACAATCTTATACATATCGGTATTGCATAGATGGCTAGCGTTTCATGATGCAGCTAAGCGGCGTCGTTTGGACTCTTTGCACGTACGGTAACCATACTTATTGTGTTATGTCAAATATCAGCGCCTTGTCGTTGCCTGGCAATGAATGTGTTCTTTTGTTGCTCTTGATAATGCCCTCTATTCCCCGATGTCATATACTATTAGCGTACATCTATTAAATATATTTGTAGCATTTTGTTGTTGTCACATATATCCCGCTAGAACTTGTAAGCATAAACAATTCTGACAACACGGATTGTACCAGTACCAGGTGAACATGTGTAGATCTGTAATAAACTCAAATTATTTCATACCCTCTGCACAGTCAAAAACATTGGACTTGTTTATTTCAGATGATCAAATAAGCCGACTAACAGCGTATTGGGTTTATAATATTTCAATGCCGAGTATCAACAAAATGTTTTGGTAATGCTCGATTTGTATAAAATAGGATCCAGGATAAAGCAATTAGTTGGGTACAAATTACCACCCACTTCCGTTTACAAATGACCGCTACATAACATTTTATTGCTAAAGCGAAATGCACTAAGGCGGACGTTTTATTACAAGTTTAGTTCTCAAGTAGAACCATATAATATCATATTAGTAGACTGTGCATTATCATGCTTTGTGCGCCATCAAATTGTTATGCCCACTTTGTCTATTCTGGTCCACTTATATGATTAATACGGGACAATATGTTAACGCATTTGACAGGCACGTTTTTGTTATTGAACAAATTCCTTGAGCGGTTTTCCCTGCGGACCATGTGTGGATACCCCTATTGAAAATGATTCACCTACAGATTGAACCCCATGGACATAAATAATAGGTTACGATAGCAATCCATTAAGGATAAGTATTGACTCGATAACAGACAGCTTAAACATCGTAACTCAGAGATGAAGGAAACAGAGGGCTTGCAATCCATTAGCGTAAAATGGCGTGATTTATCCGCATAATGTACCCGTGGTCAACCGAATGTTCTAATGTCCATTATCAAAAGCACAATGTTCTCTGGAAAGCAGGTCTTTTAATACCCTTTCTAATCCATTAAGTGTTTGTAACATATTTCGCACACGCTACTCCTGTTTGATCGATACGTGATCAACCATTCCATTGTCGTTCCCTGCACACCAATATACTACACACCAATATACAACAAAACAGAGAGGCCAATGCACTGCATATACAATATCCCAGAAAATCACATGACATGGTGAGCAAGGTTTTGTTCTTGACCAAGATCCTTGCAGTGCAGCATATAAATGTTATTAACACCTCGTTGCTTGACATCTTAAGTGATCACCAAATGGCTTCTTGTAAGCCCACAACATATGTTTTCTGGATATCATCAAAAGCATTTTACATCGAATTATTCAGCGTACCCATCAAATGCCCATTTTACCTGCCATTTCTGAGTATCAGTCTCTTTCGATTAGCAAGAGCTTGAACTAAAAGCTGCGAAACGTCTATAACCAATTGAAAACAGAATGGGTGTCATATCACTTTCATTGACCCGGTCGACACTGTGTTCAGAACGATTAGAGGCCACAATTGAATATTAGTATCTACCGTGAGCTATATGTTTTAATTAGACAAACAATGGATATAAGTTGGTAAATGCGACGGTTTCTGTGTCACACCGAAAAGCTTTCTACCAGACCTACTTATAAATTAGCAACTTAATCTATGACAATCATTGAAAAGACTTTGCAGGTACCATTTATGAGGATTTTTGATTCCCAAGAGTAAATATTGATGAACGAATAATTTTTCATCGATTGTGCTTGTCTGTTATTGCGTCTCTGTGAACCACTAGCAAAATTATTGCGTCGCAATTTTTATCATACAACGCCATCATAATCAGTCAGTGTACATAATCCGTCACTATATGCTTCTTGCAAATCCGTTGTGCGTTCACATACATTATGCGACTCTAAACAAGTAACTGTCGTCGACACTACTACGAATACTGACATAATATCTAGCAATTACACACCTTGGATGAAGCACGACATTTTATTACAGTCAATCAGCATAAATAATTTGCTGGTTTCTCAGTATGCTCACCTCCTTAACTTTACCTAAGCGCTCCTCTCTGACGGATCTGACGGATCAGCCCGTACGGACCATAATATTAAAGAAGCAAACATGGTTTCACATTGTACGTCACCTTAAGTAGACTAATGGAACCATGAAGATGAAGAAAACACTAGTACACTGGATGACATGGGATGCAATCGAGGTGTTGCACAATCCCGTATGGTCAAATAGAAGCGATATGCGATTCAGCCCATCATTGGCCGATTGTCAACCTGATTATCTGCGAATAATTGCTATCTCGATTCCATATTACCTGTTTGTTGTGATCACATGCGTCGTGACAATATTCGATGATATAAAGTTTGAATGTGCACGAAAGTACCAACGAATTGAATCTAGTCATTCCATCTTTCATATTTGGTTTATTATCACCAGTGATTTACAACATAATTTTAAGCAACCGCAAAGTTGTTTAGGCCATGTGTTTGAGAACCATTGTGGTGTTCGGTATTTTTTAAATATACATATTCGTGTGAATAGACTCAACCTTGCTATTATTCACTTCGAAACACATGGCTTTGTCCGAAAAATACCCAGTGTCGTTGCAAATATTTACAACAAAGAGCAAGGTTTTCCTCGTATCTACTCCTACTGCAGGCGTATTAATGCACGTGCTAGTGCCACCTCTCTTTAGCTCTAGCAAACCAAACCTTGACATTATCATGACGGGTCAACAGTAGAATGGTGGCCCGACGCTACAACGTGGAATTAATAAGATCATCTAATGCAGTGGATCGCCAAATACACGCACGATCATACGCTTTTCTAGTTTCCTTCCTGATAATCGCAAAGTATTGAAGCTGAATGTTTACCAATGGATTCAGCAATTAGCTGTGTCAGGTGGTTAGATTTTTTGCCATAAACCAACCACAATACATGCAGTACCATGATTCAGCCTTTCAATAAACGCAGGCATAAAAGAAGTGGCAGGGCACATGCCATTGTTCCTCACCCATGAGTTGACAACAATTTTGCATGGGCGAATTGTGAAGGTAATAAATATTTGATTGACGGCAATGAGCTTTCAGGTCCTATATAAAACAAGCAGGACGTCTGAAAGCATTAGCCGCATCAAGTATTATATATAGGCATAATGTGCGGAGTAGTTAATCCCGATCGCATAGCAAGAACGACAATAAATTCATACGTAAGTCAGTAATGACAATGTTGATGAGTCGAATCGCTGTAGCCATGTGTAGTGCTCTTTTAAAGAGAATGCTTGTTTTGGTCCACCCCGTGATATTTGTATTACCAAAGCTAAATGTAGCCATGATGTGAAGTGACAGTGGTCAGCTTGGCAAACAAAGAAACTGATCACATGGGATATTCGAACGCACACATGGCAAACAACAGCTTGTGGAGAAGCAGCAAACGGCCATCAGATGAGACATACCGCCATCATTTATTGTAGAAGTACCTCATTCGGCACGATATTTAGTACATTGGTCAGTTGTGAAAACCATTCCAGTTTTTTCCCAGTTTTCCAATTTGAAAGTGCTCTCTAGAGCAACTAGATACATTAGGATATACATTGTAATGTGTAATAACCGTTGTGGTTCATGTTTATGTCGTTCGTGCGACATCTTGATGTTGGGTAACTTAACTGCCCCTGATTAATTTATTTAATGACTCTTAAAAGTTTTCGTGATAACATGATGGCCATTCTCTACAAGTAATGATTGTATATGCTCTCTATGGTGATCTCGAGGCAGCAAATCAAGCTGAATTCGCGATGGATTGCTCTGAACATATACATTAACGTATCGTCCCTATTCTGCGCCGATGGTAATATCATTAAAGAGTTAAATCCTGTGCAAAATATTTGTCGGTCTTTTTCGTCGTTCTTAGACTAGTCTTTTCTATATTGAGACGACTCGGCGTACTGTTTACGGCAGTCGTTACTATTGCTGCCATAAATTAAGTCTCTGGGGGTCAAAAAACTGCTTTCTGAGGATGAAATGGAAATCAAGTTGAGCCTGCGACCGCTGTATTGGTGACTTTATTGCATGCAACTGTCCTCGACTGAATGTAGTATCGCTTTTATTAAGCTTACGTATGCCTAAACAACCAACAAAAACTATGCCTTCACTTTATATTCTTTCTGAAAATCGATCCACAGCTAGCTCCGGGCATATTGGAAGCACCATATGCCACTACCACACAATTAAACTAAATTGTCAGAGTAATCTTTGACAAAAATGTGGCATAATGATGAACCTCATAGTCAAACTATTAAAGTAATATCAATAGAGTGTGCAATCATTACCACCATCAATGATGAAATGGTCCATTACAATTGCGTCTGCTTGGTCATATGTTCCATTACCCGCTGTATAGCAGCCTTTAGGCATATTTACGCAGACTATGTTTACATATAGACTGTTGGTACCTTAGCACTAGCGGGAATAAATGCTCTTTCAAACTTCATTGTGTTACACGTATTAAGCACAAACCACTCCTGCTTGTTTACCACTGTAATGCTTTGTGCTCCTTAGCTTTGCTGGCGGCTAAATAACGAAACCATAGCGGACATGTAGATCTATCGAATTAAATATTATAGCTGAGCCGGTAACTGCAATTAGGTGGAGATGAAAGTTGATGCATTGTGTTTCATGCGTATGTGCCATGATTTGCTCTGCGAGTTTATACTAGATTATTACGCTCTATTATGACTTCGGTTTAACTGGTCGCCTTAATATCAATGGTCTCTACACTGGCTCATTATGCTGCATGGTGGAAAATCTGGAAAAAGACGTTGATACTTGTTTAAATGTTAACGTTTCGTTCTGAAATTAAAGTGACAATGTTTAAAGGGGATGCTTATATTGGGCCAGGATATTATTTGTGGCCTAAGACGATGACATGATTGTAGACAATTGTGACATGCTTTGGAAATAGATTTTTGGGTACAGTATATGTTACATTTTACTGAGAGATAAAGCAATGTGCGATGCAGATATGTGTGACAAGCGTCATCATTCATAAGCATCATTTGAAAAGACTGAATTGAAGCTCCTGAAGTAATATTGGTCTGGTTTATCAATGTTAGCGTTTATTTCTGACGTGAGGTCCAATAGCAGTCGTGTTATCATGGTCTAAATATTTTCGGGAGCTTGTAAAATGCACTCGAGCTGTCATTATCGCACTGGATAATTTTGTTGTTAACGTTATATCATGACCTATATTTCGTCCGGCATTACTGGGCGCGAAATGGATCTAAATCACTGTATGTTATCTAAATATCTGACGCTATTACTCGTGTGAATACAATAGCTTAATATTTTGCTATAGCGTTAATATTTATCATGATAAAAATCATTTCAGTTCCTTTCCATCGTCGTTAGGAAGGCTGGTGACAAGCGTCGTGCAGTAGCCGGAAATGTTAGGGAAGAGATAATATATTATCTATACGTTTATGTATCGATGGTATTTCCGGCTCCCAACTACGCGCACGTGCTTCCTGCAATGGTATTGTACCTTCCGCATACCATAGTGTTGTGAGATACTTCATATGGCGCCCTTGTGTCACGTTGCGGAAGCAAATACTGATATCAAGATCATTGCTGCTGTAATGAGCTCAAAACCTTGATGTTAGTTAGCAATTTGATAGAATTGCAAATATAATAATACTATGGGATAATACTATTCGGCGATAATTGCATCAACCGTGCCGTTAATAGTTGCTCAACACAAAGCAGGAGAGCCGTCGAAATAGTAATCAATGTTCTCTCCACTCTCCTGTTTTGCTCGTATGACATCCTTGCTAATTGTCCAGCGACTATTCCAATACCTCACGACTTTTCGGAAATCTATTTGCTTGCTTTTCTATAATTGATGTACGGTTTAACATTGGATATTTTAAACAGCAAAAAAAAGTATACTTTCATCCTCGCTAATGTTATCTATCGCTACATATCAATCGTAGTACTGGCAAAATAACTGACACTGGTTGTAATGTCAATAGAAAATGTAATTGCAACTCAAAATGTACTTTTCCCCGCATAATAACCATCAATTTGGATTTTAATGTTGGGCGGTTCAACAATATTCATGTTCAATTCACTATGTGTCACACAAAACACACAACAATCTTGTTTTAAATGCTGGGCGACTAATTATGCCTTCCAACTCACCCTTTCATGACGGATGCATATAAACCATACAACAACCCTACAAAAGGTTCTTTGTTTTCGAATGAAAGTAGGTATTTAGGTAAGTAGCCTAAAGACAATTTTCAAGCCAATTACTCTTTAACTAGCATAATGCGCATGAGTCCGTCCCTTCTTTTGTAACATAATTATCTTGGTCGTTGTTAAGCACCCCATTGTATCATATTAAGTAAATACCTGAGAGTAATGGTATACATTATTTCTATCAAAGTTCAGTGAGAAAATAAGCATTGTGGGATGATACACACTGTCTGGCATGTTTGGTGTGGATTATAATTTAAATGGTCTGCATTCGATCCCAGCCGGGTATGAATAGTCGCAATAATCTATAAACGCTATTCAATACATTTTGGTTAATGTTTTCATAAGTGTATTTCGGCATCTGTCGGTTGCGGAAATATCTATTGCTAATCAACCAAGCATGGGTTCTGTCATTTAACGCATAAGAGACACTCGCTTAATTTTACGACTGGATTATATTGTGGATGGATTGATCGCCGCTGCCGGAATTTGGCGGTTTTGCGCAAAGAGGACAAATGTATACATGTTCGTTGGAGAGACAACGACCATGCCAAGCTACAACTATGAACTTACCTCATTGTCACTCGGACGTTAAAAGTACAATATAAAATAACCTTGATTTAATTTCGATAAGATGATTATAGCACCGTATCAGAACAAACTCTGAATGATTTATGTTACCTACTTGAACTGTGTAATTGGCTAATTATATACCAGCTAAATCCTGCTCATGCCCTTCGGTCGTCGCTGCTGGTAAATGCTCGTCATAAAATCCCGATCATGGTTCCACGTTACGATGTTTGATACCACGCATCAGTGTCATCAGTATGAACGAAACTGACTGATAGATATATGACATTCGTGTGAATAGCCGTATTCGGTCCAGAGTCATCACGCAAACGATAAGCAACGTGATACAGATGCTGCCACTCAATTACATCCTTAGGTCAAACTTTATTGTTATTGGCGAGTAAGAATGAGTGATGACAAATTTAACCATTCTTTACGGATACTACTTTAGTCCCACACAAACGTTGTGCTAGGTAAATGTGACCTTTGACTACAGTTAGAATATGGGATCCACATAACCAAAAGTAAACTGTACATATGGTACTGCACGTAACACAAAATACTATACTTGATTTCAATCTGCCATGTCTACAATACTTTGTCTGTTCAGAACTTACAATTATGGCCACTGCAGTTTATAGGACGCCAAGAGCCGAGCTTAGTTGCACACCTTATTTACTTTGGCATATAACGGAACGCAGTCAATTAGCAGTGAAACTTGTTCTCGAGCATAGCAATTACTTTTGAGAATATCCACCACAGCAGCGTGTGAAATGTGGTAGATTGATGGTGACAAGATAATTACAGCCAGGTATTATATGGCCATCTGAATGATGTATGTGATCCCCTGGCGCTGCCGTTTTATATATTTTTTAAGATGCACCAACAGGAAATACCGCGCACAACGTGATTGTACTTTGAACTACGCGCCTCCCTCTCCGGGGAAGATGGCCCTAGGGTGGCAGACATGCCCCCTACTAGACATGCACGAGTTGTTAACATATTATGTATCTCCAAGTTTGAGTGACATATATTGCAATAATGTTCGGCACGTTGTACCGACACTCTATGTTTCTCTAATTAGTTACATTGGACTACCACTAACGATATTAAAGGTTTGCATGATGCTGGCAAACTATATTTCATGTGACAGTCGATAGACTGGACGCGGAAAGCGGCATGACGGAAAAACACTCATCATGGCGACCTCTTAATTGCATTGCGTAGATATATATGCAGACATGGTGGAATAAATATATTAATGCAGAAACAACTAGTTGCATGAATTGAACGCTAACACGATGCCGTGTGCGTCAATGAGATCAGACAATTACTTTGAAAGGAATCTATAACACAGTGACCTTACCTGGGATGCAACAACAAATATAAGCCTGGGTGCAGGCCATTGGTTTGTATATTATGCCTGGGGCATCACAGGGGCTGCTCGAGTTTGCTTCGCATTTATCTTGGTAATGTTGGCAAACGGCACATATGATCAAGTGTTTTGTTTTTGATTATAACTGTGTTAATGTAGTCTATATAATGCCGCATCCCCCGCAACTGCGCTCTCTCAGCCCAAGCGATAATATCAAGGGGTATTAGATGCTCACATGCAAGAATGAATATGGCGCGTATTATTGGATCGATGCAATATGGTACAGTTACCGTGCTACAATGTTATATCTGTTATATTTGGGACATATATAGAGTCACGTGCTTGGCAAATTATCAACGAAAAAGCCATTCTCCATGCATGCAATTCTACAAACAGTCCTGGCAGGCCTCAACTGAAGCTCGCTCACAACGGCAACACTGTATTTGAAACGACTACAATCCTTGCAGCTGAGAAAATTAGATGCGTAGAATCAGGCACCATTAAGCCAGACTCTTGTTTCCGGTATGCTTCTCACAGATGCTCCTGTCCTCTTAACTATAAGAAACAGCATAACGTTCTGCTGTATAATGATTGTGCATATGTTTGGGCGTCATAGACCTAATATTAAAGTCTGTTAGCGGTGGTTGAAGCCGGTATAAATATGATAAGCATGCTATCAATTAAATCATTTTAGCCAATAGTTTATCATATATATTTGATTCGAACAGCTGGACAATTTAACAGTCCATAATTTAATAATTAGCACATTGTTTGATGCAACGCATTTTTACTTGACTAATAGTATCTTATGATTGAATCATTTTTATAAACATAAATATTGAAAAATGAACATAATTGTGCTATACGACAGATATTGATCGTGTCGAGATCAATTTATTTTGCGATTAATATTATGGTAATTATTGACAGGCGATCAGCAATATGTTTGGTATGTACCTATATAATCAATATTAATATAAACTCAATTATGGTTCATACCTATTGTGAAGTATTCAGCTAACCACTGTTTGAAGTCTCGCAGTTGGTTGATTATAAGCAAAATTTACTCTCCGTGAAGTGCATGAAGCAACAGACACTTGATCATGCAAAAGTATATACAGGCTCGGTAAAATACTAAATAATTTAAGGTGTTGATATTCATACCCACATAGGCAAAGCACAGTAGCTTACGAATAAATCATCCTAGGAGGGTTTGGGTTCAACAGCTTGTGATGCATGTATGGATAGTTAAATGTGCTAGTGTACATTCGACAACCTCTCAAAACACAGGGTGAATTGTAATACAAACAGTCTGTAGCTGTTAAGCACTTAGATGAGCCGCAATCATGAGGCTCAATGCGATCATCTCCTGTCATGCTTATGGCACATTACCACGAACCAAATGATATCTTATTTATCGCTATTGGATTTTGATAATGAGCGTCATAATATAAGCATATAAAACCCTGCATAGACCAAATTGTTGCTGTTACAGACAACATGGTAGTCTGATCTGATGAGTTTATGCGTTTACAGGCACTAATTAGCAATACGCTCTGATGTGCTGCAGACAAATTTAATCTGGATGTAAGATAATACCACCATCACTTTCGCATGGAAGAGCAGTTTGGACTGAAGAGCATTATGCTTTACGAAGCAATACGCTCGTCAAGCAACTCCGAAAACAGCAAAACAAATACCCCTATACATCTAAATAACACACTTTGTCCTTGCAACTACAATCAGCACTTGGCAATATTGCTTTCACCAAGAGGACCATCAACAGAGGCTTACTTAAGTAATAAATGTGAGACATTAGTCATTTGTTGCAATGCTAAGCATAGTGTTACTTATGTCAGCTGTTGTCCTCTTCAACATGTGCATTCTATGTAATTAGCGCAGCCTTTTCATAAGGATTCCAGCAGTTTTACTTATCGACATAAAAATTATGGATAAAACATATTGTGGGACTGAGAGCGTGCAACAGCACTGTCACTGTCTCTCCCGATGACAACAATGGACTAATGACTTGTATACAATAATCCGTGTTCACAAGTTTTGTAATTCAAACGGTCGATAGCTGTTGAGCACTTAGTTGGGCGCACCAATTTGGCTCAATGCTAGCATACCATGTCTTGCTTGTGATCTGAAGTTTTGAGCGGTATCTCTAACTAGGAACCGGCGACATTCGGTTAATAGCTTTGGCTGGCAGCTCATTATTTAACATTTAAAGCTCGAGCAAATATTACCGCTAACTATTGCCGTGTTTTAGGTAATAACTGCGGACTTAAAAACGTTAATTTCGATACCCTGCAAATGTGTTTGTCAGTCGACACGATGTATGCCAGGCTCAGACGTGTGCTATTTTTAACTGTAAGGTTTTGCTCTCTATTCAGCCTCTAAACGATGAAAAAAGGCCTAACTAAAGCAGCTGCAAACAAAGGTAAGTAATCGTAAGTAACCAGACGTCATTAAACATTATAACGTTCAATCGCTGACCAAAGTATGGGGTGACTACCCCTTGGCACTAGTGTTACAATGCAAACTGCAAGATACAGGTAGGAGCTATATTGTCGACACTTGTCGACCAAACGCCTGCAACCGAAAATACAATCCTTATTACATAATTCATTAATAGTAGATTGGGTAACACGCAGCAATCTGATTGTTTGTAGCACACCAACAACCATTCATATTCTGTATCTAATCTGCAGTCTGAAACACATCTGGTTTGACAATAAGGTGATTAGTTTTACGTGGTTTACCGGTATCCAATACTATCATCGATCGATCGCGTTGAGTAACACAGCAAAGATGGCTGTGGATAACGCTATTTTGTATTAATAACCTCCGGTATATACATGAGCTTATTGAAACAGTGTATGCAATATTCGCAGCTATAATGTTCATCATCAAAAAAAGTGAGATGGACTTTATGCGACCAGTCCAATCGATTATCTAAGATGTACATCGGCGAAACCAAAACCATTATATGTGTCATTACAATGGGAATTTGAAACTAAGGTTTTGCTTGCTTCCATCGATATATGTACCAAGCTTGTTGCAACAGCTTGTCAGTATACTTGTCTGAAAAAATCGCATTTTTATATCACTTGCTGCAGTTTCACAAATACCAACTCGGAGCTTGCTTACATTTTTCATGCATTTAATTCAACAAAGAATAAAACATATGTATAATAATAAAATATGGCAGTATGTACAAGGGTTATCGGTCAGTTCAATGGCGTAAGATCTTTAAGGCTATGTCGCAACAACAGGACAGGTTGTGACATCGCAATGCAATTGAGTTATGATGGGGAAAACAAATATATTAACAATGTTATCAGCATTCAAAGAGCCCGACATTTGTGGATAATTGACATCACATAAAATTGGAATAACAAAGGGAGCTAATATGATTATCTATGAACGAATATATTCAAGATGAACTTTGCAAATTTCGATCGTATCAGTGTATATTTCCATGCTATATGCATGGTCCATACGATCTCCCTCCAAAGCATTCATGCTGCATTATTCCGTCGTGTGTTGGTAATGGCAGCGAGAACTCATTCTCGGGTCTAATTAGCTCCGTAGGCTCCTTGACGTCCCCTTTTATGCAAGTAATTAAGAAGACCACGCCTGTAACGAAAAATTTAGTTAATAAGGTATTGTGATGGATTGCTGTATTACCGGAATGGTCGCAAACGATTGTTAATTTACAGCATCCCTGACATCTCTTTACAATCTACATGCTAGACTTAAAACTACACTATAGTTGCCCGATGGGGTGACCGAGCTGCACTTAGATGTGTGCAATAGCTTCATATGTGAAAATATATCACATTCAATAGCATTCTCATCCACGGAGCAATTTCGCTACCTGATGGAGTGCTGTCTTTGTCTAATGCTACAGGCGTTCGAGGGTTAAAGCTGTTTAGATGTTTTGCAAGTGTAATATAGTGATAGAGACATTTAAGCAAAAACCCTTGCCACTCCCAGTTCCATTAATACAAGACCATTATTGATTGATTGCTCATAATAGACGTTTACTTTGTGTGCTGCATGCCGCTCGGAAATTTTAACCCCCTTCATTTTGTACATGAAGGCATAGGTTGTCCCCATCCAAGATGAGCGATCACATTGCTACGAGGGCTGCTGATCTGTCCTTGGTGTCTAGGTTTTTTGGAATGTTTGTGTTCCCATTTTTCCACAATATCATTAGTTAGATTCGTATATCATGTCATGCTCAGCTGTAGTTCACCTCGAAAGATGCATCATTTGTAAAAGCCAACTAGTAAATAATGGCGTCACACTAATATTTGGAAGCTACGATACCTATTTTTCATTATTTGTTCTAAAATACAAAAACAATGCTTAAAGTTGTAGCAGCTTGATTTCGGTGCAATAAACTGTCAGCGTTAATCACCAACCTCTGGGACTCACCCTTGGCAATCAGTGGCGCAGGGGTTAATGCATGGCTACAGTAAAAATGACATGAGCATTAACCAGCAAAGAGGATTATGTACAACAAAAGGTGATAAAGTGCAACTGAAGATCGCTGTATAACAAAACTACACACTAAAGTTTATGCTGTTAAATCTGGTCGTTTGTGCTATGGTGCACATATCACGGTCTTGATAATCATGTTGGGTTAGATATTTTATGGGTCATTAGCGCGCACATGGAAATGTAATGTTTATTACACCCTGCATATGCATTCACCACTTGCTGCAAGTGTAGTAACATGTTATATTTATTACCTTTATAATTAATGACCACAGAAGGTTTACACGGGATTAGGCATCTTCCCGTAACAGTGCAATGTAAATGTGCTCGTGACAGCCGCATATCAGCTATAATACTGTTAAATCGAAATCACGACTGTGCATGCAATCAGCTTGTAATCACGTACGCGTGCTTATGTTGCAGGCAACTTTGCTGGCTGACTATCCCATTTGAGACCAAAAACTGTGAACATGTTAAACAATGCAACCTTACTGTCCTCGTATGATCTTTAGATGCTATACACGTAATATTAGCAGCATGATCTCCTGTAGCTGCTGGTGGTTATGAATTAAGCATTGGGGGTTCATTCGCCGCATGTTTACATTGTCTGCAGATCTTGTGCTAGCAACCGATATTTATCATCCCGTATTTATATCTTTGACCTCACCATATCGACTACGAATCTATAACTTAAATTATTTTTATCATTGAACGAACAGTACTATTCACATGATTTGCCCCTACGCGTGTCAACATTATTCTTACCACAATGCTGAGCGCGGGAACTATGTACGGATGGAACCTCACATTCAAACAGTAACATGGTATATACCTGATGGGTAGTTAATCACGACCGCATACAGTGTGTCAGACATTTCAAACAATGTTGATGCGCTTAGCAAATCGTGGCATCTATAGAGCGTAGATACGCAGGGGCAGTGCACGAGCCTGCCGCAAATTGAAATAAATTTGTTCCCCTTTGTAATGACCTCAGCCATGTTCGAGACACCTCTCGTGTGCAATATCCCCGCATTATAGTAGAAGAAATTGGCGATACCGTTAAAAGCAATAATATCAAAAACATCATGGATATGACAGCTGAGGGACAACATTAGCATTGCAGCTTTGTTACAGCACACAGTTAAACATAATCCCTCGTTCATATTGAATGTGCGTATACTAACGCCCATAAACACTTATATTTGCACACCACATCCAGCCATTCTTGCTGCAGACGACGACAGGTTATTATTTGCGGCATACACACTTGTCAGCAAACCGATATGCGTGACACAATACGAACATTCAACAACATCAGTTCACGCACTAGTTCGGCGATATTTGCAAGTCGGGTAATGCTGTCGACAAACAATAGTGACAGCACATTTAAGATGGTCAAAAACAAATACATCGACAATGTTATCAATATTCACAAATATCGACAATGTGTTGATACTTGAGTTAGCACCTTGTTAAAAGGACTAATATCTATTATGCTGATCCATGAACTTCTAATTCTAACTGAGATATCCATATATACATCCTAGAAGTAGTCGTGTCACTGTCATGCAAATGTCTCATGCGGTTAACTTAAAAGCATCGATGCTGAACAATTCCGCACTAAGTTGGTATCGTGTATCATTATGGTAACTCTTTGCATAAGCTAAAAGCAGCGCAAACACCATTGCAAGCTAAATTAGCTCAGTGAACGCCTCGCTGACAGTAATTTACACGACCACGCCCGTAACCAAGGATCGAGTTGATTATGGCGGCTGCTTGCCATTATGCCGGCATGCTAAACAATTCATTGCGTCGTCAACATACATTTCAAGGCAACGTATAAAATCGATTATCAACATAGTTTGCTGTGCATATAAGCAATCATATATTACCAGTTCCCTTGTATTGTTAGATTTATATCATATTATATTCTTGAACGCTACAATATACAAGTCAAAGCCATTTTGTCGACGCCTTATGACCAGGTCCTAACCCCATAAACATATTGCAAATGCACTAGATTCGAAAATGAAAATACAATCACATTGCATTGAGAACATGTGCAAGAACAAGGCGAAATTCGCTCAATCGCATAACCCGGTAACCCTATTCGTTCCGCTTGCAAGTATTAAGCCCAAAACATCCTTGCCTCACGAGGTATATATGTTGCACTTATATACCTACAATAGTTTAACGTCGTAAGTTGTATCCCATGCAGTTGTATTCTTGCCAGCATAGTCAAGTTGCTACCTTTGAGAGAGCGGGAATCGTCTCGTGCTACTGAAGTATCGAGAGCTGCTATGTAACAGAAATAGCGAAAGTTATTCAACCAAAAGCTCCTGCAACCACCATTTCCATTAAAAGAAGATAATTAATGATTGAGTCCACCATATATAGGCCTACTTTGTTTGCTGCCAACCGCTAAGGAGTGGTGCCCTCTCCCCCACCACCCAACCTCCTTTCTTCATTCAGGGCCCCTCCCAAACTGATCTCATGAGACAAGTAAGAGGTCTCTTGACCTCTGAAGATGATGCAATTATTGCTCGATCACACTGATAAAGGAAGGCTGCTGATAGTGCCGTGCGTATGTATTTCATTGTGCGCCCGTATGCTGTAATTACATTAGTTAATGCGAATTTTTTTTTGTATCTCAAATGATTTTTTTTGAAGCCCAAATAAGGAGAAACGATATTTAAGCCACGAAAGGAATTTTGTTTTTGTATCTCAGGAGATGCATCGGAAATTAATGAATTGAAGCCCGGTATTGAATCACGACGTCACAACGATATTCGGAATCCACGATACCGCTTGATCTCGTCTATATTTGTACCTAATAAACATCATGTGCTTATTGTCATAGCAGCTGGAATTTGATGGAATACTCGGTCGGCGTTTGACATAAGACTCACGTGAGACATATTAACAAGAGACAAAATGTAATGTCCTGTCAGTTTTTTTGTTAAAACGCATTCGAAGGGAAAATCATGTCCTCTATTGGCATTGCTGGGTCATTCCAAAGCTTATTCATTAACAAACCTTTAAATCACATTGACACTCATAGTGTCAACATCAATAATTTAGTTTGGGACAGCAATTAGGCGACAATGCAGAGTGAGACTTCTGGAAATGCCCTTTGACCAAGTTATAGCAGATTTACATCATCAGATATACTTGTGCATGATAGCCTTATGCCATGAGTCAGGCTCTAACATCATTACCATTATTGAATGACGATCATAACGACAATCTACAAATGTCAATATATTTGCAAATTTATTCTTACTAACATAGTTGACAGTAAAAGTAAAATGCTCTGTTGATATTACAAATTAAAAACAAGGCATAACACCTTCACGTTCAACATTTTCACGTGCGATAGAAACTTTGCATTGCGCATCAAGAGCAGTTATATCCCCTAGCATACATGCAACTTGTGTTATATCAACAACAAATGGCAGCAGCGGATGGCAACTATGGCAACTCTTTGCTCCGTGGAATGGAATTGCGAGCGATCAATGATTACATGCATTGCTCGATCATTCATATTGGACAGAGAGTAAGTTGTCTGCATTCGTTCAACCGATCACATACGTGGATATTTGCGCTATAGCCAAAGAACCAAGTTGTATATCATCGCCTGACCTAAATAATTGCAGCTAAAGTTGCTATTCACTTTAACGGTTGACTATTTTGATTTAAAATTGTGCGCGTTACAATTTAACTATATTGTGGTAATGGAAAAGGGATCATCAATACATGTATTTTATTTGAGCATTGTGATCGACAATAAAATACTTTTTTGAAAGTTGTGCACGAAGTAAATAATATATTTATCAAAACTGCATATCAGATTGTTGAGGCTACAACAATTTGGTCTTTGTACGTCGTTAACTGTAACAGATATTTGACGACCTAGCTGAAATCATCAGAACGTAATAGCTGCACCCCCTTTCTTTTTATTGGGATGCCAACAATGCCAACATGTGATGAATTTGTTTCTCTGGCCATTTTTATGCAACCTGACTGTCACAGTATGCCCTACCGGTAAAATACAGACATAGATGTAACCTATTGGTAACATTGACCACTGTTGTGATATAGAATAGGTTTAGTAGTTACTAGCACAGCCCTTACATACGGAGAATTGCGATAACATATTAATGTGTGTGATATTCTAATGATAAAGTGTTGAAATGACTAATACACAAGGCAGCAAGGAAAAGTGACATTCATTTTGTTTTAATCACTAACTGTCGCGCTAAACCTAGCTCGTTTTAAGTACACGATAATACATTGACTATTAACTGCGAAACCGGACCTATAAGTCATTCAGCCACTGTGTAGTTTCTGCAACCAGAGTTTGTGGTAGGCTAATGATATTTGGTCTGGTTATGTGATGCATGACAGTGATCACAATGTAGACAATACCGCCACCTGCCAGTGGTCAAGCTATATTACAAGAGTGAGATGAATCGTTATGAATAGAAGAGTTATTGTACTGGAAAACATACCGTTACATCGTTGATGATCGTATTCTATTGGCTTATTACAAACTAGTCAATCGTTAGTACATTAACAAACTGCTCAAGCGTCTAGGAATCTCAGCTGTAACGCATGGAAAACTTAACTTTATACCGATAGGTAGACTTATTTCTCGTAATTAGACGTAATAAAAAAAGGCAGGAAGGTGTGTAGTTTAAAGGGTGTTGGCAACTGATATTCACAACGTGTATGTACGGTATCGAGTATATCAATGGTTTCGTGTGCATAAACAAACCGTTCTGTGTTTGAAACCTTCAGCCCGTGCTATATAGTAATAACATTGATATATCAGCGAGTTGTTACGAATTTTCAGCAATGGTATCTTGTACAACGCGGCGTTTATCACAGCTGTATACATCTAAACTAACCGCTACACATGTAGCTGGGACATGATAAATTACAATCATTCACAAGCAATCTGGACGACATTAAAAACTGCGTTTGATACACTGAAATATTGCAAGTAACGTTCGAATAGCCAATCATATACATTTCAGTAATAAATAGATGGCTAGCGTTTCATGCTGAATTTGATGCAGCTAAGCGACAATTCCACATTCAGTAAACATTCGTTATTGTGTTATGTCAAATATCAGCGCCCTGTGGTTGCCTGGCGATTAATGTGTTCTTTTGTTGCTCTTGATTATGTACTCTCCCATGTCGTTATTTGCTATATCTATGTCCAATAAATATAGCCGCATAGCCTCCTTTTGCCGGATATCATTGTAAATACCCCTATTGAAAATGAGTCACCTACAGAATGCACCCCGTGGAAATAAATAATTAAGGGCAATGGGTCATAGCAGGTTACAATGGTAATCCAATAATGTGTGAACTCGATAATATCCAGCTTAAACATCGTAACTCAGAGAAGAGGGAACAGAGGGCTTGCAATACATTTGCGCGAAATAGCGTGGTTTGTCGGCATAATGTACCCGTTGTCTACCTAACGTTCTTTTGTTCATTATCAAATGCACAATGTTGACTGGAACGCAAGGCTTTCAATGACCTTCCTAATCAATTATATGTGAGTTAAGTTTCTCTACCATATTTTGCACACTCTATACCTGCTTGACCGATGCGTGTTCAATAATTGCGGCGTCGTTCCCTGCCCACCAATATACAACTAAACAGAGAGGCTAATATACTGCATATGTCATATACCAGACAATCACTCGACAGGATGAGCCAAGTTTTGTTCTTGACAGAGATCCTTGTTGTGCAGCAAACATATGTTATTGACATCTCGTTGCTTGACATCATAAGTGATGTCCTGCAGTCACCAAATGGCTTCCTATTAGTCAACAATATATGTTTTCAGGATATCATCAAAAGCATATTCCATCGACTTATTTAATGGATCCATCAAATGCCCCTATTACCTGCCATTGCTGAGTATCAGTCTCTTTAGATAAGCAAAAGCTTGAACCAAAAAATTATCACTTCTATAACAAACTAGAAACAAAACAAATGTCACATTACGTCATTGTGTTTAAAACGATTTGAGGCAACAATTGAATATTAGGTATCTACCGTCAGCTGTAGGTTTGTATACAACGAACAAGCGTCAAACCAAAAAGGTTTCTACCAGAACTACTTATAAATTAGCAATTTAATCCATGACAATCATAGAAGAGACTTTGAATGTACCATTTATGTTGATTTTCGATTCCTAACAGTCAATATTGATGAATAAATAATTTTTCGTCGATTGTGCTTGTCTGTTACTGCGTCTCTAGGAACCACTAGCAAGATTATTGCGTCCCAATGTTTTTCATGGCCAACGTCAACAGCCGATGTCAAACATCACGACAAATTATGCAAACACCATAACTATTATATTCGTGAGCCGTGATATGGAGTAGTTTTTGATGATGAGAGTAAGGATGGAAGTTAACGTACATGTCTTCTTCATACACAATTATTGAAAATTAAAACAGTCGTATTTCATAGCGGTGCATTACGTTCACTGCACTGAGCTGTGTGATATAAATAAGGAGAAGCGCTTAATGTCTTAATGAATTATCATAAGCAGCGTGATTGGGTAAACTCGAAATATGTAGCTCCTCAATCATTGCATAATCACCGGAGGGTTTAGATAGAGTACATACTAGTAGCCACTCAGGAATCTTTGTATATGCACTGGTGAACTGATGCATCTTGCAAGTAATTAATCATTGCAAGGACACGTAATGCCTCGTTTGTCATAACCCAGATACGAATTGAAGCCCGTAACCCAACGCTATCTCTACGCTACATCATTCTTATTATGCAATGCACTAAAACACTGATCATAGCCAACATGGTAACTTTAACCCTAATTAATTTGTTCTAAAGAGAGCACATATGGCAACAGCATAATAACTGATTTAGCAAAGCCTACAGACACGTAATGTGATTTAAATATGTATGTCATATGGTTAACCCATTATTTAATGATGAACATTCAGTTGAGAATTTGGTATAATGACAGAAAACAAAGTGCAAATTATGACATGTATTTTTGCACTTTACCTTGTGAATAGTGAATCCGTATTACCAGTTTGTTGCGATCACATGCGTCGTGACAATATTCGAAGATATAACAAGTTTGAATGTGCACGAAAGTAACAACGAATTCAATCTATCCATTCCAGCTTACATATTTGGTTTGTTATCACCAGTGATTTAGAACATAATTTTAAGTAACCACAACGTTGTTTAGGCCATATGTTTGAGAATCATTGTGGTGTTCGATATTATTTAAATATGAATATTCGTGTAAATTGAATCAGCCTAACTATTATTCACTTCGAATAACATGGCTTTGTCCAAAAAATACCATTACACCCAGTGTCGTTGCAAATATTTACAACAGCGAGCAAGTTATTCCTCGTATCTGTTCCTACTGCAAGCGTATTAATTCATGTGATAATGCTACCTCTCTTTGGCTCCGGCAAACCAAACCTTGACATTATCATGACGGGGCAACAGCAGAATGATGGCCCGACGCAAATTAATAAGATCATCTGATGCAATGGATTGACATATACACGCTCATGAAATAATACGCTTTTCTAGTTTCCTTCCTGATAATCACAAAGTAATGAAGCCAAATGTTACCAATGGATTCAGCAATCAGCTGTGTCAGGTGGTTAGATTGTTTGCCATATACCTACCACAATACATGCAGTACCATGGTTCAGCGATTCAATAAGCGCAGGCATAAATAAAATTGTAGGGAGCATGTCATTTTTCCTCACCCACGCGTTGACAACAACTTAGTTTGGACGAATTGAAAAGGTAATAAATATTTGATTGACGCCATTGCGCTTTCAGGTCCTAGATAAAACAAGCAGGACGTCTACAAACATTAGCCACATGAAGTAATATAGCTATGTAAAATGTGTGGAGTAGTTTATGTCGACCGCATGGCAACAACGACAATAAGTTCATACGGTTAGTAAGTTAGTAAGGACAATGTATAATGAGTCGAATCGGTGTTTCAACCCATGTATAGTGCACGAGCCAGTCTCTATTTGCATTATTCTTTTTTCCCTTTAGTATTGGCCTGAGCTTGAGTGTGTAATTTGTTTTGGGATGTAGCGCCACTTCCTCCCTATGCATATTTTGAGTAACACATAACGCATGATACAACCAAACGACCGAATTAATATTACAACTATATCGGATTGGATAGAGCGCAAAGTGTCGATTTGCTTTTGGTCGGTCGTTTAATGCTGATGACGAAGCTTCGGTACACTTGATTGAAAAACGCAGTCGGTTTGATAACATATTGGAAAAAACTAGTTGCTACTTAAAGGTAGTTCTTGTGTAGTTAATGAGAACGATTACCAATACAACTTATATTATGTATATAGTACCCATCGTTGCAAACTCGTGTATTCACCCATTAATAGCTGGTTGTATTTCACCCCAATGTGGCCTGTTGAGCTCCACTCTAATATTCATCCCATAAAGGTAGCTTTAGATGGCCGAGCGAAAGAACAATTGTTGCGCTAATGATAGTGGAAAGTATTGCCCAGGCTACAGTTAATAGTTGACTTTACTTCCGCAGTCAGTATGCATAGAATATGGCAATCAAAATTTGGATCGGTGTCACGCCTTAACGCCTAGTAATTCGAGGCAAAATTATTCAAACGATGAATTTAGATATAACAACTTTTCGATGCATCCGTCTGGTTGAAACAAATCGTTACCTTATTCGATTAACCACTGTTTTTTCAAAGACTTACAATCTGGCCATCAAATGACTTATTGTGATGGAGGATAAAACTGTTTATTCAATAGGTGGTCTGGTAATGGTCATCGTCAATTGACTGCCATTATTGTCGGGTTCACACTAAACTTATAATCCTTGCCCTAAAATGCACATCGAACATGTTTAGAATGCGTTAGCTGAACTACCGGACAAAAATGTTGCATGAATAGTATTTATTACGCGATTATAAGAGATAATTCGGGTTGTGTTCGGCTCATGATGTACAAATGGTCGTAGGGTCTTTAGTTCCCGGAACTGGAAAGCTAGTAGTGTATCAATAGAATCTAATATATCGATAACTTTCGGTTCTATATTATATCCCCACAGATACGCCATGTTTTATTTAATGTCATCCCTTACAAACGCAATATTAGCTCCTAATCATACCCATGCATGGCGACATCGAGCTTGGAAGAATTTATTTGCACCCTTTGTGATATATCGATGTCACGTTGAAGTAGTGGTGATCGCGCGTAAATAGCACATTCTAAATGGGTCCAAATGCCTGGAAATATATTTGCACCTAACGATCTCGTTGAAAAAGGTATTTGCGTAGCAACCATAAAAAAGCGAGCAAATGCATCTAAAATTATTCGATAGTTTTTGTTATTTGTAGAATGGTGCTACACATCATCGATAATTTAACAATTTATTGCAATGTTTGAACCGTCATGAGAACAATGCTGTCGCCAAGTAATGTTACGGTTAGGTTGCCAATCAAGTGGCGTGGCCGCAACAATGGTTGCCTCTGTATGCCTTTTCGTATTTCACGCACTACTCTTTATTTGCTTCGAACAGCAATCAAACAGCAGTGTGAATTATTCTCATGCAGAACAATTATGCCGTGGATGCATGAATATTTTAGACAGCATGAAAGCGTTGCTCTTTTAACCGATTTTCACATCATCTCTGGATAGGTCTGTGAAAAACAAGGCATGCTTCACTGGTCATACTCATCACATGGGATGTTTTGCAGCGCCATTACCACTACGACAAAGCATATAAGCACTGGAAGTATACCTAAATTTGGCAATGAACGGAAATAATCGGAGGGACTATATACAACTAACACAGTGGTTCTTAGCCGGACATGCAATGCTTATTGTTTAACTCATCATGCGTAAATCTTAGTTTTACTTTAATGGGTCGGATTTTCCGCATACATGAGTAAAATGACGAAATGGCTGCTTCAAATACTTTTGCCTGTTAAAAACGAATGCATTTACTCGACATAGTTTCACACTATATGTTTTATTCAACAACTGCGTTTGCATTGTGGGGTGTATGACAATTGGCAGTGCAAATATTTAATGCCCAAGATTAGATCGTCTGACACTTACTAATCGTTCTGTGTAATGCATATAGATGACGTATGAGCCAGGTTAGTTTTCTAGAAAGTAAGGCTGTAGTTATACCAGTGCTAATCGCGAATATGGTTGGTTAATGAATAATGTCAGAACACATAGAGCTGCATTTGCTCATAGTCTCAGGGAGCGCAGAATCTGGTTGATAGGGCGTCCTGGGACTCGGTCCTGTCTCCGTTGTATATTTACGAGTAAATATAGACAAACGGCTACTTTTAACTGCCAGTAAGGGTAAGACAAAATACACACATACAAATATAAGAAGGGCGATGCAGCGAGATAAACCAAATCCAAACTAAAGCTCAATGGAATAACACACCTCATCGATAACCCTGTAAATGGCCACAGTATTATTGCGTCTTACATCAAGTATTGCTCGGTAGGAGGTGCGACATCATTTATACCTCCCACTGTTGATACCCGAGTAGGGTCGACCTCCAGAAAGTGCATACCAAAGTGTAAACGTTGACCCAGGTCACTAGGGATATACAGGGATATAGAATACATTGAAGTAGGACAATCATGTAATATTGTTGTGCGACTTTGAGAGGAATGAAAGAAAACCGAACAAAACGATAACTCCCGATTTCCCTCTGTGAACGTCCAGAGGTGAATCCACTGGGACTGGCCTAATGAGTGTGTGATGTGGGCGAATTAATCTATAGCTTGTTTGTCACGCTACTTGCACATTGCCTCATACACAATGCACAATGCCTCATACATGAAAAGGAAAACAATGAAATTCTATAAGTTTTTTAGCGCAGTCAATGGAGATAACATTCATACATACCATAAAAGCCATGCTCATCAACATTATCAGACCAGATTCAGAAGCAAATGCACATTCAGCCATCCACTCACTCACGTATTACACATCTTCACTCCTTCATTTACTTACCAACACGCTCTCTTACTCGTAGCATTTATTGGCACGCTCGCAGAGTATTTACTCGATCACTCGCTTGCTCCCTTCACACACCTATTGCACTCATTCGCCTAACAACTCTTACATGTACATTCATTCATTGACACACTTTCGTTTTAGCACACACACAGAGGTTCACATATACTTTCATATAAGCATATATACTTATCCAAGCCCGGTAGGCACCTTGATAGTCAGTATGGGCAAGGCAAGTTCGATAATTAGTCGTTCAGAAACGATTTTACATCAATAGACTTATAGCTTGACCTAATGGATTTTTAACAGAGCGTGGTATCAATCAAGTACTTTCAGTGAACTGTACACCGAAGTATCCTAGCCCATTGTAATATAGATTTGTATATGAATATGTACTCCCTTCATACATGATAATCAATTTATGAATGTTTCACTGGCGCATTTACCAAGGTATAGAACGGAATCCAATAAGCATCCATTTATGTTAAACTTTTTCCTGTATACAGATCATATTAGTCGTTTAAAATGCACTTCAGTGTTTCCTATGTTTGCAAATGGTCTACCAAGCAAAATAATGTAATAGCGGTTACCATGGTCAGTGAGTACGACTTTTTTTTATCAGTGAACCAGTAGTACTGGATCACAGCATCTTAAAAGGTTTGTATTACCTCGATTAGCACTTAATACCATGCGTGTCATGAATATAAGTCATACCTAGTAGTTGAATTATTATAGATCGTTTTCAAGGGTAAGCTATTGTATTACCTTGATTGATATCACGCAAGCATGCATCGAGGGATCAACGACGAATCATTACATATATTAATATATGCCGATGACGATCTTCCGGAAATATGTCCCCGGTGCACGGTTTATTATGGTTCATGAACTGCCCTCCAACAGATCCAACGACAAATCATAAATAAGAGTCTTAATGGTGATTGAGTTATTAATGATAGGGAATGGCGCGATCGCAAAGCATTTAGCTTAGCACACAGCTGCTGCACTTGGTCAGTGAGTCCGACATTTTTTTATCAATAAACCAGTGGTAATGGATCACGACAAAACGTCTGCCTTACCGCAATTAGCATTTAATACCATGCGTGCGTCTCCTATGCATTGAAGAAAATATACCACCGAGCCAAGCACATAGTTATTCAAAGCTGCATAATGCTTTCATCAATCAAGGCGGTATAACTTGCACAAAGGGGATCAAATACTACGAGAAAAAAGACAACGTTAGCAATGTTTGATTTAGCAAATATTAACTTAAAAGCCTATCCATGCCTCTGAAAATCAAGTATGCACTTTTTTCGCAAAACGTTTATGGCTGTGAATTGGCCTATGATTAGTCATGGCAAAATGTGTGAATGAAAACATTATTTGAATGCCATGTTTTTAAGCTGATAGGAAGTCCGACAGCATCGTATGAATGTGTGTATTTTTTGGATCCTGGGGTGTAAGTAGGATGGTTTATGATTCTTCTGAATCGGTTATTTGTAACGAAATTTGAACTATTACTATTCATTTTAAGCAACTAAATCAAAAGCTTATGGTGTGTACAGTATGAACCATCACTATCATCAATATCATCATCATCATCATCATCATCATCATCATCATCATCATCATCATCATCATCATCATCAGCTGAAGCAGCAATCACAGCAGCAGCAACATTATCGTCCACATCGTCCACATCGTTATCATCATCATCATCGTCATTATCATCATCATTATATTCATTATCATCATCATCATCATCATCATCATCATCATCATCATCATCATCATCATCATCATCATCATTA
This sequence comes from Urechis unicinctus, assembly GCA_034190875.2. Classification (NCBI taxonomy): domain Eukaryota; kingdom Metazoa; phylum Annelida; class Polychaeta; order Xenopneusta; family Urechidae; genus Urechis; species Urechis unicinctus. The sequence continues at coordinate 27,745,758 of CM067355.1, forward strand.
TCATTATAATCGAAGTTACATGCGATACGTACACAATAAATCCTAAAAACCAAAACGAAGCTTTACAAAATGATGTGATAATTTGATATTTTGCGGTATTTTTTAATTTAACTAACATAAGATGGGTCTCTAATACATCATGGAGGTTTGCTTGTTGGTCTCATTGACCGAATAGGTTTATTCGAGTGCTTGTTAATGCGCTGGCTTTCATAAATCACGCAACTTATTACACTGGAGTCCCGCAGTGTTAGTGGTATCGGTGTCCACGGTTATTCGAATATGCCTTTAGCTAATGGCATGGTCGACATCATTCTAATAATCAGCAACAGCCCCCTTATTACACTGGAGTGCCGAAGTGTTAGTGGTATCGGTGTCCACGGTTATTCGAATATGCCTTTAGCTAATGACATGGTCGACATCATTCTAATAATCAGCAACAGCCCCCTCCATCATCCACACTTAGTCAACCAGCTCAGCTGTCAACGGAGTAGTCATCTTCAACGAGATAACTAATGAGATAACTAGATTGAGAGACTGCACCCTATATTAAATATTTGCTAATGAAAAGGTCATGCTCGTTTCTTTTACACATTAAATGACCCAACTGACCAACACAAACGTACACGCACATATTTATAAGCATATTCACACATCTGCACGCACACGCATGCGCACCAAAAATACTCATCTGGAAGAAAGCAAATGTAGTGATACACAAGATAAATGTATTGGATATACTGATGTGAGAGTAAAACGAGGTCGTTCATCGATTTGGTGGTTGACCAAGTGTCGCATACTCGGGATTTAAACAGCCAGACTCGCCGCTTTCTTTTCAATTCCTTGAAATTAATTGATCACATAATACTTTTTGTATGTAATAGTAACATGTGGGAGTATGTACAATAGTTCAAGGTTATTTCAATGGAGATAGATCATCAGGCAGTGTCGCGACTAGCCAATTGTACCATTGCAGTGCATCTAATTAGTGATAGTGATATCAAATATATTAACAGTGTCGTCAAGATTCAACGAGACCGATAATATGTGGAAACTTAACATCACATCTCATTAAAATAAAGACATTGTAGCAGTATATATTTCCAAGCTACATATATGGCCCATACGGTCTACTTCTCAAAGCAAACACGCTGAATCATTCCGCCTTAACGTTGGTAACATGCTGCGCAAACATACACTCGTGTTGAATTAGCTTCGTCCTCGCCTCGCTGGTAACACCATGCCAGAAATTTAAAAGACTACGCTATATCGTCGGTATCTTCGTAGGCGTTTGCTACTGCAGCGATGCTTAACACTTCCTAGGCTTATATCTGGGGGTTGCAGAGGACCAGCAATTGATTTCAAGAGATACAGGCAGCACGAATTGCATCGTCACTGTGATTTAAGCGCATTCCGATTCGTGTTTGGAGCTCGCAAGGTCAACAAAGTGATACATGTCGCTACTTCAATCAACTGCTTATCAAAATCGATTACCGACCCATCAATTATATCGCAGAAATGCGTTTTCATATAGTACAGCACGCTGCAACATTCAGCTAAGAGCCATTTTGCTGACGCCTGTCAACCAAATCCGGGTCTCATATACTATGCAGCTTAAGTATTAGATACGACAATGCAAATAAATCAATGAGCATCTAGAATAAGCAACTGTTCATTTACAGCGCCCTGATAACCCTTTAAACCCCCGCACATGTGAGGCTTAGGTGTGATATAGGGTTGACTTATCGGGTACATGTGCTGTACTTAGATGCATACAATGTTTTCACAATGTAAAGTTGTATCCCATACAATTGCATTCCTACCTGCAGATTCACTTCGCTGTCTGGGAGAGGGCTGGCTTTGTCTTATGCTGCTGGCGTGAAACAGTGAAAGTGACTGAGAGATTGAAGCTAAAGCTCTTGTCGCAACCAGTAACTAAAACTGTCGTCCTACATATTACTTTCGCTACTAAAGGCAGACACTCTGCCCGTTAAAGAGCTACCGGTCGTTCCGCTGGTGCATTAACGATCAATGTAGTGACATCAGGCAGCAGAGATCACAAAACTTTACAAGTCTGTTTCTGGTTTATTGCATCGTATATCTGACGTCAGGATCTCAGTTATGCTTCTTTCATTGGAAGGCAAACCTTATATAACTAATGGCATCTGTCACAAACTGTTACAGCGAATACTTTTATGTGCACGCACTCAATCTAGAATGACGCATGTGTGCTTAAGTAGCTGGCAATTATACTTGCTGATTTTTGCTCATGGTAATTGAGTAGCAACTGATCCCATTTAAAAGAAAAAAACTGCTGACACACATATTTTGTGCTGCCACTAGCAAATACTTGGTCGCTCATTACACTGCATTAATGATGCAACCTTACTGTCCTTATTTGTTCTGAAGCTGCTACAAATGAAATGTTAACAATATGACAAAGCACTGGCATAGATTTTAGCTCCCGTAATTGCTGGTGTCGTACGCATTGATGTATAGGAGCTTGCAAATATCCGTTAAGAATAATGATATTCAAGTGATAAAATCGTGATATGCAATATGCACTGCACATCATAGTGAATAAACTCTGTATCAGTTACTCATTACAGCTAACACAAGTCGACATATTTCATGACTGGAAGTTTTACAATCAACGCATATCCAGATTCCCACATATTTTAACATGGGTTTTTTTCTGTGTAGGTGGTCTTCATTTTGATTGAGCAATCCTCTACATATCATTTTAGCTATAAACCTCAGCTTCTTGCATCCATGAGTTACCTACGCGTCACCAGCCACCTTCTCATGCGTACCCAATATTTTAGGCCAACATGCCCGAAAACCTAGTCAACTTTCCTGCCCTCACTAACCAGGCTTAAACCTGTCCAATGATAAATGAGATAGTGTGCCTAAAACATTGAGGGAATCACTTTTACAGTTTAAAATCAGTTTTACCCTGGCCTCTGAGCCCAATACATCTCTCTCCAAATCTCCATTATAAATTAAAAAGTCAAGTAAAGTGATAAGGTTGACGATTCTCCTAAACTAAACGGCCGAAGTTCGAGTTTTCCTTCATTATCACAAGTGCGTATCGTGTGCATCACCATACCACATATCACGATACGACGTGGTGTCAATGCGTATCAGAGTGCAAACCTTGTTGAATTGAAGCATACGGCCCACTTTTCAGTCCTTAAGCTTTACCAAGCATATGTAGATTGTTCAGCATTTTTAAATGCTTCCAAGCATCCGAATATGATATCTTTCTTTTAGAAAATAATTGTATTTCAAAACTAGTCTTTTAACTGTAATCACGTAATGCCACCAGTCTATCGAATGAATGTTGCTGCGCATCAAACAAATAATGAACCCTCAAGAATTTCGCTGTTCCAGCTGGCATGCAAGTATAACTGACTTGCATATTCGGTGATATAATCCTTGTCATGATATACGGGAGAAATTAAACTGAAATTGAAAATGAAAACATTACGCTTGACAGTGCATAATTTGACATACAGCCACCGCAACCAATTCGATATTCGTAGCAACAAATGCGCAGCCCTTATTCAGAAAGCACTGGGAGCGAGGGTTGACTGTCGGTTGTCACTCCATGTTTATTATATACAAGTGGTACATAATGCATTCGTATTATTACTGCAGACATTGTGAAATATTTACCTTCTCCGTCAATGGTTTGCCATTTGGCTACCATCTGCGTAATCGATACCTAAATAGAAGAAGCTTCTCCCGTCGCTTATCCTTCAGTAACGCCCCATTTTGTGAATAATTTACCCAAATGCTTTCTTTTTATTCAGCTCATGTAATAACAAGCAATACCAATGGCCCTCTATTTAAACCCTTGACCCTACAATCACTAGTAAACCCATTGTCTTAACCCTGCATCAACATTATTTGCCCCACATCGTTCATCCCTTGATATCGACCGCGTATCTTCATAATGTGTCCAACAATACCAAGTGCGAGAGCTATGTACGCATGAGATATCACATTGTATGTGTAATTATGTAGAATACGCCGTGGTATTCTTTGCGATGCTTTTGCATATAACACTGTGTTGTTGTCGGAGTGAAAATTTTCCATACAACAGTGTTGGTCGCCCGTTAAATCAAACAATATTTGCAGGTACTTGCTGTACAGTTGCTAATAGACAAAACATGTTTTGTCCGTCAAATTTTGCTTAGTTAGTCGCTTGCCAACGTCGGGTGTTTTCGCTGGATTAACATTTCGTGTGCTCATTCGAATACCGGTTGACGAACTCTCAGTAGCATCACCTGCTCATTATCAAGCCTTGTCATACAAACAACTCCATTACGTTGGTATGCACAATTTAATGAAAAGTGTCAATATCAGTTATTAAGAATGGGACTACCATAATGCGACAAACGAATAACATACACATATATAGTTAGCATCTTTAATAAAATGACCAATACCTAGCTGTTTGTCCCAATTGCATTTAGAAATGGCAGCGTCTCTAATATGAACACTTGTTGTGATTGTGGCCTGCCCATTGCAGCCCATAATAGTCAACACTGTTGGTGCCAACATCGGCCCTACATTGGACACATTGGACACATTGCGTCCATACCAGATTCCTCTTTTGTCGCAGTCTGAGCCATCTATATTCAAAGCATATCGAAACATGATGATTGAATTGAATAGAAAGCAGAATGTGACGTCGCGGGAGCCAATACATCAATCAGGCAGATGTCTAGATATATTACGAGAGTAAGGTGGATCGTTATGATCTCATAATATAGTGCATAAATATCGAATTGTAATAAATACCACTGCAGTTAATATATCGTTGTGCTTATGCTGGACAACCGTTACTACATATTGATAATACATATATGCAAATACATTGGCTAGTAGTTTAATGATTATTGGTGCAGGCAAGTGGGGTGGCTTGGACGCTTTGCTAACGCGATAAACATTTGTTAGTGTGCAATGTCAAATACCAGCGCCCTGCGGTCGTCAGGCAACGGAAATGTTCATTTGTTTATTATAATGATGTCTGCTATATAGTTATTTACAATGCCATTAGCCTCTGTCCATTAACCAGAGCCGAACGGCCTGATTTTGCCGTATATCATTAAGCAGCCACAAATATTGGTAGCATTTTGCTGTTGTGTCACATATCCCACTAAAACTCGTCATTATGCGCCATTCTTGCAACACAGATTGTACGAGCATCCGGTAAACACGTAAATACTATATTACAAACCAATAAACAGAGTGCGACCTGTTATTTCATTCCATCTGCACTTTTTTAAATATTCGCCATGTTTATTTTCAAATGATACGCATTGTGCATATCGGTTGTATGATATGTTAACGTACCAGTTGGTAGTAAAGGTAATAGCCTCGCGTGAAATAAGTGCCAAAACACTATCTTATTTCATAGATAGAATAGACTGTATAACAACGCATGATTTCTTTACAAATTAAACGCCCCCTCTCAAAAACTTTTAGTTTAAAACGATCATTTGATCTTTTCCCAGAAAAAACATGTTAAATGAACCATCTACAAAGCACATCCCAAAGACATTATCAATTGCAACGAAATGGCTAAAGGCAGTCTTCTAACAAACAATAGATAACAAGAGAAGTTCCCATCCCTTACCGCAAATAGGCCGCAGAGATTTGACTATTTGTATACCTTACATTAACTTTTGTGCCATGTGGCAGGTTTTTTTCATCCTTGTATATATGGAACTAGATTATTAGGCGTGGAGTGCTTCGACTTATTCTCAATTTTACAAGTATTTCGAAAATTGTGAACATCCCGCAGTAACATTTAATGTAACCGCGCTATAAGTCAAAGCGCATTTTAACCAGTATAGACCGAGCTCAAATAATGTGTCCACTTCTTTTGCATCGAACAGTCCTGTTAGTCATGTCACAAACTGCATTATACTTTGCGGCCCATTCACCGTTTTTATACTGGTAATGGCCGTAACAGTAAAGTAGCTACCCGTTTGCAGCCAGACAAATATTGCAGTGGTTTAAGCTGTTCTTGACAAACAAATGTCGGTCTAGATCTACTCTAGACGCTTTAGTATGTGAAATGTCAAAAACAATTTTCAGTGACTACTTATCCCATTATATTTACTGCTCGGATAGTACTCTTAACAACAATAAGTATCAAATTAAATTGAGCGCCTTTTACATCGTTGTAGCAAATCTATACTCGCGATTGGTTCTAGACAGATTTGTTCGAAATTCTTGTTCAGAAAAAAAGTAGGTCCCGTCAATAGATTAATAGTCTTTTTAGAATGAATTCGAACGACAGTGCTCCTCAATAAGCCGATGACTGACAACCTATCGAAGTTAAAGGTATATGCCAAAGCAAGTTCCCACGATTAATACTCAGGATAATAGAATTTAATGTTAATGTATTTTAAAAACAAATCATGACAGACAAACATTTACATATATATACATGAATATGTAAATAAATGTGTGTGTGAGTTCGTGTACATGTGTGTGCATGTGTTCGTGTTAGTGTGCGAGTGTGGGTGGGTGTGTGGGTGGGTGGGTGTTTGTGTGTATAATTATTTCTACCTGCCCTACTTATTATCGTAGAGAAAGCCAAGTCTATATTAGCTTTTATTCCCAATAAGCCATTTAGTAGGAGTAATAATTATTTTCATGGATCTTGTTTGTCGATGTTTGCGTTTCTAGGAGCCACTACCCAACAGTTTTGATGCAAATATATTCGAAACTTGTCTCCACAAATTATACCAAATATCACAACGAATTCTGCCGACACCACATTGTAATAATTCTGGTGCATCGAGGGATTTGCGTTTAGTGATAAAAGAGTAAGGAGAAACGCACAGTTATTTAAATGTAACAATGCCGTAGTTCATTGCGATGCATTGCGTTGACCGGCAATCAGCTGGATAATGTTAATATGGAGAGGTGTCGTATGATTAACATCAGCTGTGGTATGATTACTGGAGTTATCTGAAGCTGCGTGACGAAGAAAAGCAAATAGACATGACGCTGTAAGATAATAAAAACATTCGATATTGAAGCGCAGTTTATTCATCGTACTGTGAACCTGCAATGTCATATGTAGGATGCAAAATATCCACTTTCCACAAATGGTACTTATAACTCCCAAGCTCATAGCTAACGAAAACAACGCTGCATATTCTCATATATTCTTCTGCATAAATTGATCGCCGGCTTATATGATATAGCATGCATTAAACCTGCTTTCCAGCACATCCGTTATTATCCGTTAAAGCATGGCGGCAATTTGTCGTAATTCCACTTGTTGTCTTAAGCAATCCGCAACGAAAAATTTGTATTGGTGCTATTCTATTCCCAATAGACAAACTCTGTTCAGAGGTGTGAATTTTGATGATTACAACAATTAGTTGATCGTTAATGTGTATTAATGCGTTCGCGCCGAGTTTCGGTAATTCGAGTTTATGGTATTTGCTTTAGTTTTTCGATTCAGCATGCACAGAATCCGTTAAGGTTAAATATTACGATTTTATCCTTTCTATATTATGTGTTTCAAAATAGAGATGAATAACTTATTAACCAATAGAGGCCTGTAATGCGTTGCACCGGAATGCATAAGCGCAAAACATCCACCAATTAGGTCCCACTCGGAAGAATATATAAAGCCATCTTCTTGATGCAATTTTGCATCAGTTTGCCGTCAGTCTAATCACAACCAATCCCCCTAAATTGAGTGAAGCTGTCAGCACAGTGTCCTAATGAGCACTGCAAAAGAGTGCATGTGCTGCAAAAGTTGAGAGAGAGAGAGAGAGTGAGCGTAACAATTTGAATTTATTCAAATAGATAGATTTGTAGAGTTCTCTACCTTTGCTACAAAAGAAGTACAGAGTGAGGTTGAACAATTATATCATTTATCCCTGAGGGTAAACCACGTTGTGTACAATATACATTGCTCACATAGTTACACTACAATATATTTCACACTGCCATAAATTTATAACAACACCAAATCCATATGAAGAGCTAACAAAAAAAATCACAAAGTGAAAGAATGGTTGACACATGCAAATTTGTCAAAATGTGCAAATTATTTTAAAAACATAGACAATCTAATGGTATATTGCTTCTGATCATTTAGGTATCAACCTTACACCATGTTCTGGGTATGGCTTTGGCTTTGTTGAAAAAAAAATCGGAGAGTGTTGCCAGCCTGTGTGATAAACTCATTAAGAACAATTCCCTGACCCGGGCTTAAAATATACAGAATATCTACAAACGGGCTCGACAAACTTTCTTGGTCAAGTAGAATCGATACCTGTGAGTGACCAGTGATATATTTACGACAATAACATATGCGACGGCAATGTCTGGAAATTCCCGCATTTTACCGAGCGACCAATCAAACGATTTGACTTGGAACATGAATATTTCGAAATCGCTTTTTCAATAGTCCAAAAGCGCGCAGACGACCTTATGTAGTTTTCTATAACCTTATCAAACACTGAACTTTGGACAAATGGAATTCAATCGTTGTATATGACCATTCGATGTCGCAGGCGAACTGTATGCAATAGCTTCAAATAGACAAAAAGTGGTGTGGTGTAAGTGGTGTTTTACCGCCATCTGGAACGTATTGCATGTAGATGTCAACAGGTATTTCCAATTGTAATATTTTCCTACGCCTAACTAGCTATCTACTGTTTGCTGTTCATATAACATAATAAAGCCTGATAGTATTATAGTGGCAGCATTGCTGCCTCTCACCACCCATGTATCGCTCAGTACACAGGAACAGAGCAACTCAAGTAAACAAGCTATTGCGGATGCAAGTTTAAATATTCGAACTTTGTTGACCTTTAATCATCCATTTCATGAGTTCTGGTTTGTATGGATAGAAACCCCACTAGTAACTACTCAGAGTCCTTTGTATATGAGATGGTTGCATCATTCATGTAATTAATCATTGCAAGGACAGAACACACGTAGTGTCTCTTGTGTCACAACCCAAATAGACGCAATGAAGACAGCAAGTCAAATTTATCGCTACGCTACATAATTTGTAATATGCAATCAAATTAAATGAGTACTAACGTACTGCTCATTAGCGACATATTGAACATTAAACTTGAAGAATTTGTTATAAAGAGAGCACATATAACAACAATATATTAACTTTAATGTACACACAAATTTGAGTATGTCATTTGCCCTTGCTTACCTTATATTATCCAGTCGACGACACGTAATGCGGTTTATATTTTTAGGTTACATAGATCCCAAATTATTGAATGATTGGGCTTAGTGATATTATAATAATATCGGAAGCGCTGAACGACAAAGTCATTAAATACATTATTAATTGGTTTTTTAATAGATGTACCACAGAGTGCACGTGCTTAATTTTGCCACGCGCAAGATCTCACCTACTTGACGTATCTCTGACTCGCACCACAAATGTCATTCAACAACTGAAACCTCCATATTTGGTTTAGTGTAACATTTGAGCAGCTTGAAAATCAACAATGCGTCGATATACATCCTACGATACGGACCTAGCAACTGTCTAGCTAAACAAATACATTAGTTTATGTTTGCAAAAAGAGTAGTAGCGATGTAAATATGCCTGTTTGATGCCAATACAATAACCGACACAGTGGAAAATGGTCTTTTAATCAACAAAGCCTCCAAACTGCTCAACATCATTTATTTGGCTAGAAAGATTTGTACACATTTGCATGCTAGTCTCATATGCATCGGATGGTCACATCTCTCCACAATTGCAAATATATGCACATGGTGTGGTTATAGTGTGTGTCTTATCTAACGCACAATACATGCATCTCTATTGTTCAGCCATTAAATGCATACGTGAATATAAATAAATGAAGCCATATGGCATATGCCATTGTTCTTCACACACCCGTTGAGACCAACATTGCAAGAGCGCATTGTAATGGAGATAAATATTTGATTGACGGAATTGTACTTTCAGGTTCTAGATAAAACCAGCAGGGGGGCTCAAAAACAATTTCCACATTAAGTAATATCGCTAGACGTTGGGGAAACTATGCATTGTAGTTAATCCCGACCGCGTGGTAACAAAGATAATATACACATACACTGAGTAAATCATTGCAACAAATGTTTATGTTTTTAGCGACTAAGGACATCCAAATAGCGTATATACCCTGGTGAAAAGCACCAACCAATCATTGATTGCAATATCCATTTTACCATAACCTTAAACCTGAGCTACGTTCTCACAGGGAGAATCAGACCGCCGGCGCTTTTTCAGCCGAATATTTCTCTCCCAATCTCTCGTCTTTCGCCTGGCCTCAAGAGCTGTCATTGAAGTTGCAACTTAGTTTAATGGTTAACGACCAGGATTTGGCTAGGGCTTGGTTAGTATGTGACTGTATTTAGAAGATGGATGTTGTTTAATGCATATGTTCAATTTGAGCATTGTTTAAGCAACGATATTCATGTCAAAACTAAATGAGGTGTAAACGATGACCACTGTAAAACATAAAGTACATATAGTAGTAGCAATTGTATAATCTGCTTTGTTAAGAGTGCTTCTTTCTCAGTCATTGGGCTTGTCGAAAATACAATACGCTAGATAACCATATTTGGTGTGATATTGCAGTAATTTATAAACAGCAAATAGGATGAAATTTTTCTTATCAAATAGTACTTTGCACTTGGGATTTGATGCAATTACATGTAATTGGTGTGCTCTTTGTGTTTATTGACCACGCACTGTGAAGCTGTATTTAATACGCTTAGGCGTCTTCTCTTAGCAGCGTTACCGGAAGGTGAAGGCTATTGCCCAATTACAAGCTAATAAAGTAAGCAATCAATTTCCATGACAGTACGACCCGGTATGCTAGTGTTGTACCCGAAGAAAATAAATTGTTTATTTAGATTGCATCTCCGTCTATCGGTAAGAGGCCAACACTCATCTGCAAAACTTGGCGAGTATTACATAACACCTGTTTTTAACAATATCGAAATTCGATTATTATATACAAAAGGTAATCTATGTGTTACACCATTTTACAAGAATGGGCGACTCATACAAGGGGATAAGCGGCTGAGCCAATGTTCTGCAGTCCCCCTGGTCTTTTGGGATAGCAATCTAATCAAATGTTATTACTCATGTGACAGCATTGGAAGTAGCGTCATTTTTACGAACATAAAATGATCCCATTTATTCCGCCGTTTAGCGGAATGAAGCGAATTGGCCACGCGTGCTTTATTTTTTATGAAGATACAACCGCGCTGTATCCAATTAGCTCCTCTGTGGTATTTAATCTCCGGGAAACAAAAATTTTGATAGCGTCCAGGGTTCTACGAGTGCTCCCAACATGTGGTAAAGTTACGCCTAGTTATTCGTGCACTGACGATTCATTTGAAACCATGAGGACATTGAGAACTCCAGCCATACCCAGTCTAATGTAGGCGTATTGTATACCACCAGTGCCGTGCATAATGATGTAGTCTCTTTTACTTGTGACCTGCCCATTACAGATTGTTATGATTTCATAATATAGTAAATAAATAAAAGAACTGTAATATATACCGTTACATCGGTAGTATATCGTACTGCATTCGCTCACTATATACAAGTCAACCGTTAGTACACCCTGAAACTGCCCGAAATAGCTTAGTTTAATGCGTATTGACTATATATGTACATGTATTGAGTATATAAATGGTATCGCGTGCATTCACACAGCACATATGTACGAAAAATTCGGTCCGTGCTGTATAGTACACAGATATAAACCATTATGATTGACGCTTTGAAGGTCAGCATGCAGACGCAAAGTGCTTTGTAGTATTAACCTCGGCGGTCTTGAACGAATTCGCGGCGGGGACGTATCTCAGTGCGAGCAAGGGTTAATCATTCAACTCAGTTTGACTGGTACGCTTATGACAGTGTTGTGAGGTAACATCGTAGAAGAATATATAGCCATATTTTGCATAAGGTAGCGATCTGTAGACAGATAAACGAACCATTAGTTATTCACAGGCGATCTAATCGACTTTTAATACATCTCATTTTACACCGCACTTCGAGCTAATGTTATCCATATCGGTAATGCATAGATCGTCAACGTGGTAGCTAGCGGATAAATGTTTCGTACGTAAATATGCGCAGCTAAGCAACGTCGTGTAACCCTTTGCACGCAAGATAAACAGTCGTTGTTGTGATTGGCCAAATATCAGCTATCTGCTGTTGCCGGGTAATGGATGTGTTCTTTTGTTTCTCCTTATAATGCCCATTATTGCTATGCCATTATTTGCTTTACCATTAGTTTTTATCCATTCGCATGAAGACATTTTGCTGGATATCATTTTTCTGTTAATGATTGTTTTTTTTCCCGCTGTTGTCACACTAGAACTAGTAAACATATTATACCGGCAACACGGATTGTATAAGAGGACCAGATGAACACGTTAAAATCAAACGCACGGGGTGCGACCGGTTATTTCATACCATCTGCGCTGTACTATATTCTCCCTGTATTTGTTATACAATTATATGCATTGTGTATTTAAGTTGCGTGGTGAATTAACACCATACCATTATATGTTGCTCCCTTGCATATTCATCACCATTCAATAACATAGATTAAGTACCAACTCATGGCGTGATATCTGCACAACGGAAACTATTTGCATTTATGGCCTCTTGCTAAATAAGTTATGATGATTAACGGCCAGTGTTTCAGCACGCCACCTCTTACCTCTTGGTGTTATTGAAATTTGTAATAAAGTGGAGCTTCGCCTCAATCATAAACAAGTAATAAACTTGACTAGCTATGTCTGGTATAAGATGATCTGTTGCACATGCTGTCAACTACTTACAGGATGCTAATTGCTCCACTTCCCGTTTACGGAGCGAAGATGGATGTACAGCTTTGTTCATGATATATATGGACATTTAAACGGGTAGTAGAAATTATTGTTTGCTGCTATTGTAAGCTACAACAAAATAGGCACTAATATCACGGGATCTATGTTGCGTTAAAATACATAGGAACCCATTTCCAGTGTTTACGTCAATCACTCAGAGAATCATGGCAATATACCGGGGGGTTAGCCCTCAATGATTAACGCAACTGTTATGGCAATAATATGCAGCCGTATACTGACCATACGATGGAGGTTCTCGTGTAATAAATTACTTCAGTGCCTCTAGTCTTACTTCGCTAGAGGGAGCAATTAGCCTAATATCATTCCAACACAGCATGTTGTATTTCTGTCGAAGCGTTTGCGATCGATGTACAATTGCTCTTAGTGGTGTTTAATTGTTTGCTCTGTTAACACAAAACCTTGAATACTTGTAGTCGTGGGTCGGCGCATCTATCTTGTCTTTAATGTATGTAGGTTACATAATCAACTTAAGTGCCAGCTGTATTGACATAATAATAAAATGACTTGCTTGGGTCATATCAGGGGCAATTCATAACGATAGAATATTACACGAGCATTAAGGAAAAACATTTACTCAGTATGCGTCAGAACCTGCTCGCCCCTGGCCTTTGATGTTTGTTCAGTATATTCTACTGCTGACAGCCCAGGTAAGGAGGGTCACTAATGTTAATGTGTCGCGCAGACGTGTTTGTTTTAGGGAGTGTTATAGTTGCTCGCTTAAAACAATTTTCAACATTTGGAACTTTTGCGACATATGTAATTCATGCGTGCAAATGAGTTTTCTTATTTCAAAGATAAATAGCCATATAGGCTTTTTGGCTATTCATCTTTGAAATATGCAAATTCGCCTAAGAAATACCCCTGCAGAATATTGGCCCGCAAAAAATGCGTTATTGTCCCAACCCTAATAAAGCACATACGTGATATGGCACTCAAAATCTTTTTGAAGCGCGACGCACATCCTACTATGAGCCAGCAGGAGACTTCCATGATACAATTATACATCCCGAACGGAACGAAGCAATTTGAAGTTATGACCTTATCGGAATAGTATAGAAGTAAGATGCAACTAACTGCTATGTAGCATTGCTCCTTCTTTGAATGCGGCCAAATCTATGATTAAAACATGCGAAGAGTTTGCTTAAGAATTTAATGTTATATTTGACACATCGAAAAGCAATTTGGTGCTTTTTAATTGTCAAAAGCGCGATGTGAATCTATATCTGAATAGTGTTAGATTAAATGTTAGGGAACATGCCGCCACCTTGGATCCTGTATAGGTCGAAATTCCGAACAATTGAATATGCATGCTGCATGTGGTGATGTTGTGTCGAAAATTAATACGTTTTTATAGATCCCTATTATGGACGCTTTCGAGCAATTCATTTAAAAGCTTATGTTGCACATGGCGCAAATGCATTCGCCATTTATGGAAACAGCTCTCGGACAAGATCAATGTATATTCCTTTTTGCTGGTAGACTACCTCTAAAAGAACAATTAATGTTGCGATGTATGAATAGTCTAAATAGTACGAATGATCTTGTATCTAGTAACCGATTATGTGCCTTTAGTAATTCGAATGTTGCTAATAATATAAGATATATTATGAGTATCGTTAATCTTAATACTGCTGTGATCTACGACCAGACCATTAATTTTTCAAGCAAGCTTAGTCTACCGCACATTGATCAAGAGAGATTGAATTTTGTTAACTCCATACAAGAACTTTGTGTGGCCCATGAATGTGAATATATTCCCAATTTTTTGCACGAAGATATCAATGTTCTACTTCATTTTATTTGCACATTATGATGGCACCCCACGCTTTGTTAAATGAGTGCAATTAAACTTGATCGTCATAAAATATCTGTACCATGTGTGCGAAATAAATGCTGCTATATTATTAGCCAGTTATCTGAGACCAATCTGATATAGCTATGTAGAACGTTGTTAGCATCATCATCAATAACCAAATTGACTGCTTGGCCTGGTTACTACCTCGCTATTATAAACACTCTACTTGCAATTGTCTTTCTACAGATTTGCACATTAGCACTGGCGTACTTGGGCAAGTAATTCGCCAACAGATACAAAGATATTGAAATGTATCCAAAACAGTTCTTTCATAAACCATTAGCGGTAGAATCAACAAACAGGGTAGACAGCTTGTGACAACAATTTGTATCCCTTCATTGAAATATAGGTGCATTTGTGGTGTTTTGTGTGTGTACAGTGACAGCAATGACACGTGCAGCTCTACAGCCTTCCCCGCTTGATGCTAAAATATCAGGCTGCGAGAGAGGTAACCATTTTGCAAACAAAACACCGAGGCAGTTGCTCTGCACATGCGATATTCCAGTCAGTCCCGTGCCGGATTGGCCAGCTTTTATTCTGATCAGTGCTTTTTGTTGCTGACACCTCGGCAACAAGCAAATGTTATTTGCATACATTTGCTTTACATAAGATGTGATGCTCTCTAATAGTCAAATGGCTTCCAATTAGCCGTCAATATAGGTTTTCTGGATACCATCAACAGCATTTGACATCGATTTATCAGACTCACTCCTCAGATTTCTAGATAACTAGACCACAAACTTGCTATAAGTTAGAAGCCACACAAGTAACAAATGTCCGATATCATAATTAACCATCAACGAGTATTTTGGATACTTTAGGGTAAATGCAACCCATATACTAACACACACGCAATGTGAATCATTGTAATGCGTAGATTAAACGGAGAAGCCAATGTGTTTTGCCCTAATTAGCTGTCTGTTGTTAGTTATTGGTCAGTAGATTGGCAAGAGCTTGAAACAAAACTACGAAAATTAAATTACTAATTCATAACACGTTATAGGTTATATTTCGTCGTCGACCCGACCAGCATTGTGTTCAGAACGGTTTAAAGTAGCAAACGAATATTTGGTATCTGCCGTCAGCTATGCGGTTGAATTTAAAATAGCTATGGTTAATATATTGTGTAGACGTGACGGTTCGTAATGAATTGCTCTGTTTCCTCGATGTATCACAATTTAATGGGTTCTACCAGACCTACCTAAAAGTAAATGACAGCCACGGATGAGGCTTTGTTTGTACCGTCAATATGAATTGCAGATTTACAATACCACATTTAGTCAAATCAATTAATTAGGATCGATTATATTTATCTGTTATTGCGTTTCTATGACGCGCTAACAAAACTATTTGGTAGCGATATTTTCCAAGGCGTATGTCAACAAGTGATTTCAAAGATTTTGTTGCGTTTATAGTATGAAGATGCGTTTGCTACGTTTTAACATTATACTATCTTTACCTGGCAACCATCGATGAGACTACTAAAATAGGTTTTTGACTTACTGTCTAACAATGTCCAAACTGGATGCAGAAAAGTCTTCCCTTCTACTAAATTAACATTAATTGCTGTTACCGTCGTATACTCTAGACGTGTAACATTACCTCCTCTCATCCCGCTTCAACCCCGTATCGACAGCAATGGACCTCATGCCCCCCCCCCTTCCTACCGCATTCTGAAATATAGCAGTTCTTATTGGTTGCCGAAAGCGCTTTAATCAGTTGAAAAGGCCCTTAAATATTAAGGTCTCTGCACGCCATCGTCTCTTTGCAACCTTTAGTAACCAATACTGCCATACCATTGCAGTGAATGACAAAGATTAATACGATAAATAGAGAACAAGATGCCAATGCCTGGAAGTTAAACAACATTTAATATCGCGATTTACAGTCCACTTTGCTGTACTTGTACACAAGACTAACGAAAACGGACAGAACAAAGGGGACACTGGTGTACTTGATGACATGGAACATAGGCGTGGATAGGTTAACAGTTTTTCAGCCCATGAATTGCGGATTGCTAAACTGATAATTGGCGAACATATGTAGGTTGTCTGCTATCGTGGGTAAGTAGCATATCGTCTAACACCATTATTAGCTGTTTCCTTTGTGTGAATGTGGAAGCAAATAACTAGTACAACAAATTGAAGCTATCATATCTGGAATGGTATCAGCTGTTATTAAGGCTGTCAGAGGGACTGCGTACTTAATATCGAACTTTATTTCCAAAATGATGCTCAAAATAAAACTTAACGCACGAAGATAACTTAATGCGATAATATATTAATGGATTTTTAACCACCATGACAACGATCAGCCGCATAAAGTTTTAATGGATGTCTATAATATACAACTTTTCCCTCAGGCTGGTTTTATCCCAAGGGGCCGATAACCTGACCAAAATTGCCAATCTGGTCATTAGCCAATTACAAAGGATTTAATGATGTAATCCTCAAGTGCATTTCATAACTCTGAGAGCAGTTGTACGTAACTGCAACGCAATCTTCAGTCCTTCAGTCGGCATTGAAAGAATTGTGGCTTAGTACAAATGCAATAGAATAAATTGCCTATGGCTTTGTACAGTTTAATCATATTTGATATCGACCGTCAAAGAGTGTTGACTGATCGAGTTATGATGCACATGTTTGTACGATGATTATACTGCATTTTACATTCTACCAACCAAAGGACCCTTGCCTCTTAAAAACCTATCATTTGAATGATTTGTATCGCAATATGAATGCGGCAAAACTTATTAACCACAACAGTTTACATTTTTCAGGATTTTTTCCCCGTTCACTCATTTATGGTAGGTTATTTCTTATCAGGAATGAAACCAGTCATTAAATTGTGCCATATCTTATCTTCGATGATCACCACGGATCAATAGGATCAATATATTGGACATTCATATATCACACTGGTCTTTCGCATTGAGGGTGTAATGTTGTGCGTTCGATTGTGGCTTCACGTCCTTCACATTACACAAGATATAATTTGCGAACGCCCAAGCGGTTGCGCAGCTGATTTTGACATTACAGCAAACCCTTTGCGATGCTTTGACAGCAGGTGATGATAAATATATTTAGTAGAGTGCACCTTGAGGCAGGTTGATGACCAAGAAGGTCCATTGGGTGCCGCTTACTTTCGAAGGCACGACACATAAAGCATGACGAAAGAGCATGGCAGATGGGTTTGTTCCCTGCTTGGGTAGAGACCATAATTAATCGAACACACTCTCTCTTACTAGATCCTCTTATAGTGTGTTGGCAATATAATGCGTCTAACTTTTGACCGGTTGCAACAAACCTTTAAAGGGTCACAAGTGGGTATACGAATGATCACAAATTAAACATTACAACAACAATCGGTTACATGTGGTTTAAATTACAGCATTACATATTTGTATTTGATAAGAATTATTTTCAAGGAAGATCGGCGGTACGTTTTCCCTTACCGGTTAGTGATGTCTTACATAAAACAAAGAAACAGATGATAGGTTATCATTCGGACATTTGCCACAACTTAAGTCGCTCTTGCAACCTGACTAGAATCACATCCAATATCCGTGCGGGATGCCGAACGGCAATCAAGCAAATATAAATGTCTGACATTGGTGGACATTTGGCCAATCGATGACTGTTTACATTACCTCGATATAACAACTGATATTAAAGACAAAACATGTTATAGCAATTGCTGTCACTCACACTATCAAGGGCGTTATTCTGAATAACGTATTGTATGCACGAACGAGTTGTATGTGACAAACGTTAATATGCTTGTTTATACACATTTTATAAGAAAGCGAGATGCCAATATTGTAACTAAGCTTAAGGATATAAATCTCTTTGAAAGGATTCGTTCTTAATTAGTGCGTGAATTGCCGATAATTGACAACACTCATGCAGCCATTACTTCAAAGCCATATGTGTTGTATGAAATGCATACATATGCGATTTTCATCCTAATACATATCACATTCAGATTATGTTTAAAGATTCTTGTGAAACCATTTTGGGTGCAATCAATTTTTTATAAACCGGTAATGCCAAAGCACCAGGAATTAGCCTGTGGTTTATGCTAAGAAGATTGAAAGTATAGGAATGTAGCCCATGATGTTTCATTGTTATTCGACAAGATGAAATCAGTGCCCCTAGCAATTGCGTGATGTCTTTTTATCCGTTATTTACGGTTGTCTAATAGGATTATCCATTCTGCAAAATTGTGCAATATGGTTAAATTTACTGCTTGCCGTCTCACAGAAAATCGTGACTTATGGATTACAACATTAAAACGTAAGAGCTGTGGGTACGATTAAGTACACATTACGATTTTCTGTAATAAAGGGCCACAATAAACCTGCCCGATGGTATTACATGATATGTGATTCACAAGCAAGTCACATTTACGTTGATCACGCTACACTGTGAATATACATTAACATAAACTTCTATAAGCTAACGTATATACCAATTTTACGATATAAAAGGTTCGCCTAAAACTCAAGAATAAGCTCGAAAGGTTAATGTTTAGTAAAACAATATCCTTGAGGTGCAATCGAATAAATGGAATTGAGAAATATACTTGCTTCACTTGATCTAGCGAGTGCTTGTGATTTATATGATGTACTTATGCATTATGACTGTCAACAGCAACTACAGGAGGAACTAACAAGCTCAAATATATCGATTGGTATTTCTGCCAAAATTAATATTCAAGCAAAGAGAAACATCTGTTTTCAATCCCAACCTAATGATTTATTACATGTATTATTTATGTATTTTTGTCCATAACGTTCCATTGCATTTCGATGGCTTTAAAGACACTAACATTCATTGTGTCAGTTAAGAGTTGACACTAAATGATTCAAGAAAACAATTAATTGTTTAGTTGCCCCTAGTTATTCCACCCGATCTACTAGTCGGGCTTAATAGATCTTCAAATATGATGGAAAAACGCACCATAGCAATATATAAGTACCCTCAATATCCCTTCTGCCCACACGTTCACGAAAGACACATCAATAAATTACTTGTAAGGGAACATTAAAGAGGTTTTCTCGAACTGCTAATCTCCATCCCTTCCAGCATCCACTTCATTTAAATTATGACAAACCTGTTTCGAGATATGGCTACAGACCTGCAAAGCCACACATATTTATAAGTGATTTAGAAGTTATTTTACCCAATTTCCTATGATTGATAAGCATTTGATGTAAAATTAAATTGTAAAGAAAACCCTAGGAAGAGCACAAGGTCAAGAAGGCTATTGTTTACAGGAGGAAGAGTACAACGCAGTTATTAACAAAAGTAGGAATCTATTTTAAAGATCGTCACATACTGTGATATTTCCGTTAAGCATAAATGTATGTTTTTTTTATTTGTTACCGTAGAAATTTATCAATCCTCAGATAAGAGCACAAATCAACAGCAAAGGTGAATAGTGATCAAAGACACTGATCCAGGTACAAACATGTAGCATTAATATGACCACGGCAACTAACTTCAACTGATGTAAGTTACTGTCGTCACCTGATTATAAAGCTATTGCACACCATTCCACCTCCAAATGAAACGCTTGGGAACCGAACCGTATAAGATTTTTGCAACAGCAGCCGCAACAAAAACATTAAACAAATAAGATTGATTGCGGAATAAGCGGTCTTCCCTCATAATACGCCTTTAAGGTGTCACAAGTCACTTGATTCGTCAGCTGAAAACTTCTGCGACGAATCGGCAGCTTGATGTATTATAAATGCATTACTTTTATTCAGTGCATATTTACGGTATACAATAAATATAATGGCGCGTCTTCGAGGCTCCAAAGATATCAATCCTATAATTATGCATTTTGAGATAAGTACTATATCGTTTCCTTGCAAGATCTCGTTCCGCAAATGACCACGAGCTATTCGCAGAATGGTTGTGCATTATACATTAGGGTACAGAAGACACTACTGAAGAGAAAAGTACAAGATTCCATTAATTTGTCCAGACACTTCTTCTCCCTAGTCATTTAGTAAATGTCCAACGCGTTAACAAGATAGATCACTAAATTATGTGAGATAGTGTAGTTTAATCAATGTCTAATTTTCGTAAACCTGTATGTTTTATTGCCGCTTAATTACGGTTGCAGTACTGTCGCCTAAATGTTAGAATATTATTTTACAACAGAAACTTGTAGTGAGTTATATAAAGATTCTCTGAAACAGCCAATGTGTAGTTAGGCGGCTGAGTGACAATTTTACATGCTCATCATAGTATCTCCCTCATTCTTCCCACAGCCTAGCGAAGCCAATTAAAACTATAATTGCATCAGATTCAGCATAGTCTTTTAGCTCGGTGGACATTCAAAACCTCGGCATAAAGTAACATTGATTCAGGTACATAAGTGAGTGCCACTTTGGGTAGTTTAGTTATCCATGTGGTGGCAAAAGGTACACGGATCACTGCACCGCACCATCAAAGAGCAGCTGCAAAGGTATTCACATATGATCTGATGATTTCCCACATGCTTCTAATGGGATAAAACATACAGGTTTACGAAAATTAGACATTGATTAAACTACATTATCTTGCCTCATATACTGATCAATCGTGTTAA
This sequence comes from Urechis unicinctus, assembly GCA_034190875.2. NCBI lineage: Eukaryota > Metazoa > Annelida > Polychaeta > Xenopneusta > Urechidae > Urechis > Urechis unicinctus. Next base: position 27,767,158 of record CM067355.1, read on the forward strand.
CACATTAGACATATACTCAAAGACTAGGGGGAAGAAGTCTCTGGACAAATTAATGGAATATTGTACTTTCCGTTTCAGTAGCCTCTTTTGTTCCCTAGTCTTTAATGCATCATAGTACTGCACACATGTCGTGGCTATTGTTAGGGCATGATCTTTTAAGGAAAAGATAAAGTGGTAAAGTACTAATCCATCTGCATTTTTGATATTTAGTTTATCTAAAAAATGCGTACCATGAGAGAAGACCGCTTATTCTGTAATCAATCCTATTTGTGTAATGTATTTTTTGCAGTTGCTGTTGCAGAAATCTTATACGGTTCGGTTCCCAAGGTTACGTCTGGAGGTTGACTGATGTGCAATAACTCGATAATCAGTAGACGACAGTTACTTACGACAATTGAAGTTGGTTGCATGTGGTCATATTAATGCTGCATTTTAGTGCTTGGATCAGTGTATTTAAACACTATTCACCTGTTCTGTGGATTTGTTTTCTTATCTGAGGATTGATAAATTTATACGATTACAAATGAAACAATTATAACACACATTTATCCTTAACGGAAATATCACAGTATGTGACCTTCTTTAAAAAAACATTCCTACCTTGGTTAATATCTTCGTTGTTGTCTTTCTCCAGCATAAAATAGCCATCCGAACCTCTTGCTGTTGGTAGGAAATATCATTTTAATTTTACACTAATTACTTATCGAGCATTGTAAACGGGGTATATTATGCAAATTCTGAATCACTATTAAATATGTGTGGCTTTGCAGGTCTGTAGCCATTTCTCGAAACAGGTTCGTCATAATTTATATGAAGTATTTGCTGGAACGGATGGACATTAGCAGTTAGAGGAGAACTCTATAATGTTCCCTTTCAAGTAATTTATTGATGTGTCATACGTGAAATTTTGCGCAGAGGGATATTGAGGGTAGTTATATATTGCCATGGTGCGTTTTTGTATTCATATTTGAAGATCTATTAAGCCAGACTAGTTGATCGGGTGGAATAACAAGGGGCAACTAAACAATTAATTGTTGGTGTCTTTAAAGCCATCAAAATGCAATGGAATGTTATGGTCAAAAATAAACAAATAATACATGTGATAGATCATTAGGTTGGGATTGAAGACAGACGTTTCTCTTTGCTTGAATATTAATTTTGGAAGAATCAATATTTGAGCTCGTTAGTTCCTCCTGTAGATGCTGTTGACAGACATAATACATAAGTACATCATATAAATCACGTGCACTCGCTAGATCAAGGAAAGCAAGTATACTGCAACTCATGGATATTGTTTTAGCAACATTAACCTTTAGATCTTATTCTTGAGTTTTAAGCAAACCTTATATATCATAAAATTGGTATATACGTTAGCTTACAGAAGTTTATGTCTATGTATATTCACAGTGTAGCGTGATCAACGTAAATGTGACTTGCTTGTGAATCACATGTCATGTAATACCATCGGGCAGGATTATTGTGGCCCTTTATTACAGAAAATCGTAATGTGTACTTAATCGTACCCACAGCTCTTACGTTTTAATGCTGTAATACAAAAGTCACGATTATTTGCTAGACGGCACGCAGTGACTTTAACCATATTGCACAATTTTGCAGAATGGATAATCCTATTAGACAACCGTAAATAACGGATAAAAGGACATCACGCAATTGCTAGCGGCACTTATTTCATCTTGTCGAATATCAATGAAACATCATGGGCTACATTCCTATACCTTCAATCTTCTTAGCATAAATCTCAGGATAATTCCTGGTGCCTTGGAATCACCAATTTATTAAAAATTGACTGCACCCATAAAGGTTTCTCAAGAATCTTGAAACATAACCTTAATGTGATATGTATCAGGAGGAAAATTGCATATGTATGCATTATCATACAGCACATTTGGCTTTGAAGTTATGGCTGAGTGTTGTCAATTATCGCCAATTCACGAACTTATTAAGAATAAAGAGATTTATATCATTGAGCTTAGTTATAGTATTGGCATCTAGCTTTCTTATAAATGTGCGTACAAACAAGCATATCAACGTTTGTCACATATACCTCGTTCGTGCATAAATAACGTTATTCAGAATAAATCCCTTGATTGTGAGTGAAAGCGATTGCTATTACGTATTTTACTTTAATATCAGTTGTTATATCGAGGTAATGCAAACGATCATCGATAGGCCAGATGTCCACCGATGTCAGTCATTTATATTTGCTAAATTGCCGTTCGGCATCCCGCACAGATATTGGATATGATTATAGTCGGGTTGCAAGAGCTAAGTCGTGGCAAATGTCCGGATAATAACCTATCATCTTCTTCCTTGTTTTATTTAAGAAATCGTGAGCCGGGAGACAGTTAGTCAAAATTTCAGTAGTTTCATCAATAGTTTCTAGGTATAGATAGTATAACGTTAAAACGCATAATTATGCTTCACATTGCGTGTGTGTTAATAGTGGGTTGCATTTACCTAGAAGTATCCAAAAGACTCGTTGATGGTTAATTATGAAATCGGACATAAGTTAATTGAGTGGCTGCAAACTTAAAGCATGTTTGTTGGTCTAGTTATCTAGAAATCCGAGGAGTGAGTCTGATAAGTCGATGTCAAATGCTGTTGATGGTATCCAGAAAACCTATATTGACGGCTAATTGGAAACCATTTGACGATTAGAGAGCATCACATCTTGTGTGGAGCAAATATATGCAAATAACATTTGCTTGTTGCCGAGGTGACAGCAACGAAATGCACTGATCAGAGTAAAAGCTGGCCAGTCCGGCAGGGGACTGATTGGAATATCGCATGTGCAGAGCAACTGCCTCGGTGTTTTGCAATATAGTTACCTCTCTCGCAGCCTGATATTTTAGCATCAAGTGAGGAAGGTTGTAGAGCTGCACGTGTCAGTGCTGTCACTCTGCATACACAAACACCAAACATGCAACTATATTTCAATGAAAGGATACAAATTGTTGTCACAAGTTGTTTACCCTGTTTGTTGATTCTAACGCTAAAGGTTTATGAAAGAACTGTTTTGGATACATTTCAATATCTCTGAGGATGTTGGCAAATTACTTGTCCTAGTACGCCAGTGCTAATGAGCAAATCTGAAGAAAGACAATTGCTTGTAGAGTGGTCATTAAAAAAAGGTAATAACCAGGCCATGCAGTCAATTTGGTCAGTAACTGGCTAATAATATAGTAACATTTATTTCGCACACATGATACAGATATTTTATGACGATCAAGTTTAATTGCAATCATTTAACAAAGCGTGGGGTGCCATCATAATGTGCAAATAAAATTAAGTAGAACATTGATATCTTCGGGCAAAAAATCGGGAATATATTCACATTCATGGGCCACACAAAGTTCTTGTATTCAGTTAAATAAATCAATCTCTCTTGATCAATGAGCGGTAGACTAAGCTTGCTTGAAATATTAATGGTCAGGTCGTAGATCACAGCAGTATTAAGATTAACGATACTCATAATATATCTTATATTATTAGCAACATTCGAATAATTAAAGACACATAATCGGTTACAAGATACAAGATCATTCGTACTATTCAGACTTTTCATACATCGCAGCATTAATTGTTCTTTTAGCAGTAAGTCCGCCAGCAAAAAAAAGTATTATACATTGATCTTGTCCGAGAGCTGTTTCCATAAATGGCAAATGCATTTGCGTTAAGTGCAACATAAGCTTTTAAATGAATTGCTTGAAAGCGTCCATAATAGGGATCAATAAAAACGTATAAATTTTCGACACAACATCACCACATGCAGCATGCATACTCAATTGTTCGGAATTTCTTCCAATATAGGATCCAAGGTGGCGGCATATTCCCTAACATTTAATCTAACACTATTCAGATATAGATTTACATCGCGCTTTTGACAATTAAAAAGCACCAAGTTGCTTTTTGATGTGTTAAATATAACATTATATTCTTTAGTAAATTCTTCTCATGTTTTAATCATAGATTTGGCCGCATTCTAAGAAGAAGCAATACTACATAGCAGTTAGTTGAAACTTACTTCTATTCTATTCCGATAAGGTCATAACTTCAAATTGCTTTGTTCCGTTCGGGATATATAAATGAATCACTAGTCTCCTGCTGACTCATAGCGCCATATCATGTATGTGCTTTATTAGGGTTGGAACAATAACCCATTTTTGCGGGCCAATATTCTGCACGGGTATTTCTTAGGCGAGTTTTATTATTTCAAAGATGAAGAGCTATAAAGCCTTTATGGCTATTTATCTTTGAAATAAGAAAACTCATTTGCACGCATGAATTACATATGTCGCAAAAGTTTCAAATGTTGAAAATTGTTTTAAGCGAGCAGCTATAACACTCCCTAAAACAAACACCTATGCACGAAACATTAACATTAGTTACCCTCCTTACCCGGGGCTGTCAGCAGTAGAATATACTGAACAAACATCAAAGACCAGGGGCGAGCAGGTTCTGACGCATACCGAGTAAATATTTTTCCTTAATGCTCGGGTAATCTTCTATCGTTATGAATTGCCCCTGATATGCAAGTCATTTTATTATTAGGTCAATACAGCTGGCACTTAAGTTGATTATGTAACCTACATACATTAAAGACAAGATAGATGCGGCGACCCACGACCAAAAGTATTCAAGGTTTTGTGTTAACAGAGCAAACAATTAAACACCACTAAGAGCAATTGTACATCGATCGCAAACGCTTCGACGGAAATACAACATGCGGTGTTGGAATGATATCAGGCTAATTGCGATGCAAGACTAGAGGCACTGAAGTAATTTATTACACGAGAACCTCCATCGTATGGTCAGTATACGGCTGCATATTATTGTCACAAGAGTTGAGTTAATCATTGAGGGCTAACCCCCCTGTATATTGCCATGATTCTGTGAGTGATTGACGTAAACACTGGAAATGGGTTCCTATGTATTTTAACGCAACATAGATCCCGTGATTTTAGTGCCTATTTGTTGTAGCTTTCAATAGCAGCAAACAATAATTTCTACTACCCGTTTAAATGTCCATATATATCATGAACAAAGCTGTACATCCAGCTTCGCTCCGTAAACGGGAAGTGGAGCAATTAGCATCCTGTAAGTAGTTGACAGCATGTGCAACAGATCATCTTATACCAGACATAGCTAGTCAAGTGTATTACTGTGTATGATTGAGGCGAAACCCCACATTATTACAAATTTCAATAAAACAAAGAGGTGGCGTGCTGCAACACTGGCCGTTAATCATCATAACTGATTTAGCAAGAGGCCTTAAATGCAAATAGTTTCCGTTGTGCATATATCACGCCATGAGTTGGTACTTAATCTATGTTATTGCATGGTGGTGAATATGCTAGAAATTCGTGCAGACTCACGGCAGCAACATATAATTGTATGGTGTTATTTCACCACACAACTTAAATACACTATGCATATAATTGTATAACAAATACAGGGAGAATATAGTATAGCGCAGATGGTATGAAATAACCGGTCGCACCCCGTGCGTTTGATTCTAACGTGTTCATCTGGTCCTCTTGTACAATCCGTGTTGCCGGTATAATATATGTTTGCTAGTTAAAGTGTGACAACAGCGGAAGCAACAATCATTAACAGCAAAATGATATCCAGCAACATGTCGTCATGCGAATGGATAAAAGCTAATGGTAAAGCAAATAATGGCATGGCAATAATTGGTATTATTAGGAGAAACAAAAGAACACTTCCATTACCAGGCAACAGCAGAGCGCTGATATTTGGCCAATCACAACAACGACTGTTTATCTTGCGTGCAAAGGGTCCACACGACGTTGCTTAGCCGCGCATATTTACGTACGAAACATTTATCCGCTAGCGATCACGTTGACGATCTATGCATTACCGATATGGATAACATTAGCTTGAAGTGCTTTGAAAAGTAAGAAGTATTAAAAGTCGATTAGATCGCCTGTGAATAACTAATGGTTCATTTATCTGTCTACAGATCGCTACCTTATGCAAAATATGGCTATATATTCTTCTACGATGTTACCTCACAACACTGTCATTAGCGTACCAGTCAAACTGGATTTAATGATTCACCCTTGCTCGCACTGAGATACGTCCCCGCCGCGAATTCGTTCAAGACCGCCGAGGTTAATACTACAGCGCACTTTGCATCCGCATGCCGACCTTCAAAGCATCAATCATAATGGTTTATATCTGTGTACTGTTTTCGTACATATGTGCTGTGTGAATGCACGCGATACCATATATATACTCAATATATATACAAATATAGTCAATACGCATTAAACTAAGCTATTTCGGGCAGTTTGAGGGTGTAGAAACGGTTGACTTGTATCTAGTGAGCGAATGCAGTACGATATACTACCGATGTAACGGTATAAATTACTGTTCGATAACTCTTTTATTTATTTACTATATTATGAAATCATAACAATCTGTAATGGGCAGGTCACATTAGTGAAAAGTGTTGGTATGACGACAGTTCCAATTGAACCAGTCACAAACAGACGCTTGCATCATCAGGGCTAGGATCTATAGCCTGCCATATATTATTGTTGCAGAAACAACAGAGATGCACATATCTGTTAAATCATGACCGGCTCTTTCAGATGATTCGCTTTGAAGTAAAAGAGACTACATCATTATGCACGGCACTGATAGTATACAATACGCCTACATTAGACTGGCTATGGCTGGAGTTCTCAATGTCCTCAAGGGTTTCAAATGAATCGTCAGTGCACGAATAACTAGGCGTAACTTTACCATATGTTGGGAGCACTCGTAGAACCCTTGACGCTATCAAAATTGTTGTTTCCTGGAGATTAAATACCACTCAGAGGAGCTAATTGGATACAGCGCGGTTGTATCTTCATAAAAAATAAAGCACGCGTGGCCAATTCGCTTCATTCCGCTAAACGGCGGAATAAATGGGATCATTTTGTTTTCGTAAAAATGACGCTACTTCCAATGCTGTCACATGAGTAATAACATTTGATTAGATTGCTATCCCAAAAGACCAGGGGGACTGCAGAACATTGGCTCAGCCGCTTATCCCCTTGTATGAGTCGCCCATTCTTGTAAAATGGTGTAACGCATAGATTACCTGTTGTATATAATGATCGAATTTCGATATTGTTAAAAACAGGTGTTTTGTAATACTCGCCAAGTTTTGCAGATGAGTGTTGGCCTCTTACCGATAGACGGAGATGCAATCTAAATAAACAATTTATTTTCTTCGGGTACAACACTAGCATACCGGGTCGTACTGTCATGGAAATTGATTGCTTACTTTATTAGCTTGTAATTGCGCAATAGCCTTCACCTTCCGGTAACGCTGCTAAGAGAAGACTCCTAAGCTTATTAACTACAGCTTCACAGTGCGTGGTCATTAAACACAAAGAGCACACCAATTACATGTAATTGCATCAAATCCTAAGTGCAAAGTACTATTTGCTAGGAATAATTTCATCCTATTTGCTGTTTATAAATTACTGCAATATCACACCAAATATGGTTATCTAGCGTATTGTATTTTCGACAAGCCCAATGACTGAGAAAAAAGCACTCTTAACAAAGTAGATTATACAATTGCTACTACTATATGTACTTTATGTTTTACAGTGGTCATCGTTTACACCGCATTTAGTTTTGACATGAATATCGTTGCTTAAACAATGCTCAAATTGAACATATGCATTAAATAACATCCATCTTCTAAATACAGTCAAATGCTAACCAAGCCCTAACCAAATCCTGGTCGTTAACCATTAAACTAAGTTGCAACTCTAATGACAGCTCTTTAGGCCATGCGAAAGTCGAGATATTGGGAGAGAAATATTCGGCTGAAAAAGCGGTCTGATTCTCCCTGTGAGAACGTAGCTCAGGTTTAAGGTTATGGTAAAATGGATATTGCAATCAATGATTGGTCGGCGCTTTTCACCAGGGTATATACGCTATTTGGATGCCCCTAGTCGCTAAAAACATAAACATTTGTTGCAATGATTTACTCAGTGTATGTGTATATTATCTTTGTTACCACGTGGTCGGGATTAACTACAATGCATAGTTTCCCCAACGTCTAGCGATATTACTTAATGTGGAAATTGTTTTTGAGCCCCCCTGCTGGTTTTATCTAGAACCTGAAAGTACAATTCCGTCAATCAAATATTTATCTCTATTACAATGCGCTATTGCAATGTTGGTCTCAACGGGTGTGTGAAGAACAATGGCATATGCCATATGGCTTCATTTATTTATATTCACGTATGCATATAATGGCTGAACAATAGAGATGCATGTATTGTGCGTTAGATAAGACATACACTATAACCACACCATGTGCATATATTTGCAATTGTGGAGAGATGTGACCATCCGATGCATAATAGACTAGCGTGCAAATGTGTAACAATCGTTCCCGCCAAATAAATGATGTTGAGCAGTTTGGAGGCTTTGTTGATTTAAAGACCATTTTCCACTGTGTCGGTTATTATATTGGCATCAAACAGGCATATTTACATCGCTTCTACTCCTTTTGCAAACATAAACTAATGTATTTGCTTAGCTAGACAGTTGCTAGGTCCTTATCGTAGGATGTATATCGACGCATTGTTAATTTCCAAGCTGCTCAAATGTTACACTACACCAAATATGGAGGTTTCAGTTGTTGAATGACATTTGTGGTGCGAGTCAGAGATACGGCAAGTAGGTGAGATATTGCGCGTGGCAAAATTAAGCACGTGCCCCGTGTGGTACATCTATTAAAAAACCAATTAATAATGTATTTAATAGATTTGTCGTTCAACGCTTCCGATACTATTATAATATCACTAAGCCCAATCATTCAATAATCGGGGATCTGTATAACCTAAAAAGATAAACGCATTACGTGTAGTCGATTGGACAGTATAAGGTAAGCATGGGCAAATGACATACACAAAGTTGTGTGTACGTTAAAGTTAATATATTTCTGTTATATGTGCTCTCTTTATAACAAATTCTTTAGGTTTGATGTTCAACATGATGCTTATGAGCAGTACGTTAGTACTCTTATTTCATTTGATTGCATATTACAGATGATGTAGCGTAGCGATATATTTGACTTGCTGTCTTCAATGCGTGTATTTGGGTTGTGACACAAGAGACACTACGTGTGTTTTGTCCTTGCAATGATTAATTACTTGAATGATGCAACCTGCTCACATACAAAGGACTCGGAGTAGTTACTAGTGGGGTTTCTATCCAGACAACCCAGAACTCATGTAATGGATGATTAAAGGTCAACAAAGTTCTAATATTTTACACTTGCATCCGCAATACCATGTTTACTTCAGTTGCTCTATTCCTGTGTACTGAGCAATACTGCCACTATAATACTTTCACGCTTTACTATGTTATATGAACAGCTAACATTAGATAGCTAGTTAGTCGTAGGAAAATATTACCATTGGAATTACCTGTCGACATCTACATGCAATACGCTCTAGATGGCGGTAAAACACCACTTACATGTTTTATCTATTTGAAGCCATTGCATACAGTTCGCCTGCAACATCTAAAGGTCATATACAACGATTCAATTCTATTTGTCCAAAGTTCAGTGTTTGATAAGGTTATAGAAACCTACATAAGGTCGTCTGCGCGCTTTTGGTCTATTGAAAAAGCGATTTCGAAATATTCGTTTTCCAAGTCAAATCGTTTGACTGGTCGCTCGGTAAAATGCGGGAATTTCCAGACATTGACGTCGCATATGTTATTGTCGTAAGTATATCACTGGTCACTCACAGGTATCGATTCAACTTGACCAAGAAAGTTTGTCAAGACCGTTTGTAGATATCCTGTATATTTTAAGCCCGGGTCAATAATATGTCGTCTAGTTATATGCAAAGATGAAAACACCTGCCACATGGCACAAAAGTTAATGTAAGGTATACAAATAAACTAATCTATGTGGTCTTTTTGCGGTAAGGAATGGGAATCATTCTTCTTATCTATGGTTTGTTAGAAGACTGCCTTTAGCCATTTCGTTGCAATTACTCATGTCTTTGGGATGTTATTTGTTGATGGTCCATTTAACATGTTTTTTTGTGGGAAAAGATTAAATGATCGTTTAAAACAATGTATGTAAGACAACAGCAAAAAGCTACAAATATTTGTGGCTGCTTAAAGATATTCGGCAAAATCAGGCCATTCGGCTATAGTTAATGAACAGAGGCTAATGGCATTGTAAATAACGATATTACACACATCATTATCATAAATAAACGAACACTTCCGTTGCCTGACGACTGCAGGGCGCTGGTGTTTGACATTGCATACTAACAAATGTTTATCGCGTTAGCAAAGGGACTATGCGACTCCACTTTCCCGCACAAATAATCATTAAACTACTAGCCAACGTATTTGCTTATATGTATTATCGATATGTACTAACGGTTGTTCAGCATAAGCAGTACGATATATTAACTGCAGCGGTATTTATTACAGTGCGATATTTATGTATTATATTATGAGATTATAACGATCCACCTTACTCTCGTAATATATCTAGACATCTGCTGGACTGATGTATTGCCTCCCGCGATGTCACATTCTGCTTTCTATTCAAGTCCAACATCATGTTTCGATATGCTTTGAATCCAGATGGCTCAGACTGCAACAAAAGAGGAATCTGGTATGGACGCAATGTGTCCAATGCAGTGCGATGTTGGTACCGGAGTTATATTTGACAAACACTAACAGTGTTGACTATTATGGGCTGTTATGGGCAGGCCACAATCATAAAAAGTGTTCATATTAGAGATGCTGCCATTTCTAAATGCCAACAAGCAATTGGGACAAACAGTTGAGCCAGTGACCACCAGGTACTGGCGGTCACTATCACAAACATCAGTGCACTTCCATACATTCAGGCTGCAGAATCAACACAGCTGCAGACAGCCTTTATGTGTCAAGGTTCGCAGTTTATAACTGGTTACAAGCGTTTACTCTAGCCGAATTAATTTTAGTGCGATAGTTTTTGAATTTCGTTAGCAATAAAAAGCCATATGAGAGATTCCGACGCACTGGTTGACACTGGGTTGGCGCTAGGGGTTGGTCATTTCATTCAAGATGCTAACTATATATGTATATATGTTATTCATTTGTCGCATTATGGATGTCCCATGCTAAATATCTGATATTGACAATTTTCATTAAATTGTGCATGCCAACGTAATGGAGTTCTTTGTATGACAAGGCTTAATAATGAGAAGGTGATGCTACTGAGGGTTCGTCTATTGGATTTCGGATTAGACACGAAATGTTAATCCAGCAAAAACACCCGACGTAAGCAAGCCGCTAACTTAGCAAACATTTGTCGGACATAACATATGTTGTCTATTAGCAACTGTAGAGCAAGTACCTGCAAACATTATTTGATTTGACGGGCGACGAACACTGTTGTATGGAAAAGTTTCACTCCGACAACAGCACAGTGATATATGCAAACGCATCGCAAAGAATTCTACAGTATTTCATATACAATGTGCTATTCCATGCTTACATAGTTCTCGCACATGGTATTGTTGGAGACATTATGAAGATACGCGATCGTTATCAAGGGATGAACAATGTGGGGCAAATAATGTCGATGCAGGGTTATGACTGTGGTTGCACTAGTGATTGTAGGGTCAAGGGTTGAAATAGAGGGTCATTGGTATTATTTGTTATTACATGAGTTGAAGAAAAAGAAAACATTTGGGTGAATGATTCACAAAGTGGAGCATTACTGAAGGATAAGCGACGGGTGAAGCTTCTTCTATTTAGGTATCGATTACGCAGAAGGTCACCAAATGGCAAACCATTGACTGAGAAGGTAAATATTTCACAATTTCTGCAGTAATAACCCAAATGCATTATTTACCATTTATATATAATAAGCATGGATTGAAAATCGGCAGCAAATCCTCGCTCCTAGTGCTAACTGAATAAAGGCCGCGCATTTGTTGCTACGAATATTGCATTGGTCGCGTTGGCAGTATGTCAAATTACGCACAGTAATGTTTTCATTTTCAATTTCACTTTAATTTATCCGGTATATCATAACATGGATTATATCACCGGATATGCGACTCATTTATAATTGCATGCCAGCTGAAACAACGAAAATCTTGAGGGTGCATTATTTGTTTGATGCGCAGCAACATTCATTCGATAGACTGGTGACATTACGTCATTACAATAAAACTTGTTTTGAAATAAAATTATTTTCTAAAAGAAAGATATCATATTCGGATGCTTGGAAGCATTTTAAAATGCTGATCAATCTACGTATGCTCGGTAAAGCTTAAGGACAGAAAAGTGGGCCGTATGCTTCAATTTAACAAGGTTTGCACGCATTGACACCACGTTCATGTCGATACGCACTTGTGATAATGAAGGAACACTCGAACTTCGGGCGTTTAGTATAGAAGAATCGTCAACCTTATCACTTTACGTGACTTTTAAATTTAAGATGGAGATTTGGAGAGAGATGTATTGAGCTTGGAGGCCAGGGTAAAACTGATTTTAAACAGTAAATGCGATTCCTTCAACGCTTTAGGCACACTATCTCAATTAGCATTGGACAGGTTTAAGCCTGGTTAGTGAGGGCAGGAAAGTTGACTGGGCTTTCGGGCATGTTGGCCTAGAATAACGGGTACGCATGAGCAGGTGGCTGGTGACGCGTAGATCACTCGTGGATGCGAGAAGCTGAGGTTTATAGCTAAAATGATATGTAGAGCACTGCCCAATCAAAATGAAGACCACCTACACATTAAAGAACTCATGTTGCAAAATGTGGGAATCTGGATATGCGTCGATTGTAAAACTTCCAGTCATGAAATATGTCGACTTATGTTAGCTGTAATGAGTAACTGATACAGAGTTTATTCGCTATGATGTGCAGTGCATATTGCATATCACGATTTTATCACTTGGATATCATTATTCTTAACGGATATTTGCAAGCTCCAATACATCAATGCGTATGACACCAGCAATTACGGGAGCTAAAAACTATGCCAGTGCTTTGTCATATTGTTAACATTTCATTTGTAGCAGCTGCAGAACAAATAAGGACAGTAAGGTTGCATCATTAATGCAGTGTAATGAGCGACCAAGTAGTTTCTAGTGGCAACACAATAATATGTGTGTCGGCAGTTATATCTTTCAAATGGGATCACTTGCTACTCAATTGCCATGAGCAAAAATCAGCAAGTATAATTGCCAGCTACTTAAGCACACAAGCGTCATTCGAGATTGAACGCGTGCACATAAAAGTATTCGCTGTAACAGTCTGTGACAGATGCCATTAGTTATATAAGGTTTGCCTTCCAATGAAAGAAGCATAACTGATATCCTGACGTCAAGATATACGATGCAATAAACCAGAAACAGACTTGTAAAGTTTTGTGATCTTGACTGCCTGATGTCACTACATTGATCGTTAATGCGCCAGCGGAACGACCAGTAGCCCTTTAACGGGCAAAGTGTCTGTCTTTAGTAGCGAAGTAATATGTGGGACGACAGTTTTAGCTACTGGTTGCGACAAGAGCTTTAGCTTCAATCTCTCAGTCACTTTCACTATTTCACACCAGCAGCATAAGACAAAGCCTGCCCTCTACCAGACAGCGAAGTGAATTTGCAGGTAGGAATGCAATTGTATGGGATACAACTTTATATTGTGAAAAAAATTGTAGGCATCTAAGTACAGCACATGTACCCGATAAGTCCACCCTATATTACACCTAAGCCTCACATGTGCGTGGGGTTAAAGGGTTATCGGGGCGCTGTAAATGAACAGTTGGTTAATCTAGATGCTCATTGATCTATTTGCATTGTCGTATCTAATACTTAAGCAGCATAGTTTATGAGGCTCGGATTTGGTCGACAGGCGTCAGCAAAATGGCTCTTAGCTGAATGTTGCAGCGTGCTGTAATAAATGAAAACGCATTTCTGAGATATAATTGATGGGTTGGTAATCGATTTTGATAAGCAGTTGATTGAAGTCGCGACATGTATCACTTTGATGACCTTGCGAGCTCCAAACACGAATCAGAATGCGCGTAAGTCAAGGTGGCGATGCAATTCGTGCTGTCTGTATCTCTTGAAATCAATTGCTGGTCCTCTGCAACCCCCAGATATAACCATAGGAAGTGTTTAGCATCGCTGCAGTAGCAAACGCCTCCGAAGATACCGACGATATAGCGTAGTTTTTTTAAATTTCTGGCATGATGTTTTCAGCGAGGCGAGGACGAAGCTAATTCAACACGAGTGTATGTTTGCGCAGCATGTAACCAACGGTAAGGCGGAATGATTCAGCGTGTTTGCTTTGAGAAGTAGACCGTATGGGCCATTTATGTAGCTGGGAAATATATACTGCTGCAATGTCTTTATTTTAATGTTAAGTTTCCACATATTGTCGGTCTTTTTGAATCTTGACGACACTGTTAATATATTTGATATCACTATCACTAATTTAATGCACTGCAATGGTAGAAGTGGCTAGTTGCGACACAGCCTGATGATTTATCTCCATTGAAATAACCTTGAACTATTGTACAAACTCCCACATGTTACTATTACATACAAAAATTATTATTTGATCAAATAATTACAAGGAATTGAAAAGAAAGCGGCGAGTCTGGCTGTTTAAATCCCGATTATGCGACACTTGGTCAACCACCAAATCGATGAACGACCTCGTTTTACTCTCACATCAGTATATCCAATACATTTATCTTGTGTATCACTACATTTGTTTTCTTCCAGATGAGTATTTTTGGTGCGCATGCGTGTGCGTGCAGATGTGTGAATATGCTTATAAATATTTGCGTGTACGTTTGTGTTGGTCAATTGGGTCATTTAATGTGTATAAGAAACGAGCATGACCAGTTCATTAGCAAATATTTAATATAGGGTGCAGTCTCTCAATCTAGTTATCTCATTAGTTATCTCGTTCAAGATGACTACTCCATCCCCGTAGGTGACTTTCTGTTGACAGCTGAGCTGGTTGACTAAGTGTGGATGATGGAGGGGGCTGTTGCTGATTATTAGAATGATGTCGACCATGTCATTAGCTAAAGGCATATTCGAATAACCGTGGACACCGATACCACTAACACTTCGGGACTCCAGTGTAATAAGTTGCGTGATTTATGAAAGCCAGCGCATTAACAAGCACTCGAATAAACCTATTCAGTCAATGAGACCAACAAGCAAACCTCCATGATGCCACACGAGAATGAATAATTGATTGATGTATTAGAGACCCATATTATGTTAGTCAAATTAAAAAATACCGCAAAATATCAAATTATCACATCATTTTGTAAAGCTTCGTTTTGGTTTTTAGGATTTATTGTGTACGTATCGCATGTAACTTCGATTATAATGATAATGATGATGATGATGATGATGATGATGATAATGATAATGAATATAATGATGATGATAATGACGATGATGATGATGATGATAACGATGTGGACGATGTGGACGATAATGTTGCTGCTGCTGTGATTGCTGCTTCAGCTGATGATGATGATGATGATGATGGTGATGATGATGATGATGATAATGATGATTATGATATTGATGATAGTGATGGTTCATACTGTACACACCATAAGCTTTTGATTTAGTTGCTTAAAATGAATAGTAACAGTTCAAATTTCGTTACAAATAACCGATTCAGAAGAATCATAAACCATCCTACTTACACCGCAGGATCCCAAAAATACACACATTCATACGATGCTGTCGAACTTCCTATCAGCTTAAAAACATGGCATTCAAATAATGTTTTCATTCACACATTTTGCCATGACTAATCATAGGCCAATTCACAGCCATAAAAGTTTTGCGAAAAAAGTGCATACTTGATTTTCAGAGGCATGGATAGGCATTTAAGTTAATATTTGCTAAAACATACATTGCTAACGTTGTCTTTTTTCTTGTAGTATTTGATCCTCTTTGTGCAAGTAATACCGCCTTGATTGATGAAAGCATGATGCAGCTATGAATAACCATGTGCTTGGCTCGGTAGTATAACCTCTTCAAGGCATAGGAGACGCACGCATGGTATTAAATGCTAATTGCGGTAAGGCAGACGTTTTGTCGTGATCCAGTACCACTGGTTTGTTGATAAAAAAAAGTCGGGCTCACTGACCAAGTGCAGCAGCTGTGTGCTAAGCTACATGCGTTGCGATCGCGCCATTCCCTATCATTAATAACTCAATCACCATTAAGACTCTTATTTATGATTTGTCATTGGATCCGTTGGAGGGCAGTTCATGAACCACAATAAACCTTGCACCGGGGACATATTTCAGGAAGATCGTCATCGGCATATATAAATATATGTAATGACTCGTCGTTGATTCCTCGATGCATTCTTGCGTGATATCAATCAAGGTAATGCAATAACTTACCTTTGAAAACGATCTATGATAATTCAACTACTAGGTATGACTTATATTCATGACACGCATGGTATTAAATGCTAATCGAGGTAATACAAACCTTTTAAGATGCTGTGATCCAGTACTACTGGTTCACTGATAAAAAAAGTCGTACTCACTGACCATGGTAAGCGCTATTACATTATTTTGCTTGGCAGACCATAGGAAACACTCAAGTACATATTAAACGACTAATATGATCTGTATACAGGAAAAAGTTTAGCATAAATGGATGCTTATTGGATTCCGTGCTATAACTTGGTAAATTGCGTTGGTGAAACATTCATAAATCGATTATCCTGTATGCAGGGATTACATACTCATATACAAATCTATATTACAATGGGCTAGGATACTTCGGTGTACAGTTCACTGAAAGTACTTGATTGATACCACGCTCTGTTAAAAATCCATTAGGTCAAGCTATAAGTCTATTGATGTAAAATCGTTTCTGAACGTACCTCAGACTAATTATCGAATTTGCCTAGCCCATACTGACTATCAAGGTGCCTACCGGGCTTGGATAAGTATATATGCTTATATGTAAGTATATGTGAAACTGTGTGTGTGCAAAAACGAATGTGTGTCAATAAATGAATGTACATGTAAGAGTTGTTAGGCGAATAAGTGAGTGCAATAGGTGTGTGAAGGGAGCAAGTGAGTGATCAAGTAAATACTCTGCGAGCGTGCCAATAAATGCTACGAGTAAGAGAGCGTGTTGGTAAATAAATGAAGGAATGAAGATGTGTCATACGTGAGTGAGTGGATGGCTGAATGTGCATTTGCTTCATAATCTGGTCTGATAATGTTGATGAGCATGGCTTTTATAGTGTGTATTAATGTTATCCCTATTGACTGCGCTAGAAAACTTTTAGAATTTAAGTAAGGAATTTAGTAGTTGTTTTCCTTTTCATGCATGAGGCATTGTGCATTGTGTATAAGGCAATGTGCAAGTAGCGTGACAAACACGCTATAGATTAATTTGCCCACATCACACAGTCATTAGGCCAGTCCCAGTGGATTCACTTCTGGACGTTCAAAGAGGGAAATCGGGAGTTATCGTTTTGTTCGGTTTTCTTTCATTCCTCTCAAAGTCGCACAACAATATTACATGATTGTCCTACTTCAATGTATTCTATATCCCTGTATATCCCTAGTGACCTGGGTCAACGTTTACACTTCGGTATGCACTTTCTGGAAGTCGACCCGACTCGGGTATAAATGATGTCGCATCTCCTACCGAACAATACTTGATGTAAGACGCAATAACACTGTGGCCATTTACAGGGTTGTCGATGAGGTGTGTTATTCCATTGAGCTTTAGTTGGGATTTGGTTTATGTCGCTGCATCGCCCTTCTTATATTTGTATGTGTGTATTTTGTCTTCCCTTTGCTGCCAGTTAAAAGTAGCTGTTTGTCTATTTTTACTCGTAAATATACAACGGAGAAAGGACAGAGTCCCTGGACGCCCTATCAACCAGATTCTGCGCTCCTTGAGATTATGATCAAAAGCAGCGCAACGTGTTATGACATTATTAATTAACCGACCATATTTGCTATTAGCCCTGTTATAACTACAGCCTTACTTTCCAGAAAACTAAACTGGCTTATACGTCATCTATATGCGTTACATACTCAGAATGATTAGTAATAGTCAGACGATCTAATCTAGGGCAATAAATATTTGCATGGCCAATAGTCATACACCCCACAATGCAACCGCAGTTGTTAAATAAAACATATAGTGTGAAACTATGTCGATTAAATGCATTCGTTTTTAACAGGCAAAAGTATTTGAAGCAGCCATTTCGTCATTTTACGCATGCATGCGAAAATCTCACCCATTAAAGTAAAACTAAGATTTATGCATGATGAGTTAAACAATAAGCATTGCATGTCCGGCTAAGAACCACTTTGTTAGTTGTGTATAGTCCCTCCGATTATTTCCGTTCATTGCCAAATTTAGGTATACTTCCAGTGTTTATATGCTTTGTCGTAGTGGTAATGGCGCTGCAAAACATCCCATGTGATGAGTATGACCAGTGAAGCATGCCTTGTTTTTCACAGACCTATCCAGAGATGATGTGAACATCGATTAAAAGAGCAACGCTTTCATGCTGTCTGAAATATTCATGCATCCACGGCATAATTGTTCTGCATGAGAATAATTCACACTGCTGTTTGATTGCTGTTCAAAGCAAATAAAGAGTAGTGCGTGAAATATTGATATTGGACATATCCTACTGAAAAGGCATACAGAGGCAACGATTGTTGCGGCCAAGCCACTTGATTGGCAACCTAACCGTAACATTACTTGGCGACAGTATTGTTCTCATGACGGTTTAAACATTGCAATAAATTGTTAAATTATCGGTGATGTGTAGCACCATTCTACAAATAACAAAAACTATCGAATAATTTTAGATGCATTTGCTCGCTTTTTTTATGGTTGCTACGCAAATACCTTTTTCAACGAGATCGTTAGGTGCAAATATATTTCCAGGCATTTGGACCCATCTAGAATGTGCTATTTACACGTGATCACCACTACCTCAACGTGACATCGATATATCAGAAAGGGTGCAAATAAATTCTTCCAAGCTCGAAGTCGCCATGCATGGGTATGATTAGGAGCTAATATTGCGTTTGTAAGGGATGATATTAAATAAAACATGGCGTACCTGTGGGGATATAATATAGAACCGAAAGTTATCGATATATTAGATTCTATTAATGCACTACTAGCTTTCCAGTTCCGGGAACTAAATACCCTAGGACCATTTGTACATCATGAGCCGAACTCAACACGAATTATCTCTTATAATCGCGTAATAAATACTATTCATGCAACATTTTGTCCGGTAGTTCAGCTAACGCATTCCAAACATGTTCGATGTGCATTTTAGGGCAAGGATTATAAGTATTGTGTGAACCCGACAATAATGGCAGTCAATTGAGGATGACCATTACCAGACCACCTATTGAATAAACAAATTTATCATCCATCACAATAAGTCATTTGATGGCCAGATTGTAAGTCTTTGTAAAAACAGTGGTTAATCGCATAAGGTAACGATTTGTTTCAACCAGACGGATGCATCGAAAAGTTGTGATATCTAAATTCATCGGTTGAATAATTTTGCCTCGAATTACTAGGCGTTAAGGCGTGACACCGATCCAAATTTTGATTGCCATATTCTATGCATACTGACTGCTGAAGTAAAATAAACTATTAACTGTAGCCTGGGCAATACTTTCCACTATCATTAGCGCAACAATTGTTCTTTCGCTCGGCCATCTAAAGCTACCTTTATGGGATGAATATTAGAGTGGATCTCAACAGGCCACATTGGGGTGAAATACAACCAGCTATTAATGGGCGAATACACGAGTTGGCAACGATGGGTACTATATACATAATATAAGTTGTATTGGTAATCGTTCTCATTAACTACACAAGAACTACTTGTAAGTAGCAACTAGTTTTTGCTAATATGTTATCAAACCGACTGCGTTTTTCAATCAAGTGTACCGAAGCTTCGTCATCAGCATTAAACGACAGACCAAAAGCATATCGACACTTTGCGCTCTATCCAATCCGAGATTGTTGTAATATTAATTCGGTCATGCAGCCGTTTGGTTGTATCTTGCGTTACGTGTTACTCAAAATATGCATAGGGAGGAAGTGGCGCTACATCCCAAAACACATTACACACTCAAGCTCAGGCCAATACTAAAGGGAAAAAAGAATAAAGCAAATAGAGACTGGCTCGTGCACTATACATGGGTTGAAACACCGATTCGACTCATTAACATTGTCCTTACTAACTTACTCACCGTATGAATTTATTGTCGTTGTTGCCATGCGGTCGACATTAACTACTCCGCACATTTTATTTAGCTATATTACTTCATGCGGCTAATGTTTGCAGACGTCCTGCTTGTTTTATCTAGGACCTGAAAGCGCAATGCCGTCAATAAAATATGTATTACCTTTTCAATTCGTCCAAGCTAAGTTGTTGTCAACGCGTGGGTGAGGAACAATGACATGCTCCCTACAATTTTATCTATGCCTGCGCTTATTGAAAGGCTGAACCATGGTACTGCATATATTGTGGTTGGTATATGGCAAACAATCTAACCACCTGACACAGCTGATTGCTAAATCCATTGGTAACATTTGGCTTCACTAATTTGTGATTATCAGGAAGGAAACTAGAAAAGCGTATTATTTCATGAGCGTGTATATGTCAATCCACTGCATCAGATGATCTTATTAATTAGCGTCGGGCCACCATTCTATTGTTGCCCCGTTATGATAATGTCAAGGTTTGGTTTGCCGGAGCCAAAGAGAGGTGGCACTAACGCGCGCATTAATACGCCTGCAGTAGGAGTAGATACGAGGAATAACTTGCTCGTTGCTGTAAATATTTGCAACTACACTGGGTGCAATGGTCTTTTTTGGACAAAGCCATGTTATTCGAAGTGAATAATAGTTAGGCTGATTCAATTTACACGAATATTCATATTTAAAAAATACCGAACACCACAATGATTCTCAAACATATGGCCTAAACAATGTTGTGGTTACTTAAAATTATGTTCTAAATCATTGGTGAATACAAACCAAATATTTAAGCTGGAATGGAAAGATTAAATTGGTTGTTACTTTCGTGCACATTCAAACTTTTATATCATCGAATATTGTCACGACGCATGTGATCGTAACAAACTGGTAAAACGGACTCACTATTCACAAGGTAAAGTGCAAAAATACATGTCATAATTTGCAATTTGTTTTTTGTCATTATACCAAATTCTCAACTGAATGTTCATCATTTAATAATGGGTTAGCCATATGACATACATATTTAAATCACATTACGTGTCTGTCGGCTTTGCTAAATCTGTTATTATGCTGTTGCCATATATGCTCTCTTTAGAACAAATTAATTACGGTTAAAGTTACCATGTTGGCTATGAACAGTGTGTTATTGCATCACATAATAAGAAAGATGTAGCGTAGAGATAGCGTTGGGTTACGGGCTTCAATTCGAATCTAGGTTATGATATACGAGGCATTACGTAGATTGTGTCCTTGCAATGATTTATTACTTGCAGGATGCATCAGTTCACAGGTGCATATACAAAGATTCCTGAGTGGCTACTAGTATGTACTCTATTTAAACCCTCCGGAGATCATGCGATGATTAAAGAGCTACATATTTCGAGTTTACCCAATCACGCTGCTTATGATAATTCATTAAGACATTAAGCGCTTCTTCTTATTTATATCACACAGCTCAGTGCAGTGAACGTAATGCACCGCTATGAAATACGACTGTGTTAATGTTCAATAATTGTGTGTGAAGAAGACATGTACGTTAACTTCCATCCTTACTCTTTATTCATCAAAAACTACTCCATATCACGGCTGACTAATAATATATTTATCGTGTTTGCATAATTTGTCGTGATGATTGACATCGGCTGTTGACGTTAGCCATAAAAAACATTGGGACGCAATAATTTTGCTAGTGGTTCCTAGAGACGCAGTAACAGACAAGCACAATCGATGAAAAATTATTTATTCATCAATATTTACTGTTGGGAATCGAAAATCAACATAAATGGTACATTCAAAGTCTTCTATGATTGTCATGGATTACATTGCTAATTTATAAGTAGGTCTGGTAGAAACATTTTTGGTGTGACACTTGTTTGTTGTATTCAAACCTACAGCTGACGGTAGATACCTAATATTCAATTGTTGCCTCAAATCGTTTTACACACAATGACGTAATGTGACATGTGTTTTGTTTCGAGTTTGTAATAGAAGTTTAAAATTTTTTGGTTCAAGCTCTGGCTTATCTAAAGAGACTGATACTCAGCAATGGCAGGTAAAAGGGGCATTTGATGGATCCATTAAATAAGTCGATGTAATATGCTATTTATGATATCCTAAAAACATATATTGTTGGCTAACAGGATGCCATTTGGTGACTGTAGAAAATAACTTATGATGTCAAGCAACGAGATATAAATAACATTTGCTTGCTGCGCAACAAGAATCTCTGTCAAGAACAAAACTTGGCTCATTCTGTCGTGTGATTGTTCGGTATATGACATATGCAGTATATTAGCCTTTCTGTTTAGTTGTATATTGGTGTGCAGGGAACGACGACGCAATTATTGAACACGCATCGATCAAGCAGGTATAGTGTGCAAAATATGGTAGAGAAACTTAACTCACATATAATTGATTAGGAAGGTCATTCAAAGCCTTGCGTTCCAGTCAACATTGTGCATTTGATAATGAACAAAAGAACATTAGGTAGACAACGGGTACATTATGCCGACAAACCACGCTATTTCGCGCAAATGTATTGCAAGCCCTCTGTTCCCTCTTCTCTGAGTTACGATGTTTAAGCTGGATATTATCGAGTTCACACATTATTGGATTACCATTGTAACCTGCAATGACCCATTGCCCTTAATTATTTATTTCCATGGGGTGCATTCTGTAGGTGACTCATTTTCAATAGGGGTATTCACACTGATATCCGGCAAAATGTGGCTGTGGGCTATATTTAATGGACATAGATATAGCAAATAACGACATTGGGGAATAAAGTACATAATCAAGAGCAACAAAAGAACACATTAATCGCCAGGCAACCACAGGGCGCTGATATTTGACATAACACAATAACGAATGTTTATTGAATGTGGATTTGTCGCTTAGCTGCATCAAATTCAGCATGAAACGCTAGCCATCTATTCATTACCGATATGTATATGATTGGCTATTCGAGCGTTACTTTCAAAATTTCAGTGTATCAAACGCAGTTTTTAATGTCGTCCAGATTGCTTGTGAATGACTGTAATTTATCATGTCCCATCTACATGTGTAGCGGTTAGTTTAGATGTATACAGCTGTGATAAACGCCGCGTTGTACAAGATACCATTGCTGCATATTCGTAACAACTCGCTAATATATCAATGTTATTACTATATAGCACGGGCTGAAGGTTTCAAACACAGAACGGTTTGTTTATTCACACGAAACCATTGATATACTCGATACCGCACATACACGTTGTGAATATCAGTTGCCAACACCCTTTAAACTACACACCTTCCTGGCATTTTTTATTACGTCTAATTACGAGAAATAAGTCTACCTATCGGTATAAAGTTAAGTTTTCCATGCGTCACAGCTGTGACTCCTAGACGCTTGAGCAGTTTGTTAATGTACTAACGATTGACTAGTTTGTAATAAGCCAATGCAGTACGATCATCAACGATGTAACGGTATGTTTTCCAGTACAATAACTCTTCTATTCATTATTATACTATGAAATCATAACGATTCATCTCACTCTTGTAATATAGCTTGACTACTGTCAGGTGGCGGTATTGTCCTGAGATACAAAAACAAAATTCCTTTATGCTTAAATAAAGTTTCTCCTTAATTGGAAAAAAAACATTTGAAAAAAATTCGCATTAACTAATGTAATTGCAGCATACGGGCGCACAATGAAATACATACGAACCGGCACTATCAGCAGCTCTCGTATCAGTGTGATCGAGCAATAATTGCATCATCTTCAGAGGTCAAGAGACCTCTTACTTGTCTCATGAGATCAGTTTGGGAGGGGCCCTGAATGATGGAAAGGAGGTTGGGTGGTGGGGGAGAAGGTACCACTCCTGAGCGGTTGGCAGAAAACAAAGCAGGCCTATATATGGTGGACTCAGTAATTGTCTTCTTGTAATGGAAATGGTGGTTGCAGGAGCTTTTGGTTGAATAACTTTCGCTATTTCTGTTACATAGCAGCTCTCGATACTTCAGTAGCACGAGACGATTCCCGCTCTCTCAAAGGTAGCAACTTGACTATGCTGGCTAGAATACAATTGCATGGGATACAACTTACGACGTTAAACTATTGTAGGTATATAAGTGCAACATATACACCTCGTGAGGCAAGGATGTTTTGGGCTTAATACTTGCAAGCGGAACGAATAAGGTTACCGGGTTATGCGATTGAGCGAATTTCGCGTTGCTCGCACATGTTCTCAATGCAAGGTGATTGTATTTTCATTTTCGAATCTAGTGCATTTGCAATATGTTTATGAGGTTAGGACCTGGTCATAAGGTGTTGACAAAATGGCTTTGACTTGTATATTGTAGCATTCAAGAACATAATATGATATAAATCTAACAATACAAGGGAGCTGGTAATATATGATTGCTTATATGTACAGCAAGCTACGTTGATAATCGATTTTATACGTGGTTTTAAAATGTATGTTGACGACGCAATGAAATGTTTAGCATACCGGCATTATGGCAAGCTACCGCCATAATCAACTCGAGCCTTGGTTACGGGCGTGGTCGTGTACATTTCTGTCAGCGAGGCGTTCACTGAGCTAATTTAGCGTGCAATGGTGTTTGCGCTGCTTTTAGCTTATGCAGAGAGTTACCATAAAGATACACGATACCAACTTAGTGCGGAATTGTTCAGCATCGATGCTTTTAAGTTAACCGCATGAGACATTTGCATGACAGTGACACGACTACTTCTAGGATGTATAATGGATATCTCAGTTAGAATTAGAAGTTCATGGATCAGCATAATATATATTAGTCCTTTTAACAAGGTGCTAACTCAAGTATCAACACATTGTCGATATTTGTGAATATTGATAACATTGTCGATGTATTTGCTTTTGACCATCTTAAATGTGCTGTCACTATTGTTTAATTGTCGACAGCATTACCCGGCTTGCAAATATCGCCGAACTAGTGCGTGAACTGATGTCGTTGAATGTTCGTATTGTGTCACGCATATCGGTTTGCTGACAAGTGTGTATGCCGCAAATAATAACCTGTCGTCGTCTGCAGCAAGAATGGCTGGATGTGGTGTGCAAATATAAATGTTTATGGGCGTTAGTATACGCACATTCAATATGAACGAGGGATTATGTTTAACTGTGTGCTGTAACAAAGCTGCAATGCTTATGTTGTCCCTCAGCTGTCATATCCATGATGTTTTTGATATTATTGCTTTTAACGGTGTCGCCAATTTCTTCTACTATAATGCGGGGATATTGCACACGAGAGGTGTCTCGAACATGGCTGAGGTCATTACAAAGGGGAACAAATTTATTTCAATTTGCGGCAGGCTCGTACACTGCACCTGGGTATCTACGCTCTATAGATGCAACGATTTGCTAAGCGCATCAATATTGTTTGAAATGTCTGACACACTGTATGCGGTTGTGATTAACTACCCATCAAGTAAATAGCATGTTACTGTTTGAATGTGAGGTTCCATCCGTACATAGTTCTCGCGCTCGGCATTGTGGGACGAATAATGTTGACACGCGGTGGGGCAAATCATGTGGATAGTACTGTTCGTTCAATGATCAAAATAATTGAAGTTATAGATTCGTAGTCGATATGGTCAGATCAAAGATATAAATACGGGATGATAAGTATCGGTTGATACCACAAGAGCTGCAGACAATGGCAACATGGGGCGAATGAACCCTCAACGCTAATTCATAACCACCAGCAGGTACAGGAGATCATGCTGCGCTAGTGCGTTGTCATCTGTTTAATATTACTTGTATAGCATCTAAAGATCATACGAGGACAGTAAGGTTGCATTGTTTAACATGTTCACAGTTTTTGCTCTCAAATGGTATTATAGCTGATATGCGGCTGTCACGAGCACATTCACATTGCACTGTTACGGGAAGATGCCTAATCCCGTGTATACCTTCTGTGGTCATTAATCATAAAGGTAATAAATATAACATGTTACTACACTTGCGCAAGTGGTTAATGCAGATGCAGGGTGTAATAAACATTACATTTCCATGTGCGCGCTAATGACCTATAAAATATCTAACCCAACATGATTATCTAGAAAGTGATATGTGCGCCATAGCACAAACGACCAGATTTAACAGCATAAACTTTAGTGTGTAGTTTTGTTATACAGCGATCTTCAGTTGCACTTTATCACCTTTTGTTGTACATAATCCTCTTTGCTGGTTAATGCTCATGTCATTTTTACTGTAGCCATGCATGAACCCCTGCGCCACAGATCACCAGGGGTGTGTCCCAGGGGTTGTTGATTAACGCTGACAGTTTATTGCACCGAAATCAAGCTGCTATAACTTTAAGCATTGTTTGTATTTTAGAAAAATAATAAAAAATAGGTATCGTAGCTTCCAAATATTAGTGTGACGCCATTATTTACTAGTTGGCTTTTACAAATGAGCTTCAATGCATTAAATGTTGATGCATCTTTTGAGGTGAACTACAGCTGAGCATGACAAGATATACGAATCTAACTAATGATATTGTGGAAAAATGGGCACACAAACATTCCATAAAACATAGACACCAAGGACAGATCAGCAGCCCTCGTAGCAATGTGATCGCTCATCTTCGATGGGGACAACCTCTGCCTTGACTTACAAAATGAAGGGGGTTAAAATTCCCGAGCGGCATGCAGCACACAAAGCAAACGTCTATTATGAGCAATCAATCAATAATGGTCTTGTATTAATGGCACTGGGAGTGGCAAGGGTTTTTGCGTAAATGTCCCTATCACTATATTACACTTGCAAAACAGCTAAATAGCTTTAACCCTCGAACGCCTGTAGCATTAGACAAAGACAGCACTCCATCAGGTAGCGAAATTGCTCCATGGGTAAGAATGCAATTGAATGTGATATATTTTTACATATGAAGCTATTGCACACATCTAAGTGCAGCTCGTGCACCCCATCGGGCAACTATAATAGTCTCGCATGTAGATTGTAAAGAGATGTCAGGGATGCTGTAAATTAACAATCGTTTGCGACCATTCCGGTTATACAGCAATCCATCACAATACCTAATTAACTAAATTTTTCGTTACAGGCGTGGTCTTCTTATTTACGTGCATAAAAGGGGCCGTCAAGGAGCCTACGAAGCTAATTAGACACGAGAATGAGTTCGCGCTGCAATTACCAACACACGGCGGAATAATGCAGCATGGATGCTTTCGAAGGAGATCGTATAGCATGGAAATATACACTGATACGATCGAAATTTGCAAAGTTCATCTTGAATATATTCGTTCATAGATAATCATATTAGCTCCCTTTGTTATTCTAATTTTATGTGATGTCAATTATCCACAAATTGTCTTTGAATGTTGATAACATTGTTAACATATTTGTTTTCCCCATCATAACTCAATTGCATTGCGATGTCACAACCGTCCTGTTGTTGCGACATAGCCTGAAAGATCGTACGCCATTAAACTGACCGATAACATACTGCCATATTTTATTATTATACATATGTTTTATTCTTTGTTGAATTAAATGCATGGAAAATGTAAGCAAGCTCCGAGTTGGTTTTTGTGAAACTGCAGCGAGTGATATAAAAAATGTGATTTTGCAGACAAGTATACTGACAAGCTGTTGCAACAAGCTTGGTACATATATCGATGGAAGCAACCAAAACCTTAGTTTCAAATTCTCATTGTAATGACATATATAATGGTTTTGGTTTCGCCGATGTATATCTTAGATTATCGATTGGACTGGTCACATAAAGCCTATTTCACTTGTTTTGATGATGAACATTATAGCAGCGAATATTGCATACACTGTTGCTATAAGCTTATGCATATACCGGAGGTTATTAATAAAAATAGCGTTATCCACAGCCATCTTTGCTGTGCTACTCAACGCGATCGATCGATAATAGTATTGGATACCGGTAAACCAAGTAAAACTAATCACTTTATTGTCAAACCAGATGAGTTTCAGACTGCTGATTGGATGCAAACTATGAATGGTTGTTGGTGTGCTACAAACAATCAGATTGCTGCGTGTTACCCAATCTACTATTAATGAATTATGTAATAAGGATTGTATTTTCGCATGCAGGCGTTTGGTCGACAAGTGTCTACAATATAGCTCCTAACTGTATCTTGCAGTTTGCATTGTAACACTAGTGCCAAGGGGTAGTCAACCCATACTTTGGTCAGTGATTGAACGTTATTATGTTTAATGACGTCTGGTTACTTACGATTACTTACGATTGTTTGCAGCTGCTTTAGTTAGGCCTTTTTTCCTCGTTTAGAGGCTGAATAGAGAGCAAAACCTTACAGTTACAAATAGCAAACGTCTGAGCCTGGCATACATGGTGTCGACTGACAAACACAGTTGCGGGGTATCGAAATTAATGTTTTTAAGTCCGCAGTTATTATCTTAAACACCGCAATAGTTAACGGTAATATTTGCTCGAGCTTTAAATGTTGATTACTGAGCTGCCAGCCAAAGCTATTAACCGAATGTCGCCGGCTCCCTAGTTAGAGATACCGCTCAAAACTTCAGATTACAAGCAAGACATGGTATGCTAGCCACATTGGTGCGCTCAACTAAGTGCTCAACAGCTATCGACCGTTTGAATTACAAAACTTGTGAACACGGATTATTGTATACAAGTCATTAGTCCATTGTTGTCATCGGGAGAGACAGTGACAGTGCTGTTGTACGCTCTCAGTGCCACAACATGTTTTACCCATAAGTTTTATGTCGATAAGTAAAACTGCTGGAATCCTTAAGAAAAGGCTGCGCCAATTACATTAGAATGCACATGTTGAAGAGGACAACAGCTGACATAAGTAACACTATGCTTAGCATTGCAACAAATGACTAACGTCTCACATTTATTACTTAAGTAAGCCTCTGTTTATGGTCCTTTTGGTGAAAGCAATATTGCCAAGTGCTGATTGTAGTTGCTAGGACAAAGTGTTTTATTTAGATGTATAGGGGTATTTGTTTTGCTGTTTTCGGAGTTGCTTGACGAGCGCACTCCAATAGCTTTCATCATCATTTACACACAGTATAATGGCGTATTGCTTCGTAAAGCATAATGCTCTTCAGTCCAAACTGCTTCCATGCACAAGTGATGGTGATATTATCTTACATCCAGATTAAATTTGTCTGCAGCACATCAGAGCGTATTGCTAATTAGTGCCTGTAGACGCATAAACTCATCAGATCAGACTGCCATGTTGTCTGTAACAGCAACAATTTGGTCTATGCAGGGTTTTATATGCTTATATTATGACGCTCATTATCAAAATCCAATAGCGATAAATAAGATATCATATGGTTCGTGGTAATGTGCCATAAGCATGACAGGAGATGATCGCATTGAGCCTCATGATTGCGGCTCATCTAAGTGCTTAACAGCTACAGATTGTTTGTATTACAATTCACCCTGTGTTTTGAGAGGTTGTCGAATGTACACTAGCATATTTAACCATCCATACATTCATCACAAGCTGTTTAACCCAAACCCTCCTAGGATGATTTATTCGTAAGGTACCGTGCTTTGCCTATGTGGGTATGAATATCAACACCTTAAATTATTTAGTATTTTACCGAGCCTGTATATACTTTTGCATGATCGTATGTCTGTTGCTTGATGTACTTCACGGAGAGTAAATTTTGCTTATAGTCAACCAACTGCGAGACATCAAACAGTGGTTAGCTGCAGAATACTTCACAATAGGTATGAACCATAATTGAGTTTATATTAATATTGATTATATAGGTACATACCAAACATATTGCTGATCGCCTGTCAATAATTACCATAATATTAATCGCAAAATAAATTGATCTCGACATTATCAATATCCGTTGTATACCACGATTATGTTCAATTTTCAATATTCATTTTTATAAAAATGCTTCAATCATAAGATACTACTAGTCAAGTAAAAATGTGTTGCATCAAACAATGTGCTAATTATTAAATTATGGACTGTTAAATTGTCCAGCTGTTCGAATCAAATATATATGATGAACTATTGGCTAAAATGATTTAATTGATAGCATGCTTACCATTTATACCGGCTTCAAACACCACTAACAGACTTTAATATTAGGTCTATGACGCCCAAACATATGCACAATCATTATACAGCAGAACGTTATGCTGTTTCTTATAGTTAAGAGGACATGAGAAGCATGCCAGAAACAAGAGTGTGGCTTGATGGTGCCTAATTCTGCACATCTAATTTTCTCAGCTGCAAAGATTGTAGTCGTTTCAAATACAGTGTTGCCGTTGTGAGCGAGCTTCAGTTGAAGCCTGCCAGGACTGTTTGTAGAATTGCATGCATGGAGAGTGGCTTTTTCGTTGATAATTTACCAAGCATGTGACTCTATATATGCCCCAAATATAACAGATATAACATTGTAGCACGATAACTGTACCATATTGCATCGATCCAATAATACGCGCCATATTCATTCTTGCATGTGAGCATCTAATACCCCTAAATATTATCGCTTGGGCTGAGAGAGCGCAGTTGCGGGGGATGCGGCATTATATAGACTACATTAACACAGTTATAATCAAAAACAAAACACTTGATCATATGTGCCGTTTGCCAACATTACCAAGATAAACTCGAGCAGCCCCTGTGATGCCCCAGGCATAATACAAACAAATGGCCTGCACCCAGGCTTATATTTGTTGTTGCATCCCAGGTAAGGTCACTGTGTTATAGATTCATTTCAAAGTAATTGTCTGATCTCTTTGACGCACACGGCATCGTGTTAGCGTTCAATTCATGCAATGGTTGTTTCTGCATTAATATATTTATTCCACCATGTCTGCATATATATCTACGCAATGCAATTAAGAGGTCGCCATGATGAGGTTTTTTCCGTCATGCCGCTTTCCGCGTCCAGTCTATCGACTGTCACATGAATTATAGTTTGCCAGCATCATGCAAACCTTTAATATCGTTAGTGGTAGTCCAGTGTATCTAATTGGAGAAACATAGAGTGTCGGTATAACGTGCCGAACATTATTGCAATATATGTCACTCAAACTTGGAGATACATAATATGTTAACAACTCGTGCATGTCTAGTAGGTGGCATGTCCGCCACCCTAGGGCCATCTTCCTTGGAGAGGGAGGCGCGTAGTTCAAAGTACAATCACGTTGTGCGCGGTATTTCCTGTTGGTGCATCTTAAAAATATATAAAAAGGCAGCGCCAGGGGATCACATACATCATTCAGATGGCCATATAATACCTGGCTGTAATTATCTTGTCATCATCAATCTACCATATTTCACACGCTGCTGTGGTGGATATTCTCAAAAGTAGTTGGTATGCTCGAGAACAAGTTTCACTGCTAATTGACTGCGTTCCGTTATATGCCAAAGTAAATAAGGTGTGCAACTAAGCTCGGCTCTTGGCGTCCTATAAACTGCAGTGGCCATAATTGTAAGTTCTCAACAGACAAAGTATTGTAGACATGGCAGATTGAAATCAAGTATAGTATTTTGTGTTACGTGCAATACCATATGTACAGTTTACTTTTGGTTATGTGGATCCCATATTCTAACAGTCGTCAAAGGTCACATTTACCTAGCACAACGTTTGTGTGGGACTAAAGTAGTATCCGTAAAGAATGGTTAAATTTGTCGTCACTCATTCTTACTCGCCAATAACAATAAAGTTTGACCTAAGGATGTAATTGAGTGGCAGCATCTGTATCACGTTGCTTATCGTTTGCGTGATGACGCTGGACCAAATACGGCTATTCACACGAATGGCATATATCTATCAGTCAGTTTCGTTCGTACTGATGAAACTGATGCGTGGTATCAAACATTGTAACGTGGAACCATGATCGGGATTTTATGACGAGCATTTACCAGCAGCGACGACCGAAGGGCATGAGCAGGATTTAGCTGGTATATAATTAGCCAATTACACAGTTCAAGTAGGTAACATAAATCATTCAGAGTTTGTTCTAATACGGTGCTATAATAATCTTATCGAAATTAAATCAAGGTTATTTTATATTGTACTTTTAACGTCCGAGTGACAATGAGGTAAATTGTAGCTTGGCATGGTCGTTGTCTCTCCAACGAACATGTATACATTTGTCCTCTTTGCGCAAAACCGCCAAATTCCGGCAGCGGCGATCAATCCATCCACAGTTTAATCCAGTCGTAAAATTTAGCGAGTGTCTCTTATACATTAAATGACAGAACCCATGCTTGGTTGATTAGCAATAGATATTTCCGCAACCGACAGATGCCGAAATACACTTATGAACCAAAATGTATTGAATAGCGTTAATAGATTATTGCGACTATTCCTACCTGGCTGGGATTGAATGCAGACCATTTAAATTATAATCCACACCAAACATGCCAGACAGTGTGTATCATCCCACAATGCTTATTTTCTCACTGAACTTTGAAAGAAATAATGGAATACCATTACTATCAGGTATTTACTTAATATGATACAAAGGAGTGTTAAACAATGACCAAGATAATTATGTTACAAAAGAAGGGACGGACTCTAATCATGCGCATTATGCTATTTAAAGAGTAATTGGCTTGAAAATTGTCTTTGGGCTACTTACCTAAATACCTACTTTCATTCGAAAACAAAGAACCTTTTGTAGGGTTTTTTGTATGGTTTATATGCATCCGTCATGAAAGAGTGAGTTTAAAACAAGATTGATGTGTGTTTTGTGTGACAAATAGTGAATTGAACATGAATATTGTTGAACCGCCCAACATAAAAATCCAAATTGATGAGTATTATGCGGGAAAAGGTACATGTTTGAGTTGCAATTACATTTGCTGTTGGCATTACAACCAGTGTCAGTTATTTTGCCAGCACTACGATTGATGTCGCAGTTTGTCAAACACAAACAATTATTGAGTAGTATACCCCATCTTAAGACATCACCGTTATAAGCTGGTATTATTATATTTGCAATTCTATCAAATTGCTAACTCACATCAAGGTTTTGAGCTCATTACAGCAGCAATGATCTTGATATCAGTATTTGCTTCCGCAACGTGACACAAGGGCGCCATTTGAAGTATCTCACAACACTATGGTATGCGGAAGGCACAATACCATTGCAAGAAGCACGTGCGCGCAGTTGGGAGCCTGAAATACCATCGATACATAAAAGTATAGATAATATATGATCTCTTCCCTAACATTTGGAGCTACTGCACGACGCTTGTCACCAGCCTTCCTAATGACGATGGAAAGGAACTGAAATGCTTTTTATCATGATAAATATTAACGCTATAACAAAATATTAAGCTAGTTGTATTCACGCGAGTAATAGCGTCAAATATTTAGATAACATACAGTGATTTAGATCCATTTCGCGCCCAGTAATGCCGGACGAAATATAAGCCATGATATAACGTTAACAACAAAATTATCCTGTGCGATAATGACAGTTCGAGTGCACTTTTCAAGCTCCCGAAAATATTTGAACCATTATCCCACGACCGCTATTGGACCTCACGTCAGAAATAAACGCTAACATTGATAAACCAGACCAATGTTACTTCCGGAGCTTCAATTTAGGCTGTTCAAAAGATGCTTGTAAATGACGACGCTTGTGGCACATATCTGTATCACACCTTGCTTTATCTCTCAGTAATATGTAACATATACTGTACCCAAAAATCAATTTTCAAAGCATGTCACAATTGTCTACAATCATGTCATCGTCTTAGGCTACAAATAATATCCTGGCCCAATATAAGCATCCCTTTTAAACATTGTCACTTTAATTTCAGAACGAAACGTTAACAACTTTCAACGTCTTTTTCCAGATTTTCCACCATACAGCATAATGAGCCAGTGTAGAGACCATTGATATTAAGGCGACCAGTTAAACCGAAGTCATAATAGAGCGTAATAATATAGTATAAACTCGCAGAGCAAATCATGGCACGTACGCATGAAACACAATGCATCAACTGTCATCTCCACCTAATTGCAGTTACCGGCTCAGCTATAATATTTAATTTGATAGATATACATGCCCGATATGGTTTCGTTATTTAGCCGCCAGCAAAGCTAAGGAGCACAAAGCATTACAGTGGTAAACAAGCAGGAGTGGTTTGTTCTTAATACGTGTAACACAATGAAGATTGCAAGAGCATTTATTCCCACTAGTGCTAAGGTACCAATAGTCTATATGTACACATAGTCTGCGTAAATATGCCTAAAGGCTGCTATACATCGGGTAATGGAACATATGACCAAGCAGACGCAATTGTAATGGACCATTTCATCATTGATGATGGTTAAGATTGCACACTCTATTGATATTACTTTAATAGTTTGACTATAAGGTTCATCATTATGCCACAATTTCGTCAAAGATTACTCTGACAATTTAGTTTAATTGTGTGGTAGTGGCATATGGTGCTTCCAATATGCCCGGAGCTAGCTGTGGATTGATTTTCAGAAAGAATATAAAGTGAAGGCATAGTTTTTGTTGGGTGTTTCGGCATGCGTAAGCTTAATAAAAACGATACTACATTCAGTCGAGGGCAGTTGCATGCAATAAAGTCACCAATACAGCGGTCGCAGGCTCTACTTGATTTCCATTTCATCCTCAGAAAGCAGTTTGTTGAGCCCCAGAGACTTAATTTATGGCAGCAATAGTAACGACTGCCGTAAACAGTACGCCGAGTCGTCTCAATATAGAAAAGACTAGTCTAAGAACGACGAAAAATACCGACAAATATTTTGCACAGGATGTAACTCTTTAATGATATTACCATCGGCGCAGAATAGGGACGATACGTTAATGTATATGTTCAGTGCAATCCATCGCGAATTCAGCTTGATTTGCTGCCTCGAGATCACCATAGAGAGCATATAAAATCATTACTTGTAGAGAATGGCCATCATGTTATCACGAAAACTTTTAAGGGTCATTAAATAAATTCATCAGGGACAGTTAAGTTACCCAACATCAAGATGTCGCACGAACGACATAAACATGAACCACAACGGTTATTACACATTACAATGTATATCCTAATGTATCTAGTTGCTTTAGAGAGCACTTTCAAATTGGAAAACTGGGAAAAAACTGGAATGGTTTTCACAACTGACCAATGTACTAAATATCGTGCCGAATGAGGTACTTTACAATAAATGATGGCGGTATGTCTCATCTGATGGCCGTTTGCTGCTTCTCCGCAAGCTGTTGTTTGCCATGTGTGCGTTCGAATATCCCATGTGATCAGTTTCTTTGTTTGCCAAGCTGACCACTGTCACTTCACATCATGGCTACATTTAGCCTTGGTAATACAAATATCACGGGGTTGACCAAAACAAGCATTCTCTGTAAAAGAGCACTGGTGGATAGTTAATTTGTAACACAAATCGAATAAAATGACGACTCGAAAAGGAAACGTCATGACACAAGTCGCACTAGAAACTTTGACCAGCGCAAAAATATTATGTCAACACATATTTGTTTGCTCGCATCATGCGCACTGCAAATCGCTAAAAACCAACTGGAGAGTTTATCAGTTCTCCGGGTCATATGCCGTGGCAGGTTTTGATAATCAACGAATCAACTTTGGAAATTGCTAAGGTTGTTAAGACTTCAAGGTGCAGCATTACGTCATCATAAACAGAAATATATATCATCACTCTTGCACCAAAGCATGAATTATAGACATATACTAGTGGTTGTTGATAGAATGAAGCCACCCGTTTAGTTTCTGTCGCCCCTTTTCTTGTGCCAGGGCACGAAGCTACTTTGACAAAGCTTGGACAAATCAAACAAATAATATAGATAAAATCAATGCAACCAAAAGGAGAGCAGTAAGATAACTACTCAGACCAACATAATGCTATAATGCTGTAACAATCCTAATAATCATGATTGTGTGATCTAGTTATTTGATTGGAAGATCTTATCCTCGGCGTCGTCGAATATTCGACAATGAGAACTAGGTAGGAACTGCTTCAAGCAATGGCTGATATAGTTCTTTGGATGATTAGTCGAACTTAGTCGGTTTTATTTGTCATCAGGCGTTGTAAAGCCCCGCTAAGGACCCATCTAGAATCTGCTTTTCAGGCGTGACCACCACTACGTCAACGTGACATCAATAAAACAGAAAGGGTACAAATAAATGCTTCCAAGCTCAAAGTCGCCATGCATGGATATGCTAGGAAGCAAATATCGCGGTTATAAGGGATGACATTAAATAAAACATGGCGTATTCGTGGGGATATAATATAGTACCGAATGTTATTGATATATTCGATTCTATTAATACACAACTAGCTTCACAGTTCCGGGAACTAAAGACCCTACGACCATTTGTACATCATGAGCAGAACACAACGCGAATTAGCTCTTAAAATCGCGTTATAAGTACTATTCATGCAACATTCTGTCAGGTAGTTCAGTTAACGAACTCTAAACATGTTCTATGTTCATTGATGGGCAAGGATTATAAGTATTGTTTGAACCCGACAATAATGATAGTCAATTAAGGATGACCATTATCGGACCACCTATTGAATAAGCAGTGTTATCATCCATCACAATAAGTTATTTGATTGCTATCTTTGTAAGTCTTTTTAAAAACAGCGGTTAATCGAATAAGGTATCGATTTGTTTTAACCAGACGGATGCATCAAAGAGTTTTGATATCTAAGTTCATCATTTGAATAATTTACCAGGCGTTAAATTCGGAGTTATACTGATCAACATTTTGATTGCCATATTCTATGCATACTGGCTACGGAAGTAAAACCAACTATTAACTGTAGCCTGGGGAATACCTTCAACTATCATTAGTGCCACAATTGTTCTTTTGCTCGGCCAACTAAAGCTACCTTTATGGGATGAATATTAGAGTGGGACTCAACATGCGACATATGGGTGAAATATATTCAGCTAATACTTGGCGAATACACGAGTTTGCTACGATGGGTACTATGTTCATAATATAAGTTTTAATATTGATTCGGTCATGCAGCCGTTTGGTCAAAATCTGCATAGGGAGGAAGTGGCGCTACATCCAAAACACACCATTATACACTCAAGCTCAGGCCAATACTATAGGGAAAAAAGAATAATGCAAATAGAGACTGGCTCGTGCACTACACATGGGTTGCTACAGCGATTCGACTCATCAACATTGTCATTACTGACTTACGTATGAATTTATTGTCGTTGTTGCTATGCAATCGGGATTAACTACTCCGCACATTATGCCTAGATATAATACTTGATGCGGCTAATGTTTTCAGATGTCCTGGTTGTTTTATATAGGACCTGAAAGCGCAATGCCGTCAATCGAATATTTATCACCTTTACAATTCGCTCATGCAAAGTTGTTGTCAACGCATTGGTGAGGAACAATGGTATGTCCCCTGCCACTTTATTTATGCCTGCGTTTATTGAAAGGCTGAATCATTGTACTGCATGTATTGTGGTTGGTTTATGGCAAACAATCTAACCACCTGACACAGCTGATGGCTGAATCCATTGGTAAACATTCAGCTTCAATACTTTGCGATTATTAGGAAGGAAACTAGAAAAGCGTATGATCTTGCGTGTATTTGGCGATCCACTGCATTAGATGATCTTATTAATTCCACGTTGTAGCGTCGGGCCACCATTCTACTGCTGCCCCGTCATGATAATGTCAAGGTTTGGTTTGCCAGAGCTAAAGAGAGGTGGCACTAGCACGTGCATTAAACGCCTGCAGTAGGAGTAGATACGAGGAAAAACTTGCTCTTTGTTGTAAATATTCGCAACGGCACTGGGTTTAATTGTAATTTTTTTGGACAAAGCCATGTGTTTCGAAGTGAATAATAGCAAGGCTGAGTCTATTCACACGAATATGTATATTTAAAAAATACCGAACACCACAATGGTTCTCAAACACATGGCCTAAACAACTTTGCGGTTGCTTAAAATTATGTTGTAAATCACTGGTGATAATAAACCAAATATGAAAGATGGAATGACTAGATTAAATTCATTGGTACTTTCTTGCACATTCAAACTTTATATCATCGAATATTGTCACGACGCATGTGATCACAACAAACAGGTAATATGGAATCGAGATAGCAATTATTCGCAGATAATCAGGTTGACAATCGGCCAATGATGGGCTGAATCGCATATCGCTTCTATTTGACCATACTGGATTGTGCAACACCTCAATTTCATCCCATGTCATCCAGTGTACTAGTGTTTTCTTCATCTTCATGGTTCCATTAGTCTACTTGAGGTATCGTACAATGTGAAACCACGTTTGCTTCTTTAACATTATGGTCGGTACGAGCTGATCCGTCAGATCCGTCAGAGAGGAGCGCTTAGGTAAAGTTAAGGAGGTGAGCATACTGAGAAACCAGCAAATTATTTATGCTGATTGACTGTAATAAAATGTCGTGCTTCATCCAAGGTGAGTAATTGCTAGATAGTATGTCATAAACTCGTGAGTATTCTTAGTAGTGTCGACGACAATTACTTGTTTAGAGTCGCATAATGTATCTGAACGCACAACGGATTTGCAAGAAGCATATAGTGACGGATTATGTATACTGACTGATTATGATGGCGTTGTATGATAAAATTTGCTACGCAATAATTTTGCTAGTGGTTCACAGAGACGCAATAACAGACAAGCACAATCGATGAAAAATTATTCGTTCATCAATATTTACTGTTGGGAATAAAAAATCCTCATAAATGGTACTTGCAAAGTCTTTTCAATGATTGTCATAGACTAAGTTGCTAATGTATAAGTAGGTCTGGTAGAAAGCTTTTCGGTGTGACACAGAAACCGTCGCATTTACCAACTTATATCCATTGTTTGTTGAATTAAAACCTATAGCTCGCGGTAGATACCCAATATTCAATTGTGGCCTCTAATCGTTCTGAACACAGTGTCGACCGGGTCAATGAAAGTAATATGACACCTATTCTGTTTTCAATTGGTTATAGACGTTTCGCAGCTTTTAGTTCAAGCTCTTGCTAATCGAAAGAGACTGACACTCAGAAATGGCAAGTAAAATGGGCATTTGATGGCTACGCTGAATAATTCGATGTAAAATGCTTTTGATGATATCCAGAAAACATATGTTGTGGGCTTACAAGAAGCCATTTGGTGATCAGTTAAGATGTCAAGCAACGAGGTGTTAATAACATTTATATGCTGCACTGCAAGGATCTCGGTCAAGAACAAAACCTTGCTCACCATGTCATGTTATTTTCTGGGATATTGCATATGCAGTGCATTGGCCTCTCTGTTTTGTTGTATATTGGTGTGTAGTATATTGGTGTGTAGGGAACGACGATGGAATTGTTGATCACGTATCGATCAAACAGGTGTAGGGTGTGCGAAATATGTTACAAACACTTATCTCCGTATAATGGATTAGAAAGGGTATTAAAAGACCTGCTTTCCAGAGAACATTGTGCTTTTGATAATGGACATAAGAACATTCGGTTGACCACGGGTACATTATGCGGATAAATCACGCCATTTTACGCTAATGGATCTCAAGCCCTCTGTTCTCTCATCTCTGAGTTACGATTTTAAGCTGTCTGTTATCGAGTCAACACTTATCCTTAATGGATTGTTATCGTAATCTATCATTTATGTCCATGGGGTTTAATCTGTAGGTGAATCATTTTCAACAGGGGTATTCACACATAGTCCGCTGGGAAAACCGCTCAGTCATGGAATTTTTTCAATAACAAAAACGTGTTCTGTCAAATGCGTTAACATATTGTCCCGTATTAATCATATAAGTGGACCGGAATAGACAAAGTGGGCATAACAATTGGATGGCGCACAAAGCATGATAATACACAGTCTACTAATATGATATAATATATGGCTATACTTGAGAACTACAC
The DNA here is from genome assembly GCA_034190875.2 of Urechis unicinctus. NCBI lineage: Eukaryota > Metazoa > Annelida > Polychaeta > Xenopneusta > Urechidae > Urechis > Urechis unicinctus. Next base: position 27,807,458 of record CM067355.1, read on the forward strand.
TTGTAATAAAACGTCCGCCTCAGTGCATTTCGCTTTAGCAATAAAATGTTATGTAGCGGTCATTTGTAAACGGAAGTGGGTGGTAATTTGTACCCAACTAATTACTTTATCTTGGATCCTATTTTATACAAATCGAGCATTACCAAAACATTTTGTTGATACTCTGCATTGAAATATTATAAACCCAATACGCTGTTAGTCGGCTTATTTGATCATCTGAAATAAACAAGTCCAATGTTTTTGACTGTGCAGAGGGTATGAAATAATTTGAGTTTATTACAGATCTACACATGTTCACCTGGTACTCGTACAATCCGTGTTGTCAGAATTGTTTCTGCTTACAAGTTCTAGCGGGATATATGTGACAACAACAAAATGCTACAAATATATTTAATAGATGTACGCTAATGGTATATGACATCGGGGAATAGAGGGCATTATCAAGAGCAACAAAAGAACACTTTCATCGCCAGCCACGACAAGGCGCTGATATTTGACATAACACAATAAGTATGTTTACCTTATGTGCAAAGAGTCCAAACGACGCCGCTTAGCTGCATCATAAAACGTTAGCCATCTATGCATTACCGATATGTATAAGATTGTCTATTCAAGCATTACTGTACAAATTCCAGTCTATCAAATACCGTTGTTAATGTCGGGCAGATTGCTTGTGAAAGACTGTAAATTTATAATAACCCTGCTACGTGTGTAGCGGTTGGTTAAGATTCTACATTTGTGATAAATCGCCGTGCTGTGCAAGTTACAAACGCTGCAAATTCGGAACAACACGTTATTACTATATCGGATTTAGCTGTCCTTCATTGCTTGAATCGTAATGGTTTATATAGCCCTGACTGAATGTTTCAAACACAGTACGTTTTGTTAATGCACCTGAAACCTCTGATATACTCGATGCGCGCACTTGCACATTGTGAATATCAGTTGCCAACTCCCTTTGAACTACACTCGTTCGTGGCATTTTTTATAACGACTAATTACGAGAAAAAGACCACTTACCAGTATGAAGTTATGTTTTCCCTGAGTCGTGGCTGTCACTACTGGACGCTTGAGAAGTTTGATAATGTACTATCAATTGACTAGTTTACAATAACGCTATGTAGCAGTATTATTTCTAGTTCAATAACTCTTCTATTCATTATTATACTATGAGGTCATAACTATCCATGTTACTGTTGACCCCTTGCTGGTTGCAGTATTGTCTACATAGTCGTCACATTCTTATTTCGATTAATGTCATGCATCATCTTATTTCTCTGTTATGAATCGACACTTATCAGACTGCAAGAAAATAAGAGATTGGTAAGAAATATTTCCACAATGATTGCGATGTCAATATGATGTTGTTACCAGTATACTCTTTAAAAAACCACTCTCTGTCAAAAGTGTTGAATCGCGGTACACTTGGGATTAAGAAGTGTATTAAGATGACAGTAGTCGTCCAATATGATAGCGAATGTTAATGACAGCATTTGCTATAATTGGCTGCGATTGGCAGGCCACAGTAATGAACAGTGATGATAAAGTGACATTGCTAGCAAATGTCAACAAAGGGGTTATTGGGACAACCATTATAGCCAGTAGCAAACGGGTGCTGTCGATCACCAGACCAAACATCATTAGCCTACCTTACGCTCTGGTTGCAGAAACTACAGAGTTGCTGAGAGAATTATAGGTCCGGTTTCGCAGTTCATAGTCAATGTATTATCGTCTACTTAAAACGAGTAAGGTTTAGTGCGACAGTTAATGATTAAAACAAAATGAATACCACATGACAAATGTCGACGGTTATTTGCCTTATACACTAGCTGATACGGGCTCATTTTCATTCTGTGCTGTGTATTAGTCATTTCAGCACGTTATCATTAGGGTATCACACACTTTAATATGTTATCACAATTCTCCCTATGTGAGGGCGGTACTGTTAACTACTAGACCTCTGCAATATTACAACAGTGGTCAATGTTACCAACAGGTTACGTCTATGTCTGTATTTTACTGGTAGGGCATACTTTGACCGTCAGGTAGCATGAAAATGGCCGGCCGGCGAAATCAATTCAGCAAGTTGAATACAATATATGCATTGATTATCACATAACATCACACCAAAGTAGTAAAATACTAACGCACGCAAATTTATATGCACATATTTAACCGTTATACTGAATAGCAGCTTCTTCTGCAACTATTTAGATCCGGCGTTGATATATAGCATAGTTCGTTGGCAATAGCACAATTATCCAAGTATGCGATCGGCCGAACGAATGCGGAAAACATAGTTTGTGTCCAATATGAATAATCGAGCATTGTATGCAATAATTGATTACCATTCTATTCCAGGGATGCGCAATGCACAATGCAAAGTTTCTGCCGCATGTAGATAATGTCGGACAGTTGTACTTAAAGGTGTAATGCCTTGCTCTTTATTTGTGAAATCAACAGATCATTTTACCTTTACTTTTAACCATGTTAGTAAGAATCGATTAGCAAATAAATTGTCATTTGTAGATTGTCGTTATTGTCGTCATTCAATTACAATAATAGGATAAGAGCCTGATTCATGGCATAAGGCTATCAAACACAATTAAATCAGATGGTGTGTATCTGCTATAAAAGGCAATTCCAAATGTGTCACATTGTGTTGTCGCCTAATTGCTGTCCCAAACTAAATAACTGATGTTGACAATATGAGTGTTAATATGATTTAAAGGTTTATAAATTTAAAAGCTTTGGAGTGACCAAGCAATGCCAATACGAAGCCATGATTTTCCCCTCGAATGCGTTTTAACACAAAGACAGACAGGACATGATCTATAAATCAAATGGACACACACCATGTTTTCATGCCAAGCAATTATTGGACGGATCTAACATGTTCTGTTTCGCTACACTTTGTCTCTAGTTAATGTGTCTCTCGTTAGCCCTATGTCCGTCGCTGACCGAGTATTGCATCAAATTCCAGTTGCTATAAGAATAAGCACATGATGTTTATTAAGTACAAATATTGACGAGATCAAGCGTTATCGTGGGTTCCGAATATCACTCTGACATCGT
>CM067355.1:27810632-27833132 GCA_034190875.2 Urechis unicinctus
GATTAACGAACATAAGTAATGACGCATTCAGATTTTCACCACATTGTAGTTGACGAATCTTGAGGTGAACAGCGTTGCAGCCTGGATTCCGGGACGCAGTCCTACGTCATAACTTTAGTGGGTATCTGCAAACTTCACATTTACAAAAACATCTTGCTAAATACAGCCCAGGAAGACGTTTCGTCTAAGTTTGAACGAAACGTACAATATGTGTCGTGGATGCGGTATATTGCACTCTTGGTGTAGACGCAGTGGTGTGTTAGTGGTTGTTAAAAGTGGTGGGCGTTTGGATCGTTAGAGTTATGTGGATGTGATTTTCAATAAAGTAACATCTATATATTATATATATATATATATATATATATATATATATATATATATTATATATCTATATATATATATATATATATATAATATATATATATATATATATATATATATATATATATATTAAAGATGTCAGGCCCGTAGCAAGGGGGGTGGGGTGGGTGGGTGTGTGGTTTTTCGAACGAACCGCCCACTTTGCCCAGAAAGGTCCGCCTTACACTAGCGCATTTTTGTTGCAGCGCATAACAGTTTTCGACCAATTACACATCCAAGACGCGCGTAAACGTACCAGAGAAAGGTCCACAATTGAGGGGAAAAGAGCCCCGCCGCCCACTAAAAATCCTGGCTACGGGCCTGGATGTGGTTTGCTAGACTGCAGCGTGGACGTGGTCTGTGAATATGTGTGGACGTGATTTGTATGGATATATTACTATTGAGTCTTACAAGGTCCCCGTATGTCATGTCCTTTTTCAAAGCCATGTAACCCAGAACTTGTCGAAAATAATGTCAGAAAAGTAACATTAACTAGGTCAAGCACGTGGACAAATTCACACAGACGAGCAGACCACGTGGCATATGTTTGAGAATTTGTCAGGTGCGGGTGCCCCTGCATTTTTTTCGACTTTAACAAAAAACTTCAAGTCGGCGTCTGTGTGGATGGCCTTCACCTTCCCCACGCAACAGACTCGTGGTCAAATTTCCCCGTACACTCGTCAACAATCAGTTTCGACAGAGCTAAAAACTTAGGTTCGATTCTGCGCACTCTGTCTCGACTAGCCCAGCAGACCCATTGTCGATCGAGTCCTACCTTGTTGGTCTAACAGGAGAACCCAATTTTTATCAGTTGATTGACAAACATGCTTAATTCATCACTACTAATCCCGGTAAAAATACGTACTGAGAAGAATGTACAGCCACCAAAGGTGAGTGTATTAACCGAATTTAATTGGTATGGTTTTTTTTTTAACCAATCTCAAGGCGAAAACTTCATATTTGATTAATTTCTAACATTTCTAATGAGAATAATTCCCTACCACGTCGGTTTCCAACAACCGGTCTCTTGCATGACGTTGTCGTAAAAGTTTTTATCATACCTCTATTGTTATCATCTGCCTGATAAAATGTTTCACGGGGTTAGTCAATTTATACTTGATTTATGCCTTATAACTTTCCAACCTAGTTGCCTTTTCCTCTCTTTTATTCAGCATCGTAACAAGTCCGTTTCCAACCGGCTTATGTTGCGCCATCTCGCCGCCATATTGGAAATTAGCTGGAAAGTTAATCGCCTCCCACAATCTAGGCGGGTGCTGAAACTCATTCACCGTAGATAATAACGATTACTTATTGAATTGCACATATTACATCAGGTGGACATTGTGAAGGTACCATCGAGTTTTCTACATTGGCGCCGCTATCCTCGAGAACCAAGAGGGAGCGCACGCTCCACTTGGTTCAAAAGAGCTACTAGCCTCGACGTCTCTGCGGGGTCCTCATAGTTACCGATATATATTCCACCCTACCCAGCAGTAGCGCCTAGCAGTTCGCCGAGTCGAGTCGTAATACAGTTGATGACTTACAAAAAACTTTTCTGAGACGCACTTGAGTTTTATCTGAGCCTCTTCGTTCGTGTGCGCACAAAAGTGAAGATCAGATGCGACTGCAGTTTACTTGCTGAATTCTACTATTCTTACAGAGGTCAAATTTCGTAAGTATACCTCCTCGTCATGTTAGTCGCTAACTGTATATGTACATGAGTGAGGTGCATGTGTAGTGATGCCTGCTGCTGTGGGTGTAGATGTTGTTTAATGCTTCACGAATCATAACTTTCCTCAACCGTTAAACTTTATATTTACCTTCTACATCGAGATCAAATGGTGTATGAGGTTGTCAGGGCTGGGTAGAGCAAAAACTCCATAGCACAGTCGCGCCATTGATGGGCTTTCCAAACTTTTTTTTAGTATTGAGCTACTGGGTCAGGTCGGGTGTGACTTAACAACTTACAGCTTGGGCTGGGAGATAAAGTTTGAAATTTTGGTCCATAGTAAAAAAGAAAAAAAAATCACCCTTACTGTTGCCAGGGGCGTAGCCAGCTATACGCACTTAAGCACGTGCGTAACATCTATTTGAAAAGTGAAAAAATAAATATGGCCAAAAAAGGCATCAAAGTCAAAAGGTAATGGGGGTTAGACTTTATTGTCTGGAACTGTAGATTTCTCCCCCGTCTGTGCGTAACATTCCTTCAAGCCTGACTACGTCCCTGGTTGCCACTATAGATACTAATTTAGAACATGGACACTGTATAAAACTAACGCTTCCGTGTGAATGTTTGATATAATATTAATTGCCTTAGAAGTTATGCATACTTTAAAACCATACTTGTCTGGTAAGTGACAGGGAGGTGGCGGGCGGTACTCATGTATCGATGCTTAAAGAAACACCTAAAAAAACTCGTCTGGGCCACGTTGCCAGACGTATATCCGCGCTTTTATTCAAGTTTTTTGCATGCACTCAGAAACCTGTCGCCGGGTATTCATATTTTGTGTGTCACCCAAATGTTAACATCATTATTTTTTCAGTGGACCTTTACTGAGCCAATCCTTTGCATAGTTGTTTTTTGTCTCTCTTTGAACTTGAAATGACATGTACCCTGCAGAGTGCAATTTGACCGGGAGGGGGGTAGTTTAATAAAGAGTTGGATATCGGAATAAAATCACGAATTACCTGATTTATTCCTCTTTAAGAGGTTTAATTTTCCATTGATTAGTGTGTCGCTGTGAAAATACACAATTGGCTCGCTTAGTCACGAGCTTCACACTGTGTGTCCTTCAACTCCTGTGCAAACCATGAAACTACCCACGCCACCTTCATGTTATTACACCAAGGCAAAATATTGATTGCTTGTTAACACAACATACTCTTTCAGTTGATTGGATGCTGGTGTTGATGGTATCGATGGAGAAGGCACCAAATTCGCAGTAGACTTTGAGGTCTACCACGATTTGGCCTCTGTTACATAAGCTGCTCCTTAGCTAATTTTAAATGCATCCCGACCTTAGAACACAGACATTACCGAACACGATATGGCTACCTTAAGAACAACAATTATGTAAATGCATCCCGACCTTAGAACACAGACATTACCGAACACGATATGACTACCTTAAGAACAACAATTATGTAAATGCATCCCGACCTTAGAACACAGACATTACCGAACACGATATGGCTACCTTAAGAACGACAATTATGTAAATGCATCCCGACCTTAGAACACAGACATTACCGAACACGATATGGCTACCTTAAGAACAACAATTATGTAAATGCATCCCGACCTTAGAACACAGACATTACCGAACACGATATGGCTACCTTAAGAACAACAATTATGTAAATGCATCCCGACCTTAGAACACAGACATTACCGAACACGATATGGCTACCTTAAGAACAACAATTATGTAAATGCATCCCGACCTTAGAACACAGACATTACCGAACACGATATGGCTACCTTAAGAACAACAATTATGTCAATAACACCTTACTCATGGGTGAAGTGGGTGGGATCCGAATGAGGATAAACGTACTGTACTGTGTTAACGCATGCCAGAGTTTGGCGTCGACTGCCATGACCGCCATGATTTTTTTACCTCTGTAATGTCACTAGCGTATAAAGTCCCTGGGGGTTAAGCACGCTGTGACGTATGGTAATTGACTGCTGTATTGCGCAACAATACACTGGCTATGCCAGCCAAGTTTCCCGCACCGGCTGGGGCGTATGCAAGGAACCCATAAGTGGAAACCTAGACTTACTTAAACAGTTGAACATACAGGCGCATCGACCAAAATTGTAAGCTTAATCACACCTGGCATGCTCTTGATTCACGGTTCATATATCCCGCGCAACACAACACAACGAAACAACGAATAATTTAAGTCCATAGAAGGTACACAAATCTGAAATAAAGGCAAATATAATAACACATTAGTAATCATTAGTTTAACAGCACCCAGCACCCATTGTAACAAATCCCTGCTCTTACCAACCTTCATCCTGTCAACTGCATTCATTGCTGAAGTTGTAATTGAAGTTGTTTAGCGATGAATCAGCAAGAAAACACAGTAAGTTGACCGTAAGGAATCCTAATGCTTTATTCGTTGAATAATATGAAGGTACGGTTTGACTTTTAGTCAGAGGTGGAAAGATGGTTCCTGCTTGTATGCGGATTCTGCACCACCCTCTCTGTCCCGCATGACCCCTCACAGCAACTTGGGCGGTGGGATTGAGGCAATTAAAGTCGCACAAGTAATTACAGTTTACACACGACAGTGACGAATGTTGAAATGTACGTTAGGGATGGTTGGTTGTGTGCGCGTATGTATGTATGTATGTATAAATGTATGTATGTATGTATGTATGTATGTATGTATGTATGTATGTATGTATGTATGTATGTATGTATGTATGTATGTATGTATGTATGTATGTATGTATGTATGTATGTATGTATGTATGTATGTATGTATGTATGTATGTATGTATGTATGTATGTATGTATGTATGTATGTATGTATGTCTGTATGTATGTATGTATGTATGTATGTATGTCTGTATGTCTGTATGTATGTATGTCTGTATGTATGTCTGTATGTATGTCTGTATGTATGTATGTCTGTATGTCTGTATGTCTGTATGTCTCCCTGTTCCTGTGTCTGTATGTATGTATGTCTGTATGTCTGTCTGTATTGTGTGTGTGTGTGTGTGTGTGTGTGTGTGTGTGTGTGTGTGTGTGTGTGTGTCTGTCTGTATGTCTGTCTGTCTGTATGTCTGTCTGTATGTCTGTATGTCTGTAAGTCCGTATGTATGTCTGTATGTATGTGTGTATGCATGTGTGTGTGTGTGTGTGTGTGTGTGTGTGTGTGTGTGTGTGTGTGTGTGTGTGTGTGTGTGTAAGTGATGTGGTTGACCATTTCTCATTCCTCGAGGCATTACGCTAAATAGTGTATTTATAAAGACGTCTTAAAAAGTTGTAATAATCATGGATTCTATCTCAATATACTTATCCAATTATAACCTCAACTTATTTCTGCTTTAGTCGTTATTCATTGTTCAATGTCAATGATTGTTAGGGAAATATAAAGTAGACTGGACATGTTCTCACCTGCATGTATGTCAGGTCATTGAGCGTCAGACTGTAGTGTCACTCTGGATTGCTAGGTTGCTAGAGTCATGCATTGTCCGAAGTTTACCATAATATTATGTTGTCTGTCCTGGTTGTTGGTTAAAACCCCCTTTATACACACATACTATTTTGGTTCTGCTCCTAGGTTTGTTCCAAAAAGTTTATGTTAAGCATACAGTCTATGTGAAACATTTAATCCTCAAAACGCATTTTTATTGTAGATTCGGGATACAAAAATAGAGGTAAAGGAGGAGGAGCGTTTCGAGACTCGAGTGCTGATTGGACTTGTGTCTAGTTATCAAACATCAATGATAACCCCAAGATGCTTATCCATAACTAACTGTCACATCATCCTATATTGGCATGATGAATGACAGCTGGTGTGGTAACTTACACAGGCACATGCGGATCAATATCGAGTGCTTCATCTTACGGGTCAATTTCGAGTGCTTCATCTTACGGGTCAATTTCGAGTGCTTCATCTTACGGGTCAATTTCGAGTGCTTCATCTTACGGGTCAATTACTAGTGCTTCATCATACGGGTAGAGTTTGTTTTGCGTGGTTACATAAGTTGTCACCAGGATGGAACTCCGAACAACCCCATTGTGTCCAGTTCGGCTCGACATCATCACCTCGACACCTCTAGTAGCAGCACCCACAGCCACCAGGTAGCTATATTGTGTCGAACCTACTATTCGCCAGTTACAGATGGAAAATATATTATTATCTAGTAATATTAGATGTCTGCCTTCACTCTGACTGTAGTGGGGATTGCATCTAAATCAACGTGCCAATCAAAATTAACCGACCATATCTGCCTTGATCCTTGCGGAGATGTCATGCAACACTGCGACATAAATCTTGGAATTCGTGTGAACAGATGTGGGCCCGGATATAACGCTAATATGAGTACTGTCGGCATTATGAGTACTGTCGCCAATATGAGTACTGTCGGCAGTATGAGTACTGTCGGCAGTATGAGTACTGTCGGCAGTATGAGTGCTGTCAGCAGTATGAGTACTGTCGCCAATATGAGTACTGTCGGCAGTATGAGTACTGTCGCCAATATGAGTACTGTCGGCAGTATGAGTACTGTCGGCAGTATGAGTACTGTCGGCAGTATGAGTGCTGTCAGCAGTGTGAGTAATGTCGGTAGTATGAGTACTGTCGCCAATATGATTACTGTCGGCAGTATGAGTACTATCGCCAATATGAGTGCTCTTAACAGTATGAGTACTGTCGGCAGTATGAGAACTGTCAGCAGTATGAGTACTGCCGACAGTATCAGCACTGTCGGCATTATGAGTACTGTAGCAAATATGAGTACTGTCGGCAGTATGAGTACTGTCGCCAATATGAGTGCTGTCAACAGTATGAGTACTGTCGGCAGTATGAGTACTGTCGGCAGTATGAGTACTGTAGGCAGTATGAGTACTGTCAGCAGTATGAGTACCGTCGGCAGTATGAGTACTGTCACCAATATGAGTATTGTCGCCAATATGATTACTGTCGGCAGTATCAGTGCTGTCAGCAGTATGAGTACTATCGCCAACATGAGTACTGCCGGCAGTATGAGCACTGTCGGCAATATGAATACTGTAGCCAATATGAGTACAGTCGGCAGTATGAGTACTGCCAGCAGTATGAGTACTGTCGGCAGCATGAGTACTGTAGGCAGTATGAGTACTGTCGGCAATATGATTACTGTCGGCGGTATGAGTACTGTCGGAAGTATGAGTACTGTCGGAAGTATGAGTGCTATCGGAAGTATGAGTACTGTCGGCAGTATAAGTACTGTGGGCAGTAGGAGTACTGTCGTCAGTATGAGTACTGTCGTCAGTATGAGTACTGTTATAGAGATCGGGATAACATTGGACCTGATACATGGCTTTACACATATTGTATCATATTGGTGGTGCTGCTACTGGTTGGCATGTAAGTGTACTGTATATTCATTTAATGATGTGCATCATCTGATTGAAACCTATTATTGTACTGTCTGATTGTACTACAAAGGTTCATATTAGTTGGAACCAATGTCTTGATTGAATACTGTATCAAGCAATCCAAAAATGTTTACCGATGTTCTGTACTTGTTATGCTTATGTCACTTTGAATGCGTAATGTACGGCAATGAACCATACCCTGATCAAATGGTGAGTGTATTTGTAGATTCAAATTTGCCAACTCTAACGTGGCGGAGTAAATATCAGAGGCCATAGAAGACACCCAACATCATGAATGGAGGGATGCTTATCGGACAACGCAGTGATCTTCACCTCAGGGAGGGTGGTAATGAGGGAAATTCCCATGCTGCAGAAGAACCTAATAACAAGAACGCCTTCCTTCAAAAATCAAGATGTAGTCACGATGTACATCTATGCTCATTGGTTGACCGTTCTTTGGTCAATGCTTGAAAAGTCGCATGAAGCATTTGTACGATGTAATAATGATTCATCTCTTAGCCAATGACGTGAGAATGCTATAAGAATACACACACACAAACACACATACACACACACACACACACACACACACACACACACACACACACACACACACACACACACACACACACACACACACACGCACACACACACACACACACACACACACACACACACACACACACAAACACACAAACACACGCACACACACACACAAACACACAAACACACACACACACGGACATGACCATGGCCAATTAGGACGTGGCCAATGTTGCAAAAACCTGTCCACTGTTCAGATGAACATGGCCATTGTTAACATGAACAAGATAATAACTGTCCAGGTCATGACTGTGTTAACTTGGACATGACCATCGTTGGTCTTGAAATCTGTTCACCTGGATATGACTATTGATGACCTTGATTTCACCATTGATGAAATGGTTATGGCCATTAATGGCTTATGGTCATGACCATTGTTGACATAGCTATGACCACTTGTGACATTACCATTATTCACATCGTCATGGCTGTTGAGACAGGTATGACTATTGGTGACATGGACACGACATTCATTAGCAAGGACAAGACGGTTGTTGACATGGCAGGTGTTGATGAAATAATATCCATTTTTTAGATAGACATGGCCATCGTCAACATGAAAATGATTATGTTGGCATGACCATATTTGCATTGTTATGACTACTTTTGACACTATTGTGACTGTTTTGCACATGGACATGACCGTTGTGAGATAAAATAAACATTGTAGACATAGGCAAGACCATATTTATCATGGACATGCGCATTGTTTCTTAGAACATGACCATAGTTTATCTGGTCATTGTCGTAACTGACACTGCCATGACCGCTGTTAATATGGACGTGACCATAGTTGATATGGACAGTGTTCATATTCATGTCAACCATGATCATGCTTATGTAACAAACAGACATGCCCATGACAACAATGGCCATGGCCATTTGTCAACGAAAGTCATGTCAATTTAATCAATGGTCACGTCTACGTGAACAATGGTCAGGACCATGTCAACAATGCTCGCGTCAAAGTCAACAACAGTCATGACGGTGGCAACGTTGATCATTTGCATGTCAACAATGGTCATGTCCATCTAATGACATGATATGAACTTGACCATTGTTGGCCTAGACATGATCTTGGCAGGATCATTGTTAACATGACCTCGACCATTAATGGCATTACTGACACGGATGCAACTATGGTTCACATGGACGTGATCATCGATAACATGAGCATGGCAACAGTTGACCACTGGTGACATGGTCATGACCTTACAGACCTGCACACGATCAGTGTAAACATGCACAATACCATAGTTGACATGGACATCACCATTGATGATAATGGACATGACCATGAGTGACATGGACACGACCAAAGTGATCTGGACATGACCAAAGTGAGCATGGATATGACCATAGTTGACATGGACATAACCATAGCTGACATAAAAATGACGTTGCCTACCAGCACATGACCTTCCTGGCATGGATATGACATAAACATTGTTGACATGCATATGACAAATTTTTGACATTGACAGGGACATAAACATTGCTGACATGACCATTGTTGACATGATGATTTTTGACATGACCATTGTTGACATGATGATTTTTGACATGACCATTGTTGACATGATGATTTTTGACATGACCATTGTTGACATGACCATTTTTGACATGACCAATGTTGACATGATGATTTTTGACATGACCATTGTTGACATGTTGATTTTTTGACATGACCATTGTTGACGTGATTATTGTTGACATAGCCATTGTTGTGTGTATTCATGCTCATACTTTATTGATAGCTGACGAGTACTTAAACGGCTCAAAATACATTCAAGCGTTTTATATTATAAGATGCCTTTTCTTACATTGCTATAAGAGAGCTAACCTTGTACAAATGGAATATATCAACCTACGTCCAAGTTTGTATTTCGTTGAAATGAGCCGCTATTGTGTTTTTTTGCAAATGTTAGAAAGGGAGGTGTACGAAAACCACAATGATGTGAATACGTTATTTAACTGCCTCAAGAGATATGCCTCAACCTAAGTCACACACGTTGATACAAGAATTCTATTTTACGCATAAGATTGCTGACATGTGCATGATCAGTGTTTTAAATGGACATGGCCTATGTGGACATGATTGATTATCGTTGTCATGGTCACGACTGTTGCTCACTTAGACATGATCATTGCTGATATTTCCTACATGATCATAGCTACTTTTTCCATTGGTATGATTTGGTTTTTTTTGACATGACCATAGTAATCTTGGACATGAGCATTTTTGACATGACCTCGACCATTAATGGCATTACTGACACGGATGCAACTATGGTTCACATGGACGTGATCATCGATAACATGAGCATGGCAACAGTTGACCACTGGTGACATGGTCATGACCTTACAGACCTGCACACGATCAGTGTAAACATGCACAATACCATAGTTGACATGGACATCACCATTGATGATAATGGACATGACCATGAGTGACATGGACACGACCAAAGTGATCTGGACATGACGACATGACCATTGTTGACATGACCATTGTTGACATGACCATTGTTGACATGACCATTGTTGACATGACCATTGTTGACATGACCATTGTTGACATGACCATTGTTGACATGACCATTGTTGACATGACCATTGTTGACATGACCATTGTTGACATGACCATTGTTGACATGACCATTGATGACATGACCATTGTTGACGTGATTATTGTTGACATAGCCATTGTTGTGTGTATTCATGCTCAATACTTTATTGATAGCTGACGAGTACTTAAACGGCTCAAAATACATTCAAGCGTTTTATATTATAAGATGCCCTTTCTTACATTGCTATAAGAACCTTGTACAAATGGAATATATCAACCTACGTCCAAGTTTGTATTTCGTTGAAAACTGAGCCGCTATTGTGTTTTTGCAAATGTTAGAAAGGGAGGTGTACGAAACCACAATGATGTGAATACGTTATTTAACTGCCTCAAGAGATATGCCTCAACCTAAGTCACACACGTTGATCGGGAACAAGAATTCTATTTTACGCATAAGATTGCTGACATGTGCATGATCAGTGTTTTAAATGGACATGGCCTATGTGGACATGATTGATTATCGTTGTCATGGTCACGACTGTTGCTCACTTAGACATGATCATTGCTGATATTTCCTACATGATCATAGCTACTTTTTCCATTGGTATGATTGGTTTTTTTTTCCACATGGGTATGACCGTTGTTGAGATGAAAATGACCATAGTAATCTTGGACATGAGCATTTTTGACATGATATTAGATGACATGGACACAGCCACATATAACATGGGCATGGACATAGTTGACATACACATCACCACTGCTGACACGGATGTAATCGTAGTTGACATGGCCTGTGGTCATTTCCACGTCAAGCTTGGTGTTGTATATGCAATAAATGGTCATGTCCATGTCACAAACAGTCATTACCATAACAACGATGGCCATATCCATGTGGCATTAATGGTCAAGCCCATGCCAATGTCAACATTGGTCAAGACATGTCAACAACTACCACCGTCCAGGTCAACAACAGTCATGGCCGTGGCATCGATCATCATTTGCATGTCAAAAATGGCCACGGCCATATCATGACATGACATGGACTTGATCACTGTTGGCATGGACATATCATGACATGACATGGACTGGATCTCTGTTGGCATGGACATATCATGACATGACATGGACTGGATCACTGTTGGTATGGACATATCATGACATGACATGGACTTGATCACTGTTGGCATGGACATATCATGACATGACATGGACTTGATCACTGTTGGCATGGACATATCATGACATGACATTGACTTGATCACTGTTGGCACAGCCATATCATGACATGACATTGACTTGATCACTGTTGGCACGGCCATATCATGACATGACATTGACTTGATCACTGTTGACATGGACATATCATGACATGACATGGACTGGATCATAGACACGACCATCCTAACGCGGTTGAGACTCCACCCAGTCTTCTCTCTTCCACGCACTTCCAAGCGCACTCGTGTTCACTCTCACACACTCGATAATATACTGGCAGCACTAAGCTGCTATGAAAAATGATTATGAAGATGATGCTGATGATGATGCTGTTGTTGTTGTTGATGATGATGATGACGATGACGATTATGATGATGACGACGACGACGATGATGATGATGATGATGATGATGATGATGATGATGATGAAACATGTTAATGATTTACCAGGATCCGGATACTTTCAAAATCATTGTAGCTGACATTATGATGACAATGTGCTCAATAGGTGAAACATCATAACGCGCAAAATCATAGGAATTCTTTTTCAAAGAAAATGATGCATAACTAACAACAAGAAGCATTTAGACAATTGTTCGGAATTCAAAAGGCTCACCTTGGCGCTTACAATTTTCATTCATAGCCCAGGGGATTTGGTTTACATATAAAACATGCGAAACAAACAAAATCAGACGAATATTGACGACATCCCACGATCATGTAATGGACAATTTGAATCTATAATCACGATTAAACGGTGTGTTCAATATAGAATGAATAACAATAATAAGCAATGTTACATGGGATAACTTTGCCCCTCAACATTCAAATCACCTGTGTCATGCGAGATCACTCAAAAGTTACTTTGCCTCCCCTCCTCGGTATCAGTTCTATATGCATTACTGACTTAATTCACAATTTATGCAGCTGTTCCTGTTATCGATGCATACCTCGTCATCCTTTGATTGATCGTTCAATATATATATATATATATATATATATATGTATATATATATATATATATATATATATATATATATATATATAAATACATATATATATATATTTATAGAGATATATATATATATATATATGTATATATATATATATATATATATATATATATATATATATATATATATATATATATATATATATATATATATATATATATATATATATATATATCGGGGTCAAAGGGCAACCATCGCATATCTGACCCGATATATGTCTGCGTGGTTAATTTTTCTTGTACTTTTTGGAACTCGCCCAAAGATTTGTTGGTTACAGTTGGCATAAACGTTGCAAGGAATTTTCTTTATATGCATCAAAGTAGATTCCTGAGCTGTTATTGTCCTCAAAGATATAAATTTGGCCCGTTCTAATGGCAACAGCACATTACTCGGGAACGTCCCACAATCGTCCAATGGATAATTTTCCAATATCTTCCCTTTTTGGGCGCCATAAATCTTGCTTGATCTAAGACCCCTATGGAATATGGGATATTTAGAATCAGACGCACTGTTGCATATACTACTTGCGAAAGCCGCAATGACGATGGCGTCCAATCAGCCTCACTGTAGCCAATTACCCTCATACCATCTTCACTTTTCCTATAGCACAAATGGTAGTCAATAGTACCCTTCAAATGTCTCAACACATGTTTGACAGCCACCCAGTGGACATTGAGTGGTTTAGATAAATATTGTGAAATACATTCTAGGGTCAAACGGGTTCATCACCATCAGACTCAAGCTTTTGCTCAGAAGGAGTGGTCCTTGGCTTACAATCAAACAATTCAAATCTCGCAAGGACTTTGCATAAATACCTTCTTTGATTCATCTCTACAACATTTTCAACTTGCTCAAAGTTAATGCCTAAGAAATATGGGAGTTTGCCAAGATCTTTCATTTGGAATTTGACATCACTCAATAGAACATCATTACTTGTTCCAATAACCAGATCATCAACCCAGATAAGTATTACAATCAGTCCACTCTCAACTTGTTTTGTATACAAACAATGATCAACACAACTCTGTACAAAATTGTTTTCTAACAAATAGGTGTGTAACAGACTGTTCCAATTTTTACCTGACTGCTTTAATCCATACAGAGATTTGTTCAACTTGTACACCAGTTTCCCTTCACAATCAGAGGGAACTTCAAAACCATCAGCTTGCTCCACATATATTTCACAATCAATTGGAGCATTGAGATAAGCAGTTTTCACATCCATCTGGTGTAAAATCAAATCATGCTGTGCAGCTATCTGCATCAGAACACGCACTGAGGTAAGGTTGGCAGTTAGAGGAAAAGTTTCCTTATAATCTACACCTTTCACTTGACTGTAACCCTTAGCTACATATCTAGCTTTGCAAGTTTGAGAACCATTTGAACTTTCATTGATAGTATATACCCAACGACCCCCCATTGACTTTAGACCTTCTGGTAGGGTGGTCAGAGTGAATGTATTGTTCTCTGTCAGAGAATTCCTTTCATCTGTCATTGTCGCTTTCCAGTGGTCAGACTCAGGTGACTGAAGGGCTTCATTATAGCTTTGAGGGTAAGCAGATACATTGTAACAGTAATCGATGCTGGACATTACTTGGTTATTTCCCTCAAAGTCACTTACATAATCCCTCAAATAAGTTGGAGGCTTTCTTTGCCGTCTAGGATATCTAACGTTGCTACCCAAAAACTCTGAGTCTACCTCTGGTTGGTGTTTAGGTTCACAATCTTCTGCAAGCTGACCTGAACTACCTTCTGATTTATCATCATGAGGGGACTTATCAACACTAGGACTATATCTTGGTAATTTGACATCATCATCACTAGCTAACACATCTGGTTGGACCTGTTGCTCATTATCTGTAGGCTTACCATTCTTTGAGCTGAATTTCACAACTCTGTGTCTCATGACCTTACCAGTTTCTGGGAAATACACTAGATAAGCAGGGCAACCCCTGTCATACCCTACAAAGATACCCCTTGTACACCTTGAATCCAATTTCTTTTTGTTTTGCTTTAATGCATAACACACAGTTCCAAACACCCTCATGTTGGACAGATTTGGCTTCCGGCCTGTTAGAGCAAAGTACGGCGTTTGATCTACGCGCTTGTTATAACACCTGTTTCTTATGTACGCAGATGCCATAACTGCATATGGCCACAATTCCTTGCCAAGTTTATCCTGGATAAGCCATCTAGCCATTTCAAATAAGGTTCTCCAGTTTTGATGAGAAGAATAAGGTGCAGACGTCTCATGCCTTATTCCCTTCTTTCTGAGGAGTGATTGATATGCTTCTGAGGTGAACTCAGATCCATTGTCAGGCCTAATAGCTTTAATATTTCCCCATGGGGCTACATCAGCTAGAAATATCTCAGTTGCAGCCACAATCGCACCTTTGTCTTTCAGAAAATACACAAATATTGCACCTGATAAATCATCAGCAAATACTATGTCATACTTGTAACCATCTTTAAAACTGAATTAATTGGTCCAGCCAAATCAGCATGTACCATTGCTAATGGGGCAGTCGAGCGAATGTGGGGTTCCTTCTTTCTACCCTGTGTCATTTTACCTAGTACACAAACACTACAATCACTAGGTTTGGTTAGTTTGCCAACCACTTTCATACCCTCAACTACCTTCTCCAACTTCAAAACATCTTCATGATTACAGTGGCCAAGAATTTCGTGCCAACTATTAACATCACATGCATTGCTGATTTTGTCAGATGACACATTGTGATGATATGTGTTAAGATAATACAGTCTACCATGTTTGTCAATGTTGAATTTTGTACCATCAGTGTGTACCAACTCAGCATAATCAGGATGAAACATAACACTACCACCCTCATCTGTTGCAGCCTGAACAGAACAAATATCTTGAGGATATGATGGGACATACAAAACATTTTTCAATGATGCCTCAACACATTTACCATCAACACTCATAATTGACACACTGACGTTGCCCCTCTTGAGAGCAACATTGTTGCATTTAGTCCCGTTCGCCAACTCGATCAAATGTCTCTCCGGCTTGAATGTCTCGTCAAAGTAGAATCGATGACGATAGGTGCGGTTGCACCACAGTCCACCAACAGCGTGTTAGTCTTCATACTTTCGCTATAATCATCAGCAAAAGCATTTGCCTCAAATGCGAAAGAATGTTGTGCCTCATCCTCAGCTACAGTAACATCAGCTAACTGACTCACCTTGTCTCTGTTATGACCGTCTCTTCCTTCCACCTTTCTGTGACATGAACTGTCATTATGGGAAGAACTTTGGCAAAAGTTACACCACAGTTTGGGTCTTGGTTTGTTTCCATATCGGCGAGTTATGTGACCAACTTGACCACATTTGAAGCAAATGAGACCAATTGCGCGATCCATACGAAGACGACTTCATAGGGCCATTCACAGTTTTCATTATGGAATCATCCCTCATCGCAGTTCTGGCATGCTCGGTATCTTCAAAACTACGTAATGCAACTTTAAATTCACTGAATGTTTGCTGTTTGTCACTCTGTGCAATAACAACAACAAACGATTTGTAACTGTCTGGTAGACCTAACAAGTCTCGTATTTTAGCGGGTAACAACAGATTGAGATCACTACTATCCAACAACAATTAAACTCAGACTATTGATCTTGCATCAACAATTGATTTGTGTTGCATCTGGCTAACACATTTGAAGGAAGGATTGGTTCTTGTGAACAGAGCCCGCTCTATCTCATTTAGCATGGCGTCCCACTCCAATCAACAGCGTTCGTCAACAGAAAACCTCTTTCATTGCATAATCCAACCAGCGATAAACACAGGAAAATGCCAAGATGTTCTGATACGCCCAAGCTGCCCTAAACCACTCGAAAATGCCTACCAATACCTCATTTTCATTTCCCTATAAATACCGAGGGGTGTTTTGGGTTGTTTGCAGGGTTTGGATCCTGGTCACTTCTGGGGTTGTCTGATGTACCAAGTTGTTGATGTTCTCTCTTGCCGTGTGACTCGTAAGTGCGCGTAAGCGGAACCATAGCACGTAGTATTACTACCTGCTAAATTTCATATCTGAACCAAACATTTTATATCGAAACATCAGACAACTGTTTGAATAAAGAGATGCATACATTTACCTTTACGTTCCAAAAAGAGGCATCCTTCTGATTCAAATTGCCGTGCTATATATAGGTGGCCACACCAAACCGCTGATATTTTCAAGGATTTTCCAAACAGCTACTCGTTTTTATTGACATTTTATAAGTACAAGGACAACGCTAACAGGACGGCTTTTCAGTAGCCTTCCGTTATTATCACATAACTGAACCTTCTATTCATGCAAATGTTATTATATCACCGAAAGATTCATCCTCTAAGCCCACAACTAGTGGGATACCTATCAAGCATGTTGTGTGTGGTACTGTGTTGGACATGAAGCGTGTTGAATATACCATCTGCGGTGTTGTCAATGGGATTTTGCAAGGACACGGCTTTGCCTGAGTCTGATACAAAGTGTGTCGGCCTATCAATTCAATAGCAATGTCACACATGAAGCAAGCCTGCTCTCTCCGGCCCGGATGATAGCAATAGGGCTTGACCCGACCAAACATTTAAGTCGTTCACAGCGGCGGTTCTTTCACAGCAAACCTTTCTGAGGTGTTCGGTTATTACAAAATGCCACGGGTAAGTGCAAACAAAACAGTGCAAGCCTGTTAATATGAGCCAATGCAGTTTTGGCAGAACCAGATAAACCTTGCAATGTGGTGTGTGCGAGCACGCATCACAATGACAATATGACAATACATACGATCTCAGGGCCTATGAGAGGATTAAAGTCGTTTCGGTCCGTACTCCGTTCGGCCCACAACCCCAGAGTCGTTTAGGCCTGTCACAATTTTGGTCCGTCATCAGTCTGCCCGTCACACATTCGGCCCGAATTTTGTTTTGTATGCATGCAAGCTTTACTGATCTATTCATTATTTACCTGAATGTCACGAGTGTATATAAAGAAGAGTTATGTTGACGAATGTAGGCCCTCAGAGATTTAGGCCAGGTGGTTTATTTAATCATAATCAACTACGGAGGGCTCTGCTGGGATTCGTAGAAAACTGTCCAGAGGATTCGTTGGTATGGCCAAGATGGACGACGTTCGAACGGTAGCGACTCTTGTACATCACGTAGTAAGTGTGTTAAGAGCACTAGAACCGGTCACCGACGAGTAATTACGACTGTTACATGCCACCTGACGGCATCCTCTCTCGTTAATATAAAGAAAGAGACAGCTCTCAATCAAGCGGTGATCCAGGCGTATAGCGTACATCCTACAGGAGGTTCGGGAATTCTCCTATAGAGATTGATCCGACTTTTGCAAGTGACTTGACCATTCTACAAAAATACGTAACTCATGTTGTGGAAAAGGAACTGTTTATTTTGACTTCTATTCAAACTGCTTTTAACTCCCTTAGACAATTTACCACAGTTGTCAACACCCTAATCAGCGTGACATTCATCCTCAAAACCACAATGAGATAACTGAAATTAGACTTAATACACGGGAAAAATGCACGGAAACACATATGATTATTCATCTCAAAAGTCCATACACTACCAATACAGCCATTGTTTTGCATTTACAAGGTCAACAGTTTCCCCATTCTACTCTATCCTAGTGACTCATCGAATATTGGATAGACCAAAATCGATAATTTACCTGATTATTTAGCTATGGACAATACCAAAACAAAACTCGTTGAACTTTCGGCTACCAAATTGTCAGACCTTGACGGAAAAACACTTATCACATGCCCTTGTGATTTGCCCATGACTCACAGACCGTTCACCACATGCTCATCAACGCTATTCTTCCTCAAAGACATCGATTTCTTAGTTTACTGCCATTCTACTATTTTTAGCCACAGCAAGGTCCCAACCACAATAGTTCCAATGGGTGAGGGATACTATTTTGTCTCCACTCAATCAGACTACTACTTCTGGTCTGACAACTCCATTAAAATACTGCCGTCATGCACTATGTGCAAAGTAAAAGTACAATTTGATTGCACCCTCGACGTAGACAAAAAATCGGTGACTCCATCCTCTTCAAATTGCCATGAATCAGTAACTAATCTGATGGTGATGCACTTGATATATTATCCACTCTTTCTCCGTTTTGGCTATCAGCCCAGACAGCTTTCCAGTCACCAACTTTTAATCCAAAACATCACTTTAGGTCTCTCAAAATCGCGGTCACTGACAGTCAATTTTTCATATCTCGGGAAAATCGTCATACAGAGCGGACTTAATATGCACAAAGTCAGTCAAGCCATTAAGTAAGAAAAGACTGCGCCAATGGGGCTTGATATTCAAAGGAAAATCGACCTGTATCGCGGGACAAAAAAAAGGGTACCAAAAGACGATATATACACAGACCCACAGACCGTGCCGATGTAGGCGGAGTCAGAGTACCCCGACTTCCCACAAGGTACACGCCAAGAGGCTTGAATAGCGAAATATTCCCATAGCAGCACATGGCCTAAATTTCCTCCGGCGACAGCTATTTACCTGTCATATTGGACACTAGATGCCCGAAAGAACGAATAAGTGTTATACTTGCCATTTCTATCACCCCACTGCCGCACAGAGCAAGAAATACTCGTTGGGTAAGTGCGAATAATTCTTTTGATATTATCAAGTATTAACGATTACGTGAACTTGTTTGAAATGTTCGACATCTGATTATAGGGCTCGTTATTTCTGCCATGTATGTCAACAGAGGAACAAGTCGTTATCTCTGTATAATAAATAGCGTGTACATTTAACTGATAATCGCGCGTTCTGCGTGTGGTGGGATCTTTGTGAATGCTGACACAAAAGGTGGGGCGTGAGGCGGAGCTGGTGGTGGGGTCGGGGTTGGTTTGGAGGGTCAAGTTAGGTATATACAAGCAGTCAAGTACCCCGATACATAGTAGCACATGGCCTAAATCCCTCCGGCCAGCTATACCCATCCATCCATCCATCCTATCACCCCATCCAGCCATCTCAGTCCATCCATCCATCCATCCATCCATCAACATCGTTATCTCCATACTGATAATCCGCATCCATCCATCCATCCATACAAGCAAAGATACATGCCATCCATCCATATCCATCCATCCATCCCCATATCCCCATCCATCCCATCCATCCCATCCATCCATCCATCCATCCATCCATCCATCCATCCATCCATCCATCCATACATACATACCATACATACATACATACCATCCATACACACCATCCATCCATACATACATACATACATCATACATCCATCCATCCATACATACATACATACATACATACATACATACATACATACATACATACATACATACATACATACATACATATAAATACATGCATACATAAATACATACATACGTGCACATACAATACACATACATACATCATACATACATACATACATACATACATATACATACATACATGCATACATACATACATGCATACATACATACAATACATACATACATACATAAATTCATACATGCATACATACACATACATACATACATTACATACATACATACATACATAACATACATACATACAACATACATACATACATACATACATACATACATACATCATACATGCATTGCATACATACATACATTTATCAAACATAAATATCAAACATGTCATATATGCATACTTATGTACATACATACTATCCCGATCAACATTGATCCTCAACTATTCCTATCCGCATGATTAACTTAATACTAATTGAGTGCAGAAAATTCTGTGTTCTATATTCTGTGCTGTGTATTATTTCTTCCAGTTACACAATAGATAACTTATGTTACAGTCCTTGTTGCTGATGCGAACAATGATTGATTACCTGTCAACAGGTTGCCCACCATCCTCATGCTTCACCCCATCCAAGTTCCTAGACAGCTCCAGTCAGACAATTTGAACCTCTTATGAAATAAGTTCAAAAGCCTCACGACCGTGCATAAGCAGAAGTTGCAATAGCCTCAACACTGTGCACAGGCAGAAGTTTCAATAGCCTCAACACTGTGCACAGGCAGAAGTTGCAATAGCCTCAACACCGTACATAACCAGAAGCTGCAATAACTTGCTTCCCTTTGGTGTCAAAGAGGACACATACCACGTGACTACGGAACTATGTCTCGCCTGCCACAATATTTGTCGACACGGTCTGCAATTGTGATGCTATGTGGTCTGTGCATAAGTATTGCATCACTTGCTTTCGTCAATCTGTCTGAAAATATTAGGTCAATGGTAGTGAAGCAATTACCATTACCAACACATAAAGACCACGCTCCCTGCAGTCATTCTATTCTCAGATCATTCTACAAGACGTTTCATTCATTTCCAGAGTCTGGAAAGTGGTACAACGACCTGGAGAACAAGCCATATGAACCATCGATATGCGAATTTACAAATTGTGATGTCTTCAGTATGTTTAGAATGAAGAGTATTAAAAATGTCTTGTTTGTGGGCGATTCACAAGGCAGGCACAGTTTCAATGCTATGAGGAAGTATTTGGCAAGTTCATCCGGTGTACGCTGCTCCTCTGTACGCTTGTTTAACAGAAGTCAGATATTTTCACAAGGTCGTGTTAATGTATCATTCAAACCGAAACTACCAGATGAAGTCTTAACCTTCCACTGCGATCAACTCGGGTATAACTTCACAGTCAAGATGCTATACATCGGTTTATGGTCCTTGAGTGACACTGTCAACATATCCGGTTACAGTAATATGCCATCATTCCAATGCCTTTTTGTTGAATACATCTTCAAATACTATCTCCATGACAAATATCCGGAGCTGGTGGTCTTCTTTTCACTTTTCAACCACTTGAAATGGGAACTGAACATTACCAAAACAGAATTTGTTGACCACTACAAGCCACTTCGCAATTTGCTGCAATCAACATTGCCCCGAACTACCTGGATTCAGTGGTTGACAAACCCGTTGGAATTTGAGAGCGCCAGAAAAGGAACTTCCCGCAAATTCAAAGGTCTTAGATATAATGGGCATCTCGCTGGGGAAATTATGATTATATTTTCACGATGGTTGTACGATGCCTTAGCTGATGTGTTGGTAACACCAAATTCCAGACACCTTGGATTTTTCAATGTTGCAAACATGACGGCTTCTTTGGCCAATCGAAGCCATGATGGAGTACATTTTGATGTTCTGTGGTATGGCAAATGGATGGCATATATGCTTGAGACAATGTGCCACGGTCTATAGCAACAAGCCTCGACGGACCTGCTAGATATCACCCAAGCGAAGACCCTTGTGATTACTTCTGTTGATAAAGGTATCTCCTTCTTGCAGGATTTATAATATAAGAGGCTACTATGGTGTTGATAGGACTAGCGTTTGAATAACACGAGTGCTTTGGGGGAAAGTGCATACCTTTGGTAACTTATTCGAACTTGCACTAATGATTGTAGTGACAATAAACAATTTTGGTGATTTATTAGATTTAGTATGATTGCTTTGGGTGAAATAAAGTTAATATGAAGCAAGTAATTGGGGCGTCACAAAGCAATTTTGGCTATTCATTGGACGACATATAAACACATGGTATTCATCGCAT
>CM067355.1:27840632-27875632 GCA_034190875.2 Urechis unicinctus
CCATCAAAACTAGACCAGATGCACAGATTTTAAGACTAACTTACCAATGATCATGGTATTAATAGCCTACATCTGATAGATTCAAATGAGGTGATGGTTCTATTAAAGAATTGGATTACAAGCATTGAACATTTATTTTGAAAGCTTCTATTGAAATCAAAAGGATCACTTTCCTGACTAATTGATGGCAGAAGTTTGACACGACTGAACTATCATGTAACATATAATCAAACTTATAGGAATGTAATAAAGAACTCATGTTTTAGTGTATTACAATGATACATAATATTTCCATGTCCAATAAAAGTACTTTAAAAGCAAGGTTAAGGGTAACATTACTGATGCAAGTATATAATTCAATGATGTCGAAAGCAAAATATCAATCTTCAACCTTTGGAAAAAAAATCTCATTTGAAAGAGTAACCCCACCCCCACTAACGCAGTACCACCAGAGTTGTTATATAGTGTACTATGACACTAGCCATCCTAGTGGCTAGTGGTGGCTAGTGTCATAGTCCACCATGCAACATTGTGAGTTACAGGGCATAATGTCTGAAGACGAGTGGGATCGATGATCCTGGAATCAGGATCTCCTACCTTACTCAACAACCGAATTGGAGCGTTTGGCTTATTGTGATATCGGAGCGAATGTCCGTTGTCATGATCAGGCAATGTTTACATCTGACAGATGGCGCAAAAGCCGTTCGCTAAAATGGCCAATGGCAATAGTCAATACGGTTAAATGAACGTTAGGAAATACATTTTTTTTAAAAGTCATTGGTAATCGGTAGATCTGTCTAACCAAGCTGTAGGCATCTAGTAACATTAACGTGGTATCTGGGTATTGTTCGCCATTGGAATAGTGTTAGTGACCGGTAAGCGTGAGTGTGAACCGTACAGCCCACGTGCGTAACAGCCCGGTGAAGCTCGCTAACCACTGTAAACTACGGGTATTTCATAATTTGTCGTACATGAAATTTCTTCCCGCAACAATAAAGTACATTGTCACATGAATGATATTCAATCTATAAACGTTGGAATCATACTGACCGAGCGGGAATCACATGGAAACATAGCGTGTAAAATGGTCATGGCTGACGGATCACCTTTGAAAGGCTTTGTTTATATTCGCTCGTGTACCGGAAACTCCACGCTGTATGGCAAGCTGGAATTGTAACAATCCCACAATAAACCTTCTGCTTGAGCCCGCGGATGCGTTGGTGGGGAAAGTTAGATTTTACGACATGAGCAAACTGATAACACAAAACAATCTGGCTAATTATTCCCTTGTTAAAAAACAGTCCGTTGATATGATATGTTTTCATTTATTACTTGAAACTTTACACATCATAGATCGAGAAAACCGGTATCTCAATTCAGTGAGATTCTCCAAACGTTTTGAATGCTGATCTGCGTCTCGAAATCCCAGCTTAAGTGCTACATTTGTTCTTATTTACCTAAATTAAACACTATCAGACGGATATATATTGAGAAAAAAACACCAAAAATGAGTTGACAAAGACTTACAACCCCGGATTTCCCAGTAAAATCGCCATTTTTTTTATATCCGCCCGTAAAGATATTTGAGTGTGTGCACACATATATGTTTATTTATATACATATATTTATATATGTAAATATAAAAATGTAAATTCATTTATTTAAATATAATATATATATATGTATATTTATATCAATATCTATATATATACATGCATACATATTTTTAATATATGAATATATTTAGATTATATATATATTTATGAATACACACAAATATATATTTACATATAAACGTATTTGGATACATATATATATATATATATATATATATATATATATATATATATATATATATATATATATATATATATATATATATATGTAAATATATATATATATATGTATATATATATATATTCATGTATGTATATATTTATATATGTATACATATGTATATATTATATACTCTATATCTATATATATATATATATATATATATATATATATATATATATATATATCTCTATATATATATATATATATATATCTATATATATATCTATATATATATATCTATATATATATATATATATATATATATATTTGCCGTAAACTGTCATATTTAAAGATATTACTTTAAGCTAGCAGAAAAAGGTTCGAAGGGTTTGCGATCATCTCATGTTCCATGACCTTTTCGCCGAGCTAACAAATGTGATATTGCAATAGCTTGCGTCATGATTGTTGTGTCTCTGTTTCTGACAGTGCACTTCTTTGCATCTGAGGTAGTGCTAATCCAAGAACGTTTATTGCGTTGCTACTCTAAGGTACACAAAATAGGTCGTATCAACTCTTCCAGTTAACTTGTCACGTATTTCTTGCTCCTGCATGGTGTCACACATTCTACATTGGTTCAATACTGTCATAGCAGAAATTTCAACACAGACAAAAATCCACAGAGGTAATACAGGTTAAATGTTTCTTTATTTCTATTCGCCAGATGGTGCCACTTTTCCAAGCCGTCGGTTCATGACGTTTCTCTGTGACCGACTGGCTCCAAAGTGGTTAATTTTATTTCGCAGACATTCACGGTTTACAGAGGCAGCCTCAACACAGGCACTCCGCTGAATCTTAAACTCTGCAAGCTCATTTGCTTGGAATTTCCATGCTCGACTATCACCCCTCCCTTTCTCCTCCAGGCTTGTCATTTTAGCTTTCCGCTGGTCTATATCCCTTTCGATCTCAGTTATCTTAGCTAGGTTATTGACCAGCTCACCCCTCTGAGTCTGCATAGCCTTGTCAAGCTCAATAAGCTCTCTGAGTGGTAGTTCGTTGTCTGTTTGTGTATCTAGGTCTTAGATGGTGTTATGAACGTCCTCTATGAAACTTGTTTCTTCCACACCACCTTGCTCTGTAATGGCTTCAGGGCTACTCATTTCTAAATTCTCTGCAGCTTTAGCAGCTGCTTGGTCAACGCCTTGGAGGACTTTTGCTTACTTTTGTGACACCGATTTTTGGAACCACCAAGTGAACCTCAAACCATCATGGATGGCCTTTGTCCCCCCATCTTTACTAGCTATTGTTTGAAGTGAAAGCGGGGCTTTAGTACAAGAATTTATAATAATTAAGTCAGGGTAGTCCTTCAAATGTAACTGTCCTCTAACAAGTTCAAACTTTGTATAATCGCGGCCGAGGGCGGGGTCGGGCCTTTTTCATTGTCCCAGGTACAGCACGGCTGGCCTTTACAATCACGCTGACATCGACCGATGTTAACCGCAGCGTTGTGCAAAACCTGGGTCACGCCGTGGTTAAGAAAAAGACAATCAAGATTTCTGGCAATGAGGTCATGTCTATTGATGACAGCGATGTGTACCACTGTTACCATGACTTGTGGTGGACGGCACAGGAGAGACAGGGCCTCCAGTACCACGGCATTGACACATCAGATGACCGGAACACAACTAAGATACGACTGGGGGCAGGAGACAAGGTTGAGACTGAGGAAGAGGACAAGGCTGTAGCTGATGTGTATAGTAGCAGGTTCTACGTTCCGCTTGACTTTGAACTCCTCGAGTGTCACATGTCATTCTACTAGAGCGCGCGTAATGACAGACTGAAATACGAGCTCACATTCAACGACTACAACCGCCTGATTCAAGCACCAGGTGACACCGACGTCAGCTACAAAATTGATGGCATCTCGCTGGAGTATGACATGGTTACCCAACCAGAGTTGGCCCGTATGATACGCACCCAGTACACAGGTCGGCTCTCGATTCTGTATGACCGTGTCACAGAAAGCTTGTATGCAATAAAAGAGATCACAAAAAGCCAGAGGCGGCCGCCGGATTGAATGTTTATATGTATATTGTTATGGATGCACAGCTTAACATTAAAAATGGCAGGTTCGTCAGCACAGTGTACTAACAAGGGCTTGATGACCGAGTTTACATTTCCAGATGGTCCCTGTTCGGCAATTGTTTGTGGGCAGACAGGATGTGGGAAAACCGCATTCATCCTCGACCTACTTGAAGGGCCCTTCTTCGGCGCCTTCGAGCATATTGTAATTCTCTGCCCTACCATACGTTTCAACGAGGCCTATCAGATGCGGTCATGGGTGTGGTATGATTCAGAAGTGTATGTGGTTGACCCCGGGGAGCGGCTCCATGACCACTTGAGGGCTTTCTACCACTGCTTTAAGGGCGAGCCTACCCTCTACATTATTGATGACTGTTCGGCAACAAAGGCCCTAACCAAGAAGAAAGACATGTTATCTGAACTGGCCATTAGCGGCCGCCATGCGCAGCAAAGTTTCTGGGTCCTCACCCAGAAATTCAACTCTGTGCTGAAGGATCTACGTGAACAGACCCGTTGGATGGCATTTATCCACACCAAGGATAGGGACTCGTTTGAAGACGCCCTGCGAGAGAATGATGAAATTTCAACGATGGAGGAACGTACCACAGTACGCCATCTACTAGCAAAGACCAAGCACGCATAACTGCTGCTGAACACTGATCAACCCACTGGATATGCTGTCGATTGAGGTGGTGCTGGTTTTAATTGCAGCCGCTGCTTCAGTAATCATTTGAGGTTTCTTCGTCTGAGAAGCAGTGCGATATATTAGACTTTGAAGGTGTGTACGTATATTCATGGATCCTGATACCATTATTGATCAACTCGTTGAACAAGATGCGACTAGCCCGCGGGCCACAAAGTCTGAGCGAGCAGAACCCCATTGCACCCCTGGTGAAGATTTATCTTCTAAGAGAGTTAGGCTTGCTGCTGTCATAGCTGGGGGTCAGGCCCGTCAGTACCTCGGCGATCAGCACCTGTCGACTGCAAAGATTGAATCAATGTCCGATGAAGAGATTGCAAAGCTCTATGCAAAATATGAGGCTCGGATGGGCGCTAGAATGACGCGGACTCTGGGGCAGTCAGTTCTCCAAATGTTTTCTAGCGTTGCTTGTGCGTTTCTGCCAATCCCCCCAGAACATCAGCCAATTCTGATGTCGGACCTCGAGACTGACCCGTTTGTCAGGCGCTTAGAACTGCCACATGTGAACTTTATCAACACTATGGTATGATGTTGGCTCCGCTTAACGCGACCTTAACAACCGCAAGGTACTGCCAATTTGGAGTGAGCACCCCCGCGATCCACGACCGGCCATCCGACAACCCTCCTGCAGAGGACCTGCCTGGGTGCTGTCAATTGGAGGAACAAAATTAGTAGGTAACATGGAGAACGCAAATCAAGAGATAATGGCGGTGACTAGTGATCAGCCTGCGCCTCGACCTCAACTTGTGCCAAAGGAGAAACCTACATAAAACGCTAAAAAGGTTGAGGAAGGCGAAAGGGGGCTGCGGCTCGAAAAGCTAATCAAAATAGACTTCTGAGAGAGCTGCGGGAAGCCAAGTCCGTGCTACACTCTAAAAATTGGCCCCCTCCTCCCGCCCCCCAGTTTGACCGGGGGTCCGCCACAGGGAGATGTGTTCGACTCAGTCTTGGCCAACATGGGCGACATCACCTTTGATTGTCGTTGGAGTGGGGGCATTTGGACTAGCATTGTATTGCTACAGGCAGAGAGATGTAGCCTCACCCCCTAAACAGGTTGTGCCCAGGGGAGAGCTCATTTAAAGGATCTGTTTTACATGAAATAAGATGACAACACCAATTACTGATGGAAAAAGGCTCGTCAACGCCCTGTACCACGGTGCAGTTATTTCCGCTATATCAATACGTTATGCAAAGCTTGCTAAGATGCTTCTGGGTGGTGGCGCGCCACGTTTTGATTTCACCCTACGCGACCTGGCTATGGTTATTGCCGATGTATCACTAGCTATGGCCACAAAGGATATGCTAATTAAACAAGGAATCTTACCAGTTGATATACTGAAGTACTGTCCACAATCGTGCTACTTGTTGGAGGTGCTCTTGTTAACGCCCTTGCATTCTCTGGGAGCCACTTTTTATTCTCTAAATTACGAAGCAGCCAAGTGGACGCGGAATGTAAACGCCATGATATGGCAATCGAGCAGCTTCAATCTGCTCAGGCAGCATGGGCCAAGAAGTGAACTGCGCGTTTAGATTTCATCACTGAGCAACTGTGGCGCCAGGGACATGCAGAGCATACTTTTTGGGATGTGGATGAGGCTATGCGTGAGTACTACATCTTGACGGATAAATCCATCGACAAGCTGAACTCTGAGCCGCAGCTTTCAGACTTCTACGAGCCCTCATATGGTCAAAATGAGCGTGAGGTGGCGTTCATTATACTGGGTATAGCTGCGGCTAGGCTGGTTGCATACAGGCTTGCCAAGTAGGTCATTTTGGAGACTCGGGCTTTTACTTTGTATGGATCGTTGCATGCAAAAGATCTACTATAGTCCGAAGGGCTACTGGAAAGGCATTACAGCTATCAAGAATTTTGCGACGGAAGCAAGGCTTTCTGAGGAAGTTGCCAGGGTTGGCTAACAAAGCAAGCTATATGGCAAATCTACCTGCCAGTGCCCAAACACATTCCCATACCAAAGTTTGATGTCCCTGTCCCTAATGAAGTTCACCAAGCCGATCTCTTATTTCTTCCTCATGATGTTGTGAAGCGCCGGACTTACAAGTATGCCCTTACTGTGGTGGATGTGGCCTCGCGCTACAAGGCAGCCGAGCCATTGGCTACAAAGGAGGCTAACGGGAGTCTATGGGAGCGGTGAATCAGCTGCTAGCAAAACATGGAGTATCAGTCAGGCGTGGTGGTGTGAATATCCATCGAGACCAGGGTATAGTGGAATGCTTTAACCGCACCCTTGCTGAACGACTCTTTGGACACCAGTACGCCGAAGAGTTAAGAGATACTGGAAAACGATCGAACGATCCATATTGTTGGGTATACAGCTGATGTCTCCCTCTACCTTGCTTATGCCCTGCGTTAGGAGATGGGAGTCATTGCCCCGCAGGTTGTGGAAGACCACGGGGATGGGGGTTGCCTTGGGGCTCAGCCTAAGCTTCAGGTTACAGGCACTGTGGGTAGCCCCTCTGTACTTGCCGGTTATGTGGCAGTGGTCACGAACCCAGTCAGTTCCGAGTGGTTTGCTATAGACGTGGCATTGGGTTGCGGTCTTGTGGACTCTTTGTTCCTCCCTGGTCATCCGCATGGGGACTGGCTTGGAGAGAACCGATTTGATCTTTTTCTCCTCTTGCTGTAGGGCCTTGAGGAACTTCTCCATGGCGTCGCTTCCCCTGTAGATGACTGGGGGTGAGGTCTTCCCGTCGCATCGGACTACTATGTAGCGGTACCCGCAGCCCTGGTGTTCCTAGGGCTGGTCCTAGGAGCTTTACTGTGAGTGCCTCGAAGTCTGCGTAGATAATTTAGGGGGCCGGAAGTTGTTTTTGCCAGTTCTGAAAGGTTAGGATGTTTTTCCCTTCCTCGGGCATGTCTACTCGCACGGCAGTCTGGCCTATGCCTGCACACTTGGGCTTGTGGGCAAGGAGCAGCTTTTCGGTTGTGTACCCGTGGAGCCAGTGCTTGCAGAAGAAGTTGCGCTCTTTATGCTTTGTCTGGTCCTAAAGGAGGCGGTTCAGGTTCTTGATCCAGGTGTACTGACACAGACCGTCTTTCTCGATGAGCTTGAGGTTTATACAGTTGCCAGGAAGTTTGCTGATTCGGTAGACCATAACAGCTTTCCCATCCCAGCCAAATACGTTCAGGCCTCTGTCGAGAGCGGTTTAGATTTTTCCGACGTGGGCGACTGGGGTTGGGTAGGACACGCCTATGCCCTCTAGCTTATCCTTGAGCCACTGGATGCTGTACTTTGATGTCCGCTGCGGATCCTTGCTGGCTTGGTTGAGGGCTGAGACGATGGCCCATAGGATGCAGAAGTCGTCTCGGTTCTTAACGTTTATGATGGCCTTTTTGTTTGCCAGTGCTGACGGTAGGGGGAGGTAGGAGCCGCCTTTGAGTGGTTGATTCTTCGCGATGTTGATCCAGATGTTTTCTCGAACATCCACCCAGAACCTAGGTTAACCCACTTCTCCAGCATCTCCTGGATTTGGGGGCCGGCCGGGTCTATCGCGTGGTCAATGTCTTCTTTGCCTAGAACCGTTTGCTGCTTGTTTCGTAGGACTGGCTCTGCGTACTCCGTTACACCATCTATCTATCTAAGTATCTATCAAAGGAAACGAGCGGGTCATATTTACTAGAATCTTTTTATTCAATACTCAACGTCTCCAGAGCTGTTGTATTGTAGCTCGAATCTTTGTAATGGGTTCTTGAGTCCGCTACTTCGGGCTAGCACTGCTTGTGATATATCAGCAGCTGACAAATAATTAGTGGCATGAGTCGTCCTGGAATTCACGTGGCTGTCACGAGTTGGCATTTATTCAACATATTCGGCACAATCTCTGGAAAATAGAATGGCGACGCTTCAAAGATTATAGGATCAACAAAATAAGTCACCTGACGTCATAGTTGGTTTGCATGTGGATTTGAGGAAAAACTTATATGCATATATATGCATATATGTATATATGTATATGTTAACATCTTTTAAGTGACGCTCTGTGAGGTGTGAGTAGCCAAAGCGACAGCCAGTGAGGTACATATTTGCCATGAGGGTCAGGTGGTGGAGAGAAGCGCTCTACCAATGATAACGAATATATGGAGGGGTTTTCAGTTCATAGCTATCAGATAAGCTGGCTATCAAGGTTAGCTCAATATCAATAGTGAACGGCCTGTGCATGACTTGGATTGGCACGTTATTCAAGGTTGCTCCACCAGCCATAGGAAATCGAGAGAACCTCGCTTGGCTTAATTGTGTCAGATTTTGTATAAAGCTGCGTTACTTTGCCTGAGTTGCTGTACAGCGCATTCATACAAGCGTACATGATGCCTTACACCTAATGTTAATTAGTTCGTCGCTATCCACGTGGAGAGTGACACATTGTTGACGTGAAGCCCGTATATCTGGAACCGGAATTTTATAAGCTCGTGGCCTGTATCTCACACCAGCTGACAAGCTCCTCTAGATGAAGAATGCTGCTAATAAAATGCAGGTCGATGACAAACACAGACTGTGGCACAGGGTCATGAGACAATATGTAGCCTCACGGACGAATCCCCTCATTCCTATTTGGGCAGAAGCAAGTGGCTCCCTTCGTAGGGCGATGTGAGTGGTCGTTTGGTGATGGGATCTGCGGTTAAAACTCACGTGACGGTTGCTGTGGGTTTTTATAAAGTTTTATAAGGTCTCCTGGTGTGGACGCTGATACTGATGCTATAACCGTCGTTCCTGTTATAAATGGGACCAATCAAATGGTAGGGATATGTAAACCTGGTGGCCAACGAGTTGCTGCAATATATTTTGACCAACTTTTACAGCTCGCAAAAAGCAGTATCAACTTGTTCAGTAGTGTCACTGTTAATTGAATGTGACTTGTAGACTTATAGACTCAGTATGATACAACCAACGGCACCAAGCTTAAACTGGCTGATATTACAACATATACCCAAATGAAGGGGGATATGACCATTTGGGTCACCGTGTTTGTGTCGGGATGTTGATGAGAGACGATTATTCGTAGGTCGCCGACGTTATTGTAGATAGCTGAGGGTTGATGTCCTGCTAAATAATACCCGAGACTTTATATTAATTTCTATTTTCTTTATACGTCTCTGCTGGCTGGCACGTTCGGGTTCTGATGCTGGTATCTTGTTGCGGGATGAATATGTCTCTCTTTGTGGAATTATCTTGTGGAATACTCTATGTGTGTCTGATGCTGTCGTATTTATAGTGAAAGATGGGGGTGGCGTGATGTGGTGAGCTGTGATTGGTTGATCGGGGGCTTGGGGTCATTTGGACTGACTTGTAATTATCAAGAGCTTTAATTGGAGATCAAACGGGGCAAGTTAATTGTTAAGGGAATTGACGGTATTCAAATGTTTTCATCAAAGGGTTGGATTTGTCAAAACCGGGACTATATAATTTAAAAACTGACCCGTTCCGAACATTGACTTAAAGGGATTCAAAAGGTTTACGTAAATTGGACAACACGGTACGAGTGAAAAGGGGTGAATTTCATTAGCCTAAATTGGTTTAGTTTTCATGTCCCGAGTGGCCGAAAGGTTGTAAATCTAACTTAAACTTTTGGGAGGGATGGAAAAGTGGTGGGTGTATGTTTTCGTAAATGTATGTCTGTGTGTATGCGTTTGTTGGGGGGTCCAATATGCCCTTCCTTTGTAAAAGGACACTCCGATGTCCTTGTGTATGATGGATCATGTGTGTGTGAGGATGTTTGAGCGTGCCAGCAGCCTACATTATAGACATTACAATATACAAATTGTGTACGAAGTAACATAAAACTGCAATTGAAATAAGTAATTATATAAAAATGAGACTCATGTCAATTCATTAACATAGGAATTTAAGAATGAGAATAATTGGTAAGGTAGACATTATATACATACAATTATTATGAAGCTGTTAAATGTAGAATCAGTCCATATAGTGCAAGTTATACACATTTTGTGGTTATGGTTCCACAGTGAGGGTAATCCTTTTGAGTCATTAAATAGGGGATCCTGCGTCCTAATTAATTTTCTTTCCTTGTTGTTGATGAGATTTTTTGATTTTTTTTTGTGCGCGGTACCGAGGTTATGGCAGTTGTACACTATGCCCTAGCTATTTTGTACATGCAAGGCTACATTTTTGTTGTTTTTACAGCCATATTATTAACATACTACATTCTTGGTATCTTACGATACTTCAATCATACAAGTAATTTAAATAATATAGATTTAGGTTGTATGAACCTCTTAGGATAAAGTGAATACAAATAACATTAAGTATGAAGTAGAATCAATAAGACAAAAAACATACAGTTGCATTTTGAATAAAAATGAGTTGTGTACATAAAGTGTAACATGCATATACATTCATAAACGTGGGACATTTACTAAAACAAAATATATACATACAATTTTTTTAAGCAAATATTTGAGGTGTAAATAATGTTGAAACATTTACGTTAGTACAACTTATGTCAAGATCTAATATATATCAAGTATATGAAACATTGAATACATAGCTGGTAATTGCTTATACATATATAAGCAATTACCAGCTAAGTTTATTATCACTTTTTGGTTCAGAGTGTGGAGTTAGTAATGGGTAAAGGGCTGGCGCGGAGGCAGGGGTAAGATCGGAGTGAGAATTGGGGGGCGGGAAGGCACAAGGTAAAATTTGTGTAAGACCGGAATGGCAAAATTGCAAATAAATCATATGATTTGACGACAAAATTGTTTTTGCTAATCGTAACTTAAACAATGATATAGTCACGGAATTTGGAAGGGTCAAGGTTTTTTCGGTCAAACAATTTCTTATGGACGGGTTATCCCACGTTAAATTTAAATTGGCTTTGAAGGTTCCCGAACTCAAAGTTAACGCTGACAGTTCAAATTTTTCTGGTTGTTTCAAGTATTGTGGACAAAAGGTCAGATACAACAAATCCAGAGAACATCAACTAGTGCCGTTGGTAAGTACGAGTTGAAGAGTTGTGTGAGACTTTATTGTTTTGACTTAAATTAAAAAGGTGATAATGATTAGAATTGTAAATAAAAGGTAAGTGAGAATCAAAGGAGGTGTGGCTTCATGCTCGGATGTATTGTTGTGTTGTGATGCGCGGTGGATCTGATTATGTTGCCAATTAAGTGATTGGTGCTCTCCTATGGACAATGCTTTAACTTGTTTGTAGAATGGTGACTGTTAGTGTGAGCTGTCTGACTTGGAAGAAAAGTTGGAGTGTTAGGGAAACACTTAGGGTTGAAATTACAATTGAAACATAGCTGATGACATGGGGGGAGGTAAACCAAGATAAAGCCGACTTAGGTTGCCATTGTTCGGAATAAATCGGGTCCGTTAATGACTGGTAGATGCTGTTATTGAGTTTAGCCTGCAGAGATATCTGACTGAGACTTAATTTTAGCTGATCATCTGTATTGGACGCATTAGAAAATTTGTGATGGTAAATATTAAAAGATGGAACAGAGAAGTTTAGAGGGTTTTCGAAAACTGTATTTGATCTTATGAAGGAGAGTTGATCCATAGAGAAGAAATTGTGCAGTAATGCGAGGTTAACGGGAAAATAAAGGGAAGAGTTCTCGGATCTCGCGCAATTATTGACACGGGCAGGTAAAGAAAAATTTTCAGCGACGACAGAACATTTGCATGGTATATGCAAAATACAAATATTACATCCTGGTTTGGTAACAGTATCTGCTCCTGGACAAGTAAGGGAAAGAGATGTTATATTACTAAGAAGAATATTTCCAGATGATATTTCTTTAATTAGAGGAATAATACCGTTAGATATGAAGCGAAACCTGCACAGTTTGTTTATGGAGTCAGTTTGATCCATAAAGAGGGCGCTTGCACATGTCAAAGTATGATGTTCTCGTTGGGTGAATAGATGAGGGCAACGTTTATAAAATGACCCCTGACACTGTAACAATTCCATCAGAGAAAGCGGTTCAGGTCTTTGATTTGCGTGTAATTAAACTTGCCGTCCTTCTCAATCATCATGAGGTTTATACGAGTACCAGAGTGCTTACTGATGCGGTGTTCAGTAGTGGTCTTCCCATTCCAGCAAAAAACATCCAAGGCTAGGTTAGCATGCTTTTCTATTTTCTCAACATGCGACACTGGTGGAGGATATTCTACACCTGCACACTGCAGCAGATCCATGAGCCACTGAATGTTATATTTTGATGGTCGCTGTGGGTTCTTGGCAACCGGGTGCAGAGTGGCTACAATAGCCCATGGAATGCAGAAGTCGTCCCAGTTCTTTACGTTTATGATGGCCTGCTTAGCCACCAGCGCTGCCGGAAGTCGCAGGTAGGAGCCACCCTTCAATGGTTGGTAGTTGGCAATATCAATCCACAGAGTTGTGACCGTCTCAAACTCCCACCCAGAACCTTGGCTGGTCCACTTCTCCAACCGCTCTTGGATATTAACAACACTCTGGTCCAGCGCAACGTCCAGGTCTTCCGAGGAGAGAACCACCTGCTGCCTATTACGCAACACAGGCTCAACATACTCAGAGCTGTCAGCATCAGCGTGCTTGGAGAGTCTTATCTTAAGGGCAAACTGACATTTGATTTCACCTAGCTCTTCCAGCTCACCAGTCGAAACTTTATGCATCTTCCGACGCATGCACTTAAAGAACATCATATGGTCCGAGCCAAGGGGGTAAGACTCAGGGACATTCATCACCCATCCACGCAAATAGTTTTTAACAGCCCACTTAGTCTTCTTAAACTCAAGACGCGCTGTGGGGACTGGGGACTGGGTTGTGGGGACTGGTCTGCGTGGGGCAGGGACTGGTCTGTGTAAGGCAGTGGTGGGGACAGGGGTGCGAGCCACCCCAGCCCTTAATCTAGCCAATATCTCCTTGTATGTACGGTCATATTCATTACGCACTTGGAGTTCTTAGCGTGGATAAGCAGGCTTAAAACTGTAAATTGAAACATAATCGTTTTGGGCTTCACGTGCTTGCTGATTATAAGTCATGTTTACTATACAGTTCCATTAGTCTAAAAGGGAATTTGTTGATACTCAAAAGACAACGACTATAAAGCGAGCGAACTTTGCCCTTGCTAGCAGCACCACAACATTTCTATTTTTATACAGTGGGGAATCCCCGTTCAGTGGCGATGGCTGGCGAGTCAGTGTCCCCAGCTATAGGCCGTTGTGAGGCATTTTTTTGGGCACTACGAAGACTACTGTGGTTGACTTTATCGAACCCACAATCCATGCACAAT
The DNA here is from genome assembly GCA_034190875.2 of Urechis unicinctus. Taxonomy (NCBI): domain Eukaryota; kingdom Metazoa; phylum Annelida; class Polychaeta; order Xenopneusta; family Urechidae; genus Urechis; species Urechis unicinctus. The sequence continues at coordinate 27,854,444 of CM067355.1, forward strand.
CCTACCTTATTATTTTTTATAGCTTTCTGACAACCTGTACAAAGACGATTATATCTGTGTAATCCACAAAACTCTTGCTCTTGCCTACAGGGCCTGTTACAGGGGTCTTTCTTCCCGAGTAATATCAATGGGCACTTATTGTCAAATACTACCATTGTTATATATATAGATCTCTATTAGTCTAATTGGTAATACCGTCTGGCAGCAACTGGGAATCGGACGGCACCACAAGCAACTCCTCCTTTACAAAGCCACAGAGAGGTCCATCCAACAACTAGTAAAGTACAGGCTCACCAGATTTAGTGACAGAGCTTCCAATCCGGTAAACATTGATTGACCACACAGGGTCAGTGGCCGCCGGCACTGGTCTTGCTCTGCCTCACCAGGCTGGTAGAGGTAGTGAACTTCAACACCAGAGGGAAGCTTTTGCTCTTTGACCCCCAGCGGGTGCCCTGGTACGACTGCAGAGGGCTTTTGTGTAACTCGTTTTGACTTTATAGCAACTTTAGGTTTTTTTTCCAGTCAAGCGGGTCACCTCATTATTTATAGCAGAGACTACACCCTGCAGTCGAGAAACCCACTCAGTCGATCGTTTTCCAGTATCTTTTAACTCTACGGCATACTGGTGACCAAAGAGTCGCTCAGCCAGTGTTTGGTTAAAGCGTTCTACTATAGCCTGATCTCGATGGATATTCACACGGCCACGCCTGACTGATACTCCATGTTTTACTAACAGCTGATTTGCTGAACCCATAAACTCCCGTCCGGGGTCGACCTGAAGTAGTTTGGGCCACCCCAGCGGTCCTCGCTTATATATCCTCTCCAGTGCACCTGCGACCTCTTTAGCCTCTTTTGTAGCCAATGGTTCAGCCGCATTGTAGCGCGAGGCCACATCAACCACTGTTAGGGCATACTTGTAAGTCTGGCGCTTCACAACGTCATGAGGAAGAAATAAGAGATCGGCTTGGTGAATCTCATTAGGGACAGGGACATCAAACTTTGTCCTGGGAATGTGTTTTGGCACTGGCAGGTAGATTTGCCATATAGCTTGCTTTGTTACCCACCCCTGGCAACTTCCTCAGAAACCCTCGTTTCTGTTGCAAGCTTCTTGATAGCTGTAATGCCTTTCCAGTAGCCCTTAGGACTATAGTATCTTCTATCTTCTGCATGCGACAATCCATACAAAGTAAACGCCCGAGTCTCCAATGACCTACATGGCAAGCCTGCATGCAACCAGCCCAGTTGCAGCCATACCCAGTATAATCAACGCCACCTCACGCTCATTTTGACCTTCTGAGGGCTCATAGAAGTCTGAAAGCTGCGGCTCAGAGTCCAGCTTGTCAACGGATTTACCCGGCAAGATGTAGTACTCACGCATAGCCTCGTTCACATCCCAAAAAGTATGCTCGGCATGTCCCTGGCAGCGCAGTCGCTCATTGATGAAGTCTAAACGCTCAGTTCTCTTCTTGGCCCATGCTGCCTGAGCAGATTGAAGCTGCTCGATTGCCATATCATGGCGTTTACATTCCGCGTCCACTTGGCTGCTTCGTAATTTAGAGAATAAAAAGTTGCTCCCAGAGAATGCAAGGGCGTTAACAAGAGCACCTCCAACAAGTAGCGCAATTGTGGCCATTACTTTAGTATATCAACTGGTAAGATTCCTTGTTTAATTAGCATATCCTTTGTGGCCATAGCTAGTGATACATCAGCAACAGCCATAGCCAGATGGCGTAGGGTGAAATCAAGACGTGGCACCCCACCACCCAGAGCCATCTTAGCAAGCTTGGCATAACCTATTGAAATACCGGAAACAACTGCATCATGATACAGTGCGTTGACGAGCATTTTTCCATCAGTAATTGGTGCTGTCATCTTATTCCATATAAAAAGGATCCTTTAAATGAGCGTCTGGAGGCTTTTGTACCACAACCTGTTTAGGGTGTGAGGCTACCATCTGGTGCCTGTAGCAATACAATGCTAGTCCAAACACCACAACGCCACCAACAACCAAAGGCACAGCCCATGTTGGCCATCTTTCCGGAGGCTTGATCGTTGATATTGGCTCGACAGCTTCGCCTAAGCACCCGTTATAGCATAGTTAAGCACCTTTTATAGCGGAGTTAAGCACATGCTATAGAAGAGTTAAACACATATTATAGCAAGGAAGTGGTGTCTTCCTCTCCACCGGCCCCTGTTGATTCGGTGATTATTTGTCCAAATTGACAGTGCTTAATTGTTGTTAAAGCCGCGGTTAATGGAGCTAAAAACATACCATAGCGATGATATAGCTCGCAAGTGGCAGTACTTAGCGCGTGTCCAACAAACGGGTCAGTCTCGAGGTCCGTAATTAGCTTTGGCTGGTGTTCTGTTGGGATTGGTAGAAACATACAAGCAATACCTGAGTATAGCTGTAGCAATGATTGACCTAGAGTGCGCGTCATGCTAGCGCCTAGCCGTGCCTCGTATCTCACATACAGCTTTATGATCTCTTCATCAGACATTGATTCAACCTGGTCAATTGTAAGGCGCTCCAAACCAAGGTACTGAGAGGCCTGACCGCCGGCTATGACGGCAGCAAGCCTATCTCTCTTAGAAGACATATCTACACCAGGGGTGCAACTAGGTTCCGATCCCCCAGACTTTGTCTCCACTAAGCTAGCTGTGTCCTGTTCAAGGAGTTTATCAATAATGGTATCAGGATCCATGAATATATGTATATGCCTTCGAGCTTCAAAATACTGCACTGCTACCCAGATGAAGAAGCCTAAATTGATTACTGAGGCAGCAGCTGCTATCAAGGCCAATATCACTTCAATCGACGGCATATGCAGTAGGCTGATCAGTCTTCAGCAGCAGTTTTGCGTGCTTGGTCTTTGCTAGTAGTTGGCGTACTGTGGCACGTTCCTCCTTTGTTGGAATTACATCATTTTCACGTAAGGCGTCTTCAAACGAGTCACGGTCCTTGGTGTGAAAGAGCACCATCCAGCGAGTCTGCTCACGTAAGTCCTTCAGCACAGAGTTGTACTTTTGGGTGAGGCAAGTTCGGATTAGGGTTATTGGTTAGAGCCTTTGTTGCCGAACAGTCATCAATAATGTACAGAGTTGGCTCGCCCTTAAAACAATGGTAGAAAGCCCTCAGGTGGTCATGGAGCCGCTCCCCTGGATCAACCACGTACACCTCTGAATCATCCCACACCCATGACCGCGTCTGATAGGCCTCGTTGAAACGTATGGTAGGGCAGAGGATTACAATATGCTCGAAGGCACCAATGAAGGGCCCTTCAAGTAGGTCGAGGATGAATGCGGTTTTCCCACATCCTGTCTGCCCACAAACAATTGCCGAACAGGGACAATCTGGAAATGTAAACTTAGTAGAGTGCGCTGACGAACCTGCCATCTTTAATGTTAAGCTGTGCATCCATAACAATATACATATAAACGTTCAATGCGGTGGCCGCCTCTGCTTTTTTTGTGATCTGAATGGTGATACCCTCAGATGCATTCTCCACGGCCCTGCCACTACCGTGCAGCTGGTCGTCATCACTCGTCCGTAAATCGAGCCACAGAGCATACTTACTGGTTAGGTACTCTCCTAGGGAAACGTCCGAGAATGTCAAGTCTTTTATTGCTATAGCTACACTGGGGTCTCGTTTACTCGTTGCTGCAAAGGCCTTCTTCACCTCGTCCCATTGCTGGTAGCCACGCATGCTCTGGGCATAGAGCTGATTGGGGATGCCCTCAATGGTCACCTCGACCTTTGTAATCTTTGGGTTGTAGAACCTGGCGAATGAGGCGCCCTGGGGGTCTTCAAAGAGCAGCTACGGCCTTGTCCTCTTCCTCGGTCTCAATTTTGTCTCCTGCCCCCAGTTGTATCTTAGTTGTGTTTCTGTCATCTGATGTGTCAATGCCGTGGTACTGGAGGCCCTGTCTCTCCTGTGCCGTCCGCCACAAGTCATGGTAACAGTGGTACACATCGCTGTCATCAATAGACATTACCTCATTGCCAGAAATCTTGATTGTCTTTTTCTTAACCACGGCGCGACTCAGGTTTTGCACAATGCTGCGGTTAACATCGGTCGATGTCAGCATGATTGTAAAGGCCAGCCGTGCTGTCCCTGGGACAATGACGTCTTCTGCGCCTAGATTGGGGACGCGAACCAGCAATTGTTGGTTCTGGTAATAGTGCTTAGATTGTTTGTAATGACTACAGACTCTCGCATGCCCTTTACCCCGAGCGGTTCGAGTATCCGGCGGCGTGGGTTTAGTTTGCGTCCGTAAGTACTCGTCATGTTAAAGGCTTAATTGAAGTTATATCTTTAACACACAGCCATGGAGTTTGATAACCCACCATTTGACGACCCAGAGGAGAAGGGGCTATGGGAGGGGATAGGAATGAGACTAGCTTTTAATGATGAGGAGACTCTCCCAGAGGCCACTCTCCCACCTGTTACAGAAGGGGACATTGGGATAGATCAGTCTATACCACAGGACAGCCGACTCGTTATATGCGCTGTCAATGATTATTACGATGCATTAGCTGAAAAAGGCCACACACCCGCCCTCGGCCGCGATTATACAAAGTTTGAACTTGTTAGATGACAGTTACGTTTGAAGGACTACCCTGACTTAATTATTATAAATTCTTGTACTAAAGCCCCGCTTTCACTCCAAACAATAGCTAGTAAAGGTGGGGGGACAAAGGCCATCCGTGATGGTTTGAGGTTCACTTGGTGGTCCCAAAAAGCGGTGTCACAAAAGTAAGCAAAAGCCCTCCAAGGCGTTAACCAAAGCAGCTGCTAAAGCTGCAGAGAATTTAGAAATGAGCGGCCCTGAAGCCGTGATAGAGCAAGGTGGTGTGGAAGAGACAAGCTTCATAGAGGACGTTCATAACACCTCACTCAGAGAGCTTATTGGGCTTGACAAGGCTATGCAGACTCAGAGGGGTGAGCTGGTCAATAACCTAGCTAAGATAACTGAGATAGAAAGGGATATAGACCGGCGGAAAGCTAAAATGGCAAGCCTGGAGGAGGAAGGGAGGGGTGATAGTCAAGCATGGAAATTCCAAGCAAATGAGCTTGCAGAGCTTAAGGTTCAGCGGAGTGCACGTGTTGAGGCTGCCTCTGTAAACCGTGAACGTCTGCGAAACCAAATTAACCACAACAGGGAAACGATAAAAAGGCTTCTTAACGAGGACACAACGCTAGCGGAACGTGTACTTACCCTGTTCCGGGAGCAGGGTATAACAATCGCCTCCGTCCTCACTGCGATTGGATTGGCAATCTCGACCCTGGTAGTTGCTTTGATGGGTGGAGGGAGCACAAGTGCAACCCCAGCACCAACACTGACGCCAGCTGATAAGCCCGGGGTAAAGGAATGGATAAAAACAGCAAACGTCCTGAAGGGCCTGGCCGGTAAGGCAGCAGCTGCCCTTCCAGGAATCATTGGATCCATCGTATCATGACTGTTAAGTCAGCTGCAAAGGTGGCTGGTTGGATGGCAGAACGTATGGGCCGCAGCTGTGGCGGTGTGGGGAGTTATCCTCCTGATACTCCGTGACTTACTACGTAGCAAAACAAAGCATAGCTAAGCCTATAGTGATTCCGCCTATGATAAGAGCAGTTTCTCATCCTCGTGCACCCCACGCAAACCGGTCGCGGCCACGCAGACAGGGGCAGGCCCTAAAGAGGGACCCCCATATCTGTATCTGGCGGAGGGTCAAAGATTCCTCTATCTGGAACCACCGGAACCTAGTTGACATCAGTATTGCTGCCGATCTGAGGTTCGCAGTTGCAATAGTAATCAGATTGTTGTACCCAGCAACGTTTTTAATGGCGAGGCTCATATCCGATGGAGCCATGTAAAGGCCCGTTCCAAACACATAATCAACCGTTGAGGAAGCGTTCTGCAGCACGTTCTGATACCGTTGGATGGATGACGGAATGTCCACTGGGGAGTTGATGGCATCCTCAACATTGGCCTGAAATTTCTTTGAGCATCAAATGACGTGCAAACACCTAGTATCTCTGAGCGGGTCTGCACCTGAATGGCCCAGACATAGGTTCCAATGCTGTCGTTGATCCATGTGATATCTGGGGCGGTGAACCCCGCTGATTTTTCCAGGATGTAAGTACTCCAGGCGGTGTTTGCTCCATCTTGGTGTTGCTTTATAAAATATATGTAGCTTGCCGCCCTGAAAAACAAAGGTGGGCGTTTCCATAATGAGGGATCACCCGTACCTCGTGTGTTTCATGGTCGGTGAAGTAGACCCGCCCTAGGCCCTGGTTACCGCCTTTTATCCTCCAGTCGCTGTTTTCGTCAATCCCAAACTGGTGGCAGAGCCGGTGGTAGATTCTCTTGTCAAAGGTGTTGTTGGTGGCTGACCATGTGGTGTCATCTGGCAGTGCTATTCTCATTTCGTCTTACAGTCTCCGGATGGTGTAGTAGACGTGGAACCTGTAGAGGTTACTAAGTGCTGGGGAGTCAGATCTGAGGTGGTCCAGGGCAGAAACTCCGCAGCCACTGGTTGCGCACCATACAACAAAGTTTACTTGGTTCTGCCAGTATAGCATGTGGTTGGTTCTCCAGCCAACTACAAGGGTGTCGTCGCTTATGTTTGGCACCAAGTATTTATCGAACAGGTTGGAGAACTCTACACCAAACGCATCTGTGATATTATCCTATTTTACCTGGATGAGGAGATGTGTCAGATCCTCGCAGGCAATATGGGGTACGTATACCGTCCCGTTTTTGTACGTTTTATTCGTATTGAAACTAAAGGCTTGTTTATTCATAGTGCTATGTATCACACTCTGTCAAATGTTCAAAGCGGTGATGCTGTGTCCCTGCAAATTGCTATTGACAATATTGGAGGTGATCTATACGTAGGTCTTAGGTCAATCACGTATACTGAATCAGCTATGCCCATTACAAAGGGGGAAATTTCTACAGGAAAAGAAGTGTCGTTTCGCCCCCTGGCCTCTGGAACTTCAAACTTGTCCAGGATGTATTTACAGCTCTCGGTCTTAGTTTGGAGGATAATGCTGCAGATGGGACTATTGCCCTCTCAATTCCTGATGATTGGGCTTTACAATGTGACGACGGTGTGTTAAAAATATTGGGTCTTGATACCGGACTTGGTGGAGTATGGATTCCTTCAGGTCTTCACAAAGGCGACCTTCCCATGAACTTTAGCATCATTAACCCACTTTATGTCCACCTCGATCAAGTCAGTACCACGCACAACATGCTTGATGGTGCGCCCACTCAATTCTTGAAGTTGTGGGCTATGGGGACGGCTCTTTCGGTGATATCATAACCACAAACATTGCTAATCCTGTGTCAAAACGTGTTACTGTCGGAGCTGTAAGTTGAAGGTTCAGATAAGGGATAATAAGGGACGTATATTGAACAATCACGACTTTGCTATTGGTGCTGTTCTTCAATTTACAAGATGGCAATAAAAGCGAGTATTTATGGAGCTCAATGGAAACCGGATCAGGGCGCCGACCTTTCGGAATATGCCACAAAGACATATGTAGACTCACAACAAATTGATAAAAGTGGGGGTACTATGACTGGAGACCTTGAAATGGGAGATAATAAAATCGTTCATTTGGGAGACCCAATATCGCCTAAAGATGCTGCATCACAGGGACCTGAGAGAACACATAAACTCCCAAACAAAGCCCCTCATTACTATATGGGCAGAAGCAAGTGGTGCTCTTCGCAGAGGATATGAGTGGTCATTTGGCCATGGGGCTAAGGGTCGAGACTCACAAGACTCAAGCTGTGGATATACCATGTTATCCAATGGTAGGATCATTCTTATGGGGATGTCTTCGGGTGTTGGTGCTGATACTGGTCCTATAGCAGTCGTTCCTGCTATTAATGGAACGAATCAAGTGGTAGGAATAAGTAAGCCTGCTGACCAACAGGCTGTTGTAATATCTTTAGACCAGCCTTTACAGCTAGAAAAAGGCAAAGTTATTAACTTTTATACAACCACTCAAAACAGAGGGGCGACTTGGTATGTAGCATCACTCCTAATTGAACTTGACCCATAGACGTATAAAGCAGCAGTATGAAACAACAACCAACGACTGCACCGTTAAATCCGGAGCTGCCTCCATGTGGTCTGGGGCACTCCTATCGGTTGAATGAGATCACCCTCAAGAAGCAATACATTGAGAAAGAAATTGAAAAATATGGAGCTATGTATAAAAAATATAGGTGTGCAGTAAACTCAGTGGACGCTTTAGTTGCTGTGGGTGTATGTCTTGGCGCAAGTGGTGCGGGTCTGATGTCTACGGTGGCTGCTGCCCCAGTTGCTACGGTGTTGGGGGCTGTGGGGGCTGTGTGCGGGCTGGTTGCAATTGCAGGAAAGGTCATCAGCAGGCGGCGTTCGGCAAAGGTAAAGAAGCACGACCAGATTCAAATTCTGGCACAGAGCAAACTAAACACGGTTACAGATATTATTTCGGCGGCGTTTGAAGACGGCTTTATCTCAGATGATGAGTTTAAGCTCGTTTTGGCCGAGATCGAAAAATATACTTGTTGGAGGAAGTGACTACTCCGCTATCATAGGGCAAAACTACTTCAGCAGCTATAGTAAGAAGCTGACTGAAAAAACTAGCAACGAGGGTGTTCGCTTTAGAGCGCCCTGCCTCTGGGGTACGACTTTTGAGGAGGTTGCAATTGTGGTATTGGAGAAGGTGTATGACACCAAGGTCTACGGAAATAATATCTATATTCAGGGTGGTGCAACAGCCTACTCTCCGGATGGCTTTTGTGTGCTGTTGGGGCTGCACCATAGTCTGGTGGCGACCATCGGGTAGTTTTTCGATTGCGTTTTCAGGTTGTGCTCCTTTGAGGACCTGGGGAGGGCTGAGGCTTATAACCAGGTGTATCACAAGGATCAGAAGAAGTATAAGGAGACGGTGGCTTGGGGGTGGGCGGGGGTTGAGGGCCTTGAAGATGGCGACTATGGTGCTAACGTGAGGTTTAATAATTGCCTGGGCTTGGAACAGGAGCATCACGGTCCTTGGTTGGGGAGACCGAGTGGGACCACGGAGAGGCCGACGGGGGCATACTACTGTTGGAAACTCTTAACGATGAGATTGATAACTGCTCGTCCCGATTCTGACTTTATCGAGAAGAACGACCCTAAGGTTGCCCAGTTTATACAGGACCTCGACCGCGTGAAAAATAGAACTTACAGCGACGGTCGCAGATATTTCTCACTCGATGACCTCTATGGTGACTAACTACTGGTGTGGCCCTGGACCATATGGGGCTGGAAGGGCTGGTTAACACTGTAGTATGGTATGGAGGGGGGGGGGGGGTGGGGGGATGCGAGCGGTTCGCTGGCTCATGTGAGTCCATTTTCGTAGCTGTGCTCATACACCCAGTCTCTATACTACTATTCTATATTTGTTGCAGTATGGAATTGAGGGAAGGATGACCATCGATTGCTATGACAGTATTAGGATTTGGGGAAACACGTGACAGTAGAACGATATTTCATATATGATACTGTTGTGGGATCAGGGGAAACTATTGACATAGAGAAGATTATCCATAACTGTTATAGTATTGTCATTGTTTGCTGTAACAGTATTCGATATGTTGAATAATAGTGACACTAGTACGATTTTCTATATTCGTGACAATATTTGGATAGTGTCACAAATATGGAAAATATGCATATGTAATATACATATGTATAAATAAATATATATATATATATATTAATATATATTAAAAAGTACATATATATATATATATATATATAATATATATATATATATATATATATATATATATATATATATATATATATATATATATATATATATATATATATATATATATATATATATATATATATGTGTGTGTGTGTGTGTGTGTCATGTCACCACAGTGTACCCTCATATGCGAGGCACTACACAAAACTGCAGAGACATTATCTATTGCACAGAGTGTCATGAAAGACCAATACTGATAGAAGCAGGTCAGTGGCAATTGTCCTGAGTTATAACATCAATGAGTAAAATTCCCCAATGTAATTTCTACATATTCTGTAGCTCGTCAGCCTTCCTTTACATCATATTTTTCATATATTTCGGCCCCATCATACTTCCTTTCCATTAACCCCCAACGACTGAGCAAACATAACGATAATAGATAATCTCACTGCACTTAACATCGATATATGTTGCACCCCGAAAGCAGGCGTAAAATATCGACAGATACCTGATTGTAATCATTTACACCACGATCAGATTTGTTTATTAAGGTGTTTATTAAAACAACTTGACATTTGGTAAATTTTTGCTTAAGCCCATACAAAAACATACAGTTTAAGCGTATCGACAATCGTAGTTAGTCCCACGAATGATCAGAAGACCAACAAGTGTTGCAGTAAGTGAACAATCATCTCCTAAAAGCAAATCGCTGGTTACCGTCTGAGAACTCATGACATGTCACAGAGTAACCTTCTATGGTGTCAATAACACCTTTTGAAATGAGATGCGAGCAATCATCGTTTCAACCGACCCGAATATCCATGCTGAATTCAGGGTACTTTCAAAACCTAAGTATGCTACGTTATGAAAGCAAATGACCCACGGAAAAGGAATATCATAACGTGCAAACCATTTGTCATTCATTATGAAATAAAATGATGTATTATTAACAAGATAGAGATAAATGTATGGAATATAATGGGGTAACCTTGGATGAAACGCAATTCTCGATACGACAATAATACACCAAAATAGCGAAAGTATCATATGGGGTTAGGTTGACAAAAAAACCAATATCAAATAGAATTGTACGAATATTGACGAATTGCATGATCATTTTAACAGTTACTACAATTTTGCTATATCGAGCCGTTTCGAAAACAATACAATTCATTCTTCAAACACACATACGCACACACGGCCATAGTTATATGTATACAAATACACACATATACATATATATATATTTATATATATATATATATATATATATATATATATATATGTATATATATATATATAGATGTGCATCAAATATATATATAAATATATATATATACATATATATATATTTACATATACATATATATATATATATGTATATATATATATGTACATATAAATTTATATATATATGTATATGTGTGTGTATGTGTGTGTGTGTGTGTGTGTGTGTGTGTGTGTGTGTGTGTGTGTGTGTGTGTGTGTGTGTGTGTGTGTGTGCGTGTGTGTGTGAATACATGAGTGGAAGAAAGGAGGAGAGCTTAACAAATCATTGTAGCTGGGCGATATTATAACATTTTCTGTGGCATTTTCACCAAGCGAACAAATATGTTGCGTGTTGCCTAGTATGCTGATCGTGCTGTCCCTGTCTGTGAACTTCCTTGCATCTGAAGTAACCTTGTCCAGGAAGGCTGCCAGCGTTGCTGTTCCGATGTGCACCGAATTCCCTGCATCTACTCCGCATGTTAACATGTCAAGCTTTTCATGCGCCCGCATCCTGTCTCAAATTCTTCATTCGTTCTATACCGTCATTAACTTAAACATGCACGGACATATATCCAAATGGTAGATATCGACCAGGTGAAATGTTTTTGCATTTCTTGGCGCAAATATGATGCCACTGCGTCGTAACGTGATCTGTGGTGTTGAGATGCACTCGATACGCACTTGTAATAATGAAGACTCGAACTCCAGGTGTAGGGTTTATAACAACTTGAACTTTATTCAACTGTTTTCAATTTCGAATTTCAGATGAGAGAGATGTGTTGAGCTCGGAGGCCAGGAGAGAACTGATTTTGAAGTATAAGTTGCTTCCCTCAACGACTAAGGCACGCCATCCCAAATCTCATGGGACATGCGTAGCCAGGTCTGTGAGGGCTGGGGCTATCGGGTGTTGCCTGGGCAGGAAGGTCATGTGGCCCTGGAATATGGGGTATGTATGAGGAGAGGGGGGAAGTGGCAGGTGACATGTAGGTCACTTGTGGATCTGGGAAACTGGGGCGTATAATTAATATAAGCTGTTGGGGTTACTCCATCAACTGATGACTGAGAGGGTACGTTATGATGAAGGGTAGGTTTGTTATCAATTTGGCACTCAACAACTGTTTCCGACCGACTATAAGCGTCCCTTCGCTATGGCCGACTGGCTCCGATTTAACTATGACGTCACACTAGTAAGCCCAGTCATGTTCGGTTTGCTGCCTGTCTTGTAGGCAGATTTAGAATTAAACGAGACTTACCTGTAAGTTGAAGTTTGATGATAATTCCACCGAGGTATCTAAACAATGAGGGATAACATGAGATGACGTAAGGCATCCGGTAGCATCAGACTTAAAAGCCAGAGTTTTTACCATTAAGGATCCAGGGAAGGGTTCTGGGAGGGCATGTTATCCCTCATTGTTTAAATACCTCGGTGGAATTATCATCAAACTTCAACTTACAGGTAAGTCTCGTTTAATTCTAAATTCCACCTCCCTATCTAAACAAGAGGGATCCCATGAGAATTGAAAGTCTTGATGGTAAAAAACCGAAAAGAAGAACAACAATATGTGTTGAAAAACTATCTATTACCAACAATAAAACGACAGAAAAAGAACAGACTTGTAACACTTATACCTGAAGGTACATACATCAGTGCATGCTAATAAAAGTAATCTAAGAAGCCTGGTGCAGAATCTTGTCAGCAAAATCTGTAGAGTGAGATATAACAGGCTTGTTATAAAATTTTCTAAACGTACAATCTGATTTCCAACCAACTGTTCTCAAAATACTCTGCAAAGGAACATTTGAAAAAAAAAGCAGCAGATGAGGAGGCTGCTCTTGTACTATGAGGGCTAAATACTGAAGTGTCAATGTTAGCCTTTTTTAAAACATCTTTGATCCATCTAGACAAAGTATCCCTTGAAATTGCTTTATGTGGAGCTATACTAGAAACAAATAATTTGCATTCTGATCCTCTTAATTGCGAAGTCCTACGGAGGTAAATTTTTAACAAGGTAACCACACAGAGTGCAGGTTCATGCAAGTAACTATTAAGCGTTATCTCTGGTAAATGAACACCCGGTCGAGAATGCTTCAGAAGATCACCAAACCTAAATTTTACAAACTCATCAGTCAAAGTTATATTGCGAACATCTATCAAATGTATGGTTTGACCTCGTTGTCCCGTCAAAAGAGCTAACAGCATGGAAAGTTTCTTGCTTAAATTCAGAAGGGACATCTTATCTGGAGGACCCAGAGAAATCAAATAGGCCAACACTTCTGAAACATCCCAAGTTACATTGTATTTTGGAAGCGCTGGTCTTTCCAGAAATGCCCCCCTTAGTAACCGTTTCACTAATGGGTGTGCCCCAACAGGTACATTATCAGGCAGTGAGGCAAAAGAAGAAATAGCTGATCTGGCAGAGTTCAGAGCACTGTAGCTTAATCCTTGATGAAAAAGGAAAGCCAAAAAATCAAGTACGACACTCACAGAGGTACAAATTGGATCTTTTTGCCTGTCACCACAAAATTTAATCCACTTGTCAATGTAGGTTTTGTATTGTTTTTGCGTTGATTTCCTCCACGAACACATGAGGAGGGAGGTAGCATGTTCCGAAATGCCATGGTTTCGGAAATTTTTCCTGACAATTTGAAAACCGCCAATATTAATTTCCTGCGAAGTGGGTGAAGTTTCTGAGTGTTGTGGGGTAAACTGAGGAGATTGTGCACTTGAGGTAGGATCCTGGGTATTGCTGTTGTCAGCTTCAGCAGTTTTGGAAACCAATGTTGGGTCGTCCAAACAGGAGCTACGAGCAGTACTGTTGCCTGATCTTGCTCCACCTTTTGGAGTATTCGCCCCAGCAGACTGAAAGGTGGAAACAAATATGGCATTTTAAAATCCGACCAGTTCAAAGAAAAGGCATCAGTGGCTAGTCCTTGAGGGTCAGGATTCCATGATACATAACACGGAATTTTGTTATTGATTCTTGAAGCAAATAAGTCCACACTTATAGGTCCTAAAACCTTATCAATAACATTAAAAATGTCTTGATTCAAAGTCCATTCAAGTTCATCATTGCATTTTTTCCGAGACTCTTTGTCCGCAGCGATATTAAGGACCCCAGGTAAATGCCTGGCTGAGATTCTTATTTTCCTTTCCATGGCCCAAAGCCATATATCCCTTGTTAGAGCATTCAAAGAGGACTTCCTCCCTCCCATTTTCGAGATATAAGCTACAGCTGTGGTGTTGTCCAATTCAATGCAAACATGCACATTACTCATGTCTTTGCAAAAAATCTGCATGGCCAAAAAGCCAGCTTTTAATTCTTTCACATTGATATGTTCCTTGGCCTCTTGTTCTGACCACAATCCCCCAGTGCTGGTTCCATCAAATTCACATCCCCATCCAAAGTCTGAACTGTCACTACGAATAATACAATCTGGTGCAGAAGAAAAAAGTACTGGTTTGAAAGCAGAGTCAACTGAATTTATCCACCACTCAATGTCGGTTTTTGCCTCCCGAGACAGTGACATCTGAGCATCAAAATTCCCTGAATTTTGTTTCAGAGCTAGATCTTTTTCCAGTTCTAAACGTTTGTAGAAAAGAGGGGCAAATTGTACCCCAGGCTCACTGGCTACCATTTGCCCAATGAGCTCTGCTAATTTCCTAATTGTTAGATACTCCATTTGTAAAATATCCCTGCATGATTGCTTTAAAAAACCACACTTTTCAGGGGTCAATTGTACGGTCATTTTCATGGAATTCAGGGTAAATCCTAGAAAAGTCAGAGTTTGAGTTGGCACCAGAACAGATTTATCTGGGTGCACAGTAAACCCAAGTCTATCCATAAGAAGCACAGTATCCTTAATGTTCAGCTCACAGTCAGAGAACGTGTCACCTTGTAGGAAGCTGTCATCTATGTAACCTACATTAGCATGTCCCATTTTCCTCAAGGAGGAATACACAACTTTCATAATTTTAGTAAATTTCCTTGGTGCTTCAGAAAGCCCATTTGGCAAGCAGGTAAATTGATACAATTGATCTTCAAATAAGAATCTGCATAGTTTTCTATCAATAAGATTAACACTGTAATATGCAAGTTTCAGGTCTACTGATCCAAACCAGCAATTGGGGGTCATAAGATTAATAGCACATTTCAGCGTGTCCATTTTGAAATGATGATAATCCACAGCCTTGTTAAGTTTGCGCAGATTCAGGATCAACCGTATAGAACCATCCTTTTTTGGGCGGAAGAAAATGTTAGAGATGAATTCACCATCACAATGCTCTGCCTTCTCAATTACTCCCAAGTCTAATAGAGACGAGATTTCTTGTCTAATAGCCACCAAATCTTTCCCACAAAACTGAATTGGCCGAGGAATGCAAGTTTGCACTACATCATGGCTCAAATCCACTTTCACACCTCTAACGGTGTCCAGAATCCAAGAGTCAGAAGTAAGTTTCTTCCATTGTTCAATGCAATATTGGATATTCCCTCCCTTGAACAGTTTGGGTGTGTGAAGGACTGCAAATTTATCAATGACACTTACTGGTGGGGAAGTGTTGGAGCAGGGTCCAGATATCAGTAATTCTTTGGTTGGTGCTGGAAAGCCTTGTGGTTTTGTTTGTTGTTGTTGTTGTGATGCCCCACCCCTCCTTTGGCTCTGTAGTTGGGGTAGGGCTGGTGGCGTAAAAAAGGTCCTCTGTTGGGATTCTTGCATTTGGAGTTTGGACCCGCTTTACCCTTGAATGAAGCAAATCTGGGATTGGGGCGGAAAGACGACCCAAAGGCAACTTTTTGAGTGACTTTAGCCGTTTCATCCATCTCCTTTATCTTCCCAGCAAGGTTGTCTCCAAACAGTAAGTCAGTAGGTGGGTTCTTAGGACCACACAATTGTTTATACGCAGCTCCCAGTTCAGGCCTGATGAGATCTTTCCGTCTTGCAGAAAGACCCATATGGGAGTGGGAGAGCAGCTGGATGATGTGAGAAATCTTCAGTTTGATTTCCTTGTTGGAGAATTTCTGCCCCCCTAAAAACCCGTCCATCATCTGGGTGGCCACAGTTATGGCCTTCACTACTCCAATTTGGATATTTTGAAGTTTAAGGTCGTTTGAGCGTGACCTGGTTGACATTTTCTCCCAAAGTTCGCAATTTACTTTCGGCACCGAGATCTTGAGGTTTTCCGGAGCCGGGTAAAGTTCGATTAGTTTCTTGGTTTTTTCCTGATTGGTGGCCGTCTTTAACCCTGACGTAATAACATCAGCCAGTTTTTTATCGACACTGGGCCCAGCCTGATCTTCATTTTTAAAAAACTTTTCAAGTTCATCAAGTGCATCGGGCCCATCGTCCTTCTCATCTTCACTTAAATCATCCTGTACTAAATCGTCGAATGCAAGCGCAACATCAGTTTCGTCATGATCACTTACATGTGCATCATCCGATTCACAACATAGGGGTTCGGGTGCAGATGAGGTTGACGGCTGGTCACTTGTCTTACGCTTTTTGACAGGTGGCGCATTTGTCAAATCCGCAGCTTGCTGGGGTGACATACCTTGTTGCAGCGCTTGCGACATCAGCATGAACTGTTGCATTTGAAACAACGGTGCCATTGAGGCCATCAAGGAGCTGTTAAAACCAGTTGAAGCACCGTCCATCCACGGAAGCGAATTGTTTACGTCAGGCATGGGCGCAGCCATCTTGTTGGTCTCGTCTTCTCGCGAGAAGCAACTAGGGTTGACCCTACTGGTATCGTTATCCACATTTCGTGGCCCAGCATCCTCCTCAACTCGTGGGGAATCCTCGTTCGGGGCCCCAGCAGATGCCATGTCTGCTTGCCTAAGAGCACACAAGGAGTCCTTTGTCTAAAGGTAGCTTGGGGTCGTAAAGTTATGTAACTGTCCGAACCTTTAGGCACCCAGGCTTCAGTGAAACCATGAATAGGTGAAACTTATTTACCACAAATGACCAGTGGTCATCGGAAATGTGATAAAACAAAAACGTCAAAAGTATCAGTGATACTATACACATATAGTCCAAAAATCTTGTATCTCCTTCAACGTAATCCTGTAGAAAATCGAAAACAACACGAGCTAAAAACTATCAGTCCGACGCCTTCGGAAAAGCCTACGCACGTGATGCTACCGGATGCCTTACGTCATCTCATGGGATCCCTCTTGTTTAGATAGGGAGGTGGAATTTAGGGTTCGTATCAAGACGTGTGTGTAGGCGCCGAGAAAAATCGATTTTATATCATCCCTCTGGGGTCATCTCACCCTTAATCTTAACTGTCGAATGAATATCTACATCTTTTTTTTCAGATTCTACCTACGGCATTCTCTCTTACAAAAGTGCTTATACCGTATACGGTCGCAGATCCACCCCATGCCCTATACGGCTTATACCCCATAATGTCACTGATCCAACTTCAGCCTGTACTGTTGCTAATCAACCCTAATCTGTCACATATCCGCCTCATGCCATTAACTTTAACAGATCCGTCTTATGAACTCAGCTGTGACAGATCCACCTTCTGACCTAATCTGTCATCAATCCAACTTGTGTCCTAAATACATATTTATCATATGATCTTTACTATCAGGGATGTACGATATAGTCGTTGCTGTCCGTTATCGTCACAGATCTACATAACGACTGACACCGATCATATGCTACGATGTACCGTCCATTTTGCCGGGGATATTCGTTCTCAACGCCAGATGGTACCCCTTCCTTTCTCTATCACTTAATGTCAAGTTGTATCGTTGAAATATTAACTTTGCTGTGATACATGCGCTGACCTGAATCAACTTCCTGCCAGCATTATTCATGAATAGAGTAAAACGCAAGCGGGAGTTCTGACTAATCCCAATGGAGCAGCCTGTGTAGTGTCGGCATTGTGACTTCCTCTGTGCGAACAGAAACAGAACGAGAGGACAGAAGCTGTGTGAAACTTCATCAGAGTGACTCGTTACTACTCATTCAGGAGAGAGATGGCCTCTGGCTTTGGACGTGAGGGGATGAAGCTGCTTCTGTTTCCAGCCACGTGACTTGCAAAACACATCCGAGGGAACTGGTGCCCATCTCCACACCACACGACACTCACGGTAACTCGTCACTACTCATTCAGGAGAGAGATGGCCTCTGGCTTTGGACGTGAGGGACATGGAGCTGCTCTACAGCAGGCCCTGTTTCCAGCCACGTGACTTGAAAAACACATCCGAGGGAACTGGTGCCCATATCCACACCACACGACACTCACGGCATTTTTGTATGGCCGCTGATCCTCCAAATTCACGAACAATAACATTGCGAATCCCAACATCCGGTATTCATCAGCCGTACAGTTCACCTTTATCCTATCCTATCTCGAGTCATAATGTTAAGTACTCATAACGGAACATCCACATATGCTGATGTGTTTGAAAGCTCCATGGGTTGATAAATCATCCAAGTCTATGAGCTGGGGAAAAATTAAATGGCATAACATCATTAAGAACATTATCAAGGTGAACAAGCAATATCGAAACCGATTACGCATTAATATGCAAAAGCGAGGAAGATAAGTGGAAGACAGGAAAATGGCGCGCAAGGAAGGCGAACGGAGAGAGCGCCAGCGGGCGATAAACACCATAGAGGAAGAGGCTAATTACTTACATTAAAGACTCAATATCACGATCATTATGATAAGGCATTTAAGCGACTGCGTGACGATTTACCTCTAGAGGCCTATCATTTCGATCAGGCGGGCTATGTCTGGCAGCTGGCGAGGACTAGCGGCGCGACGGTAATGTCGGGCCCTAATGTCATCCCATGATACCAGGTTCAGGACAACTATTTGCCCCTGTTTACGACCTTCTCTTCCCTGTCAACAGGTGGTGATCCAAGGCGATTTAACTTTTGACTCGGGTGACCTCAAGGCTGGGGTCACTGTCCATGGCAGACATGTTCGACGCTACGCTAACATAACATCTGCAATAGTTAACGGAGCGCATGCGATTCCACCCGGTTTTGACCTATGACCGGGCGATAACAAGCAGGGCGAGTCAAACATAAACAAACATGAATGGTCATCAGGAATGGAGTTTATCGAGGAAGCTCGAAAGAAAGCCCTTCTGTGTGAGTTTCTAATGTGCCGCTAAATCAAAATCAGTTTGAGAAGATTTGCCGTAGAATGAGTGATTATCATCATTAAAGCCTGCATATTGAGTTATGTCCTGGGTGTATATTCCCACAGAGATTTTCGGTGCAGTGTTCGTGGGAACTCAAGGTTCTATGTCCTAGAATTCTGTTTGACAAGCATCAGTGCACGTTTCCACAACATCCAATTTCTGCCACGCAACATGAATTGTGTCTATTTGAATGATTGATTTACTTGAAAAACATTGCTGTCGGGGAATTAATGTAGCCATACTACATCACTCAGCATCAAAACCACAAAATAACTGAAAAATAAAAATATGTTTAACTCCCCATCAGTGACACCGGGGTTTTTCTGTTAATATATTAATTTACTCCTTACCTTGTTACTTCATCAGGCTATAAAAAATATAGGAGATCCATAATGACTCGTCATAAAATTACAGACTTATTATTGATGTACATGTATAAGCGTAATCCAACAATTACCGCCAAAAATCACATATTGAATACTGGAGGCAAATACTTACAAATAATTGAGGTTCTACATGAATACTTTTGTAGGTTGTTTTTGGTCTATTGGAAATGGCAAAAAGCAAATTGATATATCTTAAACGACAGGCTGTCCTGGGGAGTTTGTTGGTTAATTTTCCATCGAAATCAGAGTCGCCCACAGCATGAATACAATGGTTTCATTTACATTTTACATAATGAGTTCGGTGGGCGATAATCCGTAAAACGTGCAAGCTGTAAATACTGAAGTAAACGTTGACTTAGTTTATAGTCCCACCGTGAATGTCGGTAGGACACACCCGGATTGGTCAAGCTTTTCACCTCCTCTCTCCTCTCTTCTAGCCTGCTCGGGAATGTGGAGGGTGATCGGTAGCTTTGGGGTTGTACGAACCATAGTTGAACTTTGAAGGGAATGTTGACGGCTTCAGTTTGGACATTTTCAGGATAAAGAAGGTAGCTCTTGAATCAAATTTGGCGTCGCGTTCCTCTTCAGTTCCCTGTTTACTGTACCCCTCGCCTATTTGGATAGAGAACCATATCCGGCCCGATATCATCTCAAATCCCGCTCTTTAACTTCATTTTACATGATTCTCAGAGCCTAAGTGAGAAGCGTATTCATTTAAGCAAGTTGTTTTTTAGAAGCGCTATATGAGGAAAATATAGCGTGTGGTTACTCCAGTCCATTGAAATATGGTGGACGGTTGCTCCAGTCCGTTGAAATATTATGTAGGGCTTTTAAAACATATTGAAGTCTGGTGTAGGCTACTCCTGTCAATTGAAATAAGGTGTTAACTAGTCCAGTCCATTGATATTTTGTGTGGGGCATTTGCAATCCATTGACAGATCTTGCATGACTTCTCCAGTCGATTAAGGCGTACGGCTACTACAGTCAATTGAAATATGGTGTACGGCTAATCCTGTCAATCGCAATAAGGTCTATGACTACTTCCGACCATCGAGCTATGGTGCATGGTTACTTCAGTCTATCGAATGATTTTGTTCGAATACTCAAGTCCAACATAATAAGGTGTACGGCTATTCCTGTCTATTTAAATATGGTGTACAGCTATTGATGTCTATTTAAATATGGTGCATAGCTATTCCTGTCTATTGAAATATGGTGTACGGCTAAGGGCTTCAAGGGCATCAAACGCAGTCAAAGCGAGATTGTCCTTTTCCAAGGGCTCTAAGAGGTGGTTTACTTCCTCAATGACATCTAACATGATATGCATGTAACAGCCGTAGGGCGGTTATTGCGTGTCCTCTCATTCTGCTGTTGGCTGTGGTCTTCTTTTACAACTGTTGATTTCATAGAAATGATCGTCAATGACTCGGAGCTCCTCACAACGACATCCCAAGCCATCTACTGCCACCCAGGTTGAAAGGCTTTAATACCTTTTCGTTTTTTGCATCTGCCAAGCACCAAGACTCACTCAGTGCTTTTTATTGGTGTGTGAGTGGGGGGGGGGGGGGGGGGGGGTGGTATATTGCTTGAACAGCAGCTGCAATACTTTCTTGAGATTTTTGGGTC
>CM067355.1:27880632-27890632 GCA_034190875.2 Urechis unicinctus
CAGAAGTCAGCATTGAACCTCTCTGTGGTCGATTATTTAACCCATCAAGCCTAATTTCTGCAGCATCGTGTGTCCAGAGATTATTGACTACGCCTGCGATGAAGAAAAAGGAACAAAGAATGACCTTAACAGGAAAACGTATTTGTGTTAACATTTTGGAGGGTGACAGTTCCCAGCGTTATCACTTTAAGAGCAGCACACTTGCCGAGCACGTCCCTGAAAACAAAACGGGACCACATAAATCATTGGTGCATTGCTTTATGGTCGCAAACCATTAGAACTCGACACTAACAGGCAGGCGGTTTTATATCAGCAGTAAGATTAATGAGATAAAATCACAATTCACACTAATGATTCTTCCTCTAGAAACCCAATCCAGAAAAAGATTTTATACCATGGGCAATTAAGATCTTATATAAAGGACAAGTGTGAAGTACACATATAATCACAAAATACACACGCACGCACTAACATACGAATATAATATATATATATATATATATATATATATATATATATATATATATATATATATATATATATATATATATATATATATATATATATATATATATATATTTAATGATACATTTATATAGATATATATACGTATAAATATATATATATATGTATATATATATATTTATAAATAGATATATATATATATACATATATATAAATATATATTTATACATATATATATGCATATATATATATATATGCATATTAATATAATATATATATAATATATATATATATATATATATATATATATATATATATATATATATTATATATATATGCATATATATATATATTTATATATATATATATCGGAATATATAAACACATATGCATATATATATGACTATATATATGAATATATTAACTATATTGATATATATATATATATTCATACATGTATCTATATATACGCATACACATACATATGTATGCTCAAATATATGTACTATATAATATACATAATTTAGCATATCTATATGCATATATATACACACATATGCATATATATTCGATTACGTAAATATTTATATATATAATAATCCCATATATATATATATAAATATAGATATGTATATATATATATGTACATATATATGTTTATATATGTACAAATATATATAAATATATATATAGTATGTACAAATATATATAATATATATAGAATATATATATATATATATATATATATATATATATAATATGTGTGTGTGTGTGTGTGTGTGTATTCGTATATATTATGGATACATGGATACATATATGAATATATGTATATATTAATTTATTATATATATATTCATAT
The DNA here is from genome assembly GCA_034190875.2 of Urechis unicinctus. Lineage (NCBI taxonomy): Eukaryota > Metazoa > Annelida > Polychaeta > Xenopneusta > Urechidae > Urechis > Urechis unicinctus. Next base: position 27,881,957 of record CM067355.1, read on the forward strand.
ATTTATATATATATATATATTTATACATGTACCATATAGATTATATATATATATATATATATATATATATATATATATATATATATATATATATATAATATCCGTATACACATATATATGTATGCTCGAATATATGTATAATTTATTTTTTTTATTTTTTGCATATATATATGCATATATATATAAATTTGATTACATATATATTTATATGTTTATAAATACATATATTAATATGTATATATATACATATATATATATGCAAAAATATATATATATATATACATATATATATATATATATATATATATATATATATATATATATATATATATATATGTATAAATATACACATATTATGCATGCTCAGATATATGTATAAGGATAAACATTTATTTTTACATATATATATATGCATATATATATACATATATGCATTTATATATTTGATTTACATATATATTTTTAAATACATATATATATATGTATATATATATATAAATATATATATATATACATGTATATATATATGTACATATATATATATATATATATATATATATATATATATATATATATATATATATATATATTGTATAATAATATACATTTATTTTAGCATATATATATATACATATATATATACACACATATGCATATATATTCGATTACATATATTTATTTATATATATATATATATTAATACATATATATATGCATATATATAATCATATATATATATGTACACATATATATATATATATATATATATATATATATATATTTATTTATATACATGCGTGTGTGTGCGTGCGTGTGTGTATTGTGATACATCACTACACCTGCCCCCACCCCCTCCCCCACAAGAGACCTATTTTATGTGGTAGCATTTATATACTTTTGAAGCTCGCACACCAAGGGGAGGTTGACGTACATATTAATCGTCAACCCTGTTAAATGGGAGGGCTTATATGCAGTTGCCAGATAAGGTGACACAATACTTAGCAAGCACCCAGCGCGAATATATATATGACATTCACTGTTATCTACTGTATGCATTATTGGAACATTCCCTTTGTCTTAATCAGATCTGAAAGATTGTTCTTTTATTTTATTTGTTACACTGAAATAATTTCCTTCCACAACAATTGTTCCTATAAAAATGATCGTGTCACGTTGGATCCAACGCAAATGAAGGCTGCATTGGACAAATCTGCAGGTACTGACCGCATCGCATGATATCAGACGTTGACGCCTTCCTAACACTGCCTTCCTTAGCAGCTATATCCAGTGAGTTTGATATTCAGCTAAGATATATAAACGGGGCTGTTGATGAATATGCAGTATTTTCCAGCTTACTTTTGATGGGTAGATTCATTGTAGCGTTACATAAGTGAACTCTGTATTGTGTGCTCTTATCGCTGTTGTCGCATGAAGTCGTATGTATGAATGTATGTATGTATGTATGTATGCATGTATGTATGCATGTATGTGTGTATGTATGTATGTATGTATGTATGCATGCATGTATATATATATATATATATATATATATATATATATATATATATTTATATACATGCGTGTGTGTGCGTGCGTGTGTGTATTGTGATACATCACTACACCTGCCCCCACCCCCCCTCCCCCACAAGAGACCTATTTTATGTGGTAGCATTTTATATATATAGATATATATATATATATATATATATATATATATATATATATATATATATATATATATATATATATATATATATATATATATATATATATATATATATATATATATATATATATATATATATATATATATATATATAAACATCACTAGGTTGTATGGCATATTTCTATTACCACAAGGACATGTACACTGGGTTGGGAACATCGAGATATCGGCGATAAACAAGATCTGGAGGATATGTTGTGTGCATAATAAACATTCCAGGTGCGCTGAGAGCCTCTTCTCTCTCAGGCAGAGCATCAGCCAACACCGAGCGCTGTGAGAGGTTCACCCAGATGTAGACGGATTTCATGGGACGACCAAACCCCGTAACACATGGAACCATGTGATCTGTTACACACCACTGTCTCCGATATAGACCTCTTGTAAAGTGGAGCTGACAGTCACGGCCTGGCTGATGGAGCGCCACTCTGACGCAGACAACTTGCAATCTGAAATATTTAACACTTCCAATGCACCTCTCGTACACAGCTCAGTAAGAAACGCACACGACAGCTTTGTATTGCTCGCTATATCCAAGACAGATATAGTGCATGCCTGGGTCAAGACACTAGAGAGTGGATAAAGATCATTGTCTTGGAGGTTACAGTTTGCAAGTCGTACATGCGTCAGTTTGTTGGGCTTGACCAGAACTTGCTAGTCAAGGTCCCCTAGCCTGATGGCTGCGGGCGCTGTTTACATGTTAATGATATTCAATAGTCTCGCCTTCAGTCTAGGGGACCATAGTAGATTGAACTGGACGGGCATCCCAGATTTTGGATGCTCCAATCACAAGCCGTGTCTCTCGGTCACTCTCGGTACTTTTGAGTCGTTGTCTCTCATTGGTCTATTCTACAAGTTCCGAAGAACTTGTCCAACCGGCCGAGTGATTTTTATGAGCCGGGCACACATTCTACAACACTCCGATTTGTTGTTTCACGCTGAGTGGCACCGTTTATCACACAGTCGACGAGGAAGCAGACACACAGCTGGTTCTTTTTAACTGACTATCACGTAAACATACTATCGTGCAGCTACGCGATAAAAGCGCTGGTTGTAGTTCCAATTTGAACTTTTGAGACGCCGATAGTTCCAGAAGACCTTCAATGTGTTCTCATTGGATGCAGACCACTACAATGTCCATGACGTCACATGGAACCGAAGGGTGCGTATCACAAGCCAGTTTCATGAGCCAGGCGCAATTAAGGTCAATCCGGGTCACAACCTTTGTGTTGATTGGTCACGAAGATCAACGAACGTGTCTAATGAATATTCGGACGCGCCACTTTTAGACCTTGTCTGGCCGTAGACTCTAGGGCGAGAAGCGTAGCGGAACCCCTAGAGTCTGGGACGCAGACTAAGAACTTGCATTAGTTGATTACTTCCTTGACTTATATCATTTTCACTTAGATCGATATGTATGCATTGATGTGATGTCAAAGCAGCAGATACGTCATGACAGGATATGCCACACCCAAGAACACATAACCTCTGTATAGACGGATTCAGGGCGGTCTGACCAAACTCACGACCAATGTTATTTCGACCGACGTTGAGTGACGTCAGTGATGGATGGCCGTTGATTGTCTGTATCAGTTTATTCCACAATGAACCTGTAACGCCACAATCTATCATAGAGAGGGATACAAGGCGACAATCACGGCGGGACAACTGATGACATACAGGTCTCAATACATCATCGCTGATGTGGGGATTTGAAGTCATATAAATATATTTCAGCTGTCCACCACCCATTGTAAACAGCTGTGTAACATCACGTGGTCCTAAATTACAATCCCAAAACAACAAACTTGACAGTTGCTTTAGTTGACGTAAACATGACAGACAGGACTTGGTACTACACCCACCATGGCCAATTGAATTGAAGGACAATGACAGCTGCTCTAGATGGGTAAGTGTTGCGAGTGAATCACACACGGTTGGTAGTGTCTGTCGATTGATTGACACATTCTCAAGACCTACAGCTTTTAGTTTCGCTCCTAGTGGAAACTAGAGGTGACATTTACCACTCTGTACTACAGGTGTTCCATGAACAGCAAATCTGTTGACGTGGGATGATTTTGAGGTTATCATATGGAGAGTCTCCAACTTCATGGGACCATCAATAGCTATGTAATTGCATTTGTTGGCTTCTTTTTCCATGCTCTCAGGGTCGTCACAAAGTGCCCCTGGCAACCACTTCAGTTTCGGGTGTGCAACGCGTGACACATATTCCGAGACAACCGACCATTCGTCAGGCGATTTCATCCACTTTGTCAAGTGTAAATCATCTCCCAACACAGCCTGTCGGCACAAGTGTATAAAGTATGCACCAAATGAGAAATATTATTGTTAAACAAATATTACATACATAAAACAGAATCAATTGATGTGATAATTGACAACAAACGTTCCCTACAGGGAACTTTATAGACAGTATTCATAAAGTTCATCATAAAGGAATTCAATGTCAAAGATATATACAAACCTGTACATTAGCTGTGAGTTGCCACTGACAGCTCTCTCGCAGTGCATCCAAAAGAAACATCTCTCCCCCAGAAAGAAACCTTCGTGGGGATGTAATTAGACATTTCATGATGGCTCCAGCTTTCTCATCATAGTTAGTCTTGGGACATTCAGGAAAGATGACGGTAAGAAAAGCATGACATCTTGGATTGCCCAGAAGACCAACGAGACCAATTAAGACGAAGTCCAATTGCCCTCTGTTACGGACCACCATATCTTTGATGGTGGCAATATCTGCCTGCGTTTGATGAGTTGCCGCCATCAGTTCCTGACTTACCAGATGGGGCACATTGAAGAGTTTATCGACCTCCTCTCCGTGCATTGATTTGGAAAAAGCAAAATGTGCAGTCAGCAATCCCATTTGTAAGTCATCCTCCATAATATCATAGGACTCAATCTCGTCCCGAGTAAATAAGAACTTGATTCTTGTATCACTGAAGCTATTAGCACACATCTTGCAAAGTTTCCTGAGAAACTCCGAGTTATTTTTTAGGATATCATGAACTCTTGCGAATTTTGACGGTCTTAATTTCTCCATCAGAAATGATTCCAATATTTTAATGCAAAATTCAGTCTTCGAATGCGGAAAAATATATGTTCCTTGGTTGGGAGAATGTTTGAAATATTTAATAAGACCAATAGCATTGATTGGAATGCTGCATAGCGAGAGTATATCCTGGTGCCCATTGAGAGCTTCTAGCAATGCCTTGTCACGCAGTTCTTCCTTGATAAGCGATGTGATTTGTTTCTCTTCCAATCCACTTATCTCTACTTTGCTGTCGACATGTTCCCATAGGGTATCAAGCCTGTACAGGCGCGACGTGAGTAGCAATTTTGCTTTTCCCAGCAAAGCACCTTTGACCAAACTTTTCAGTAAACTGTCTTGAGTTATGGCCATCAATGGATCAGTGAGCGTCGTTACTTGATCGTTCATGAAATCAAAGGAACATTCGTCTATGCCATCGATAATTAACCAAATTCTGTCTTCATTTTCCACTATAGATTCAAAACATTTGCGAGTATTGAATCATTAGGTCCATGGCAGCCAAGCAGAAAATCCTTTAATGACATAACGTTGTTCTGAAGTTCACGTAATCGTATGAAGAACGGGACAGAGTCTGGGAACTTCCATTCTCCTTTGACGGCTTTCTCAACGAGATGAACACATGAGTGAGTCTTACCTGATCCAGGAGCCCCAAGGAGCAGAACTCGTCTTGGGGGCTCTGAGTCCCCCTGCTTCTGGAACAAATCGGTGAAGTCTATGGGTGCTACCAGTTTGCCAGAAGTGCGATATTCTCTGAAGCTTCTTCTGTTGTCAACTTCGGGCTTGACCAACTCTTTATTGATTCGCAATGGTACATATTTAGTAGATTTTAGATATGATGTCTTCAGCTGCTGAAGCTTTGCTTTTTGATGATCGGCAAGCTTTTCTTGGAACAACTGGAATGTGGTGGTTGGGGGTAGACATGTTTCAGGCAGATTAATTGACTTGTCCCATAGTAGTTTGTACAGGTTGGCTTTTCCAGTATCACCTACAGCTTTGGTAAATACTCTGTAGACAGAAGGAGATTTGATGCGAATTATGTCAAGCAGTGTTTCTACTCTCAGATGACGCGTGAGTATCGAATGGAGCACATTCTCTGCTTGGGATCGACTTATATGACTCCCTTGCTGCAGAGTCTCAGCAATCAGATTTAAGTCACAATCTGCTAGTTCTTCTACTAATGTGTCTCTATGTTCATCAAGCTTTATTTTAGCAAGATCGTTACAAGTATCTTCCATCGTCTTCACCAATGTTGGCTCCATTCTGAAAATATAAGTAGAAAATTCGAGAATCAACACGTGAAAACACAAGGATAAATATGTTACGATTTTGTTAAAAAGAATGGTAGGTTGTATTGCTCAAGGAAGCTGGGTTATCAGTAAATTAAGATACTTATATAACAACACATTCCTGTTTTCTCAATGCCTCAATGTGACTGCAATTATAATGATATATATGGAATCTACACATACTGTAGGTTTAGATGGACTCAACAACATCACGATAATACCAGGGTGAAGGATCGGTAAGATAACATCGTTTGGAGATTACTTTGAGAGGTCGCGTTCCACAAAACCATTGCCCACACTGGTTTTGCGCTCATCCATCCCACCTTGCCCCAGCACCCGGACAGTAGACAAACATTTATTAGCTATTCCCAAGACAATAATTATTAAACTCTCTTGAGAGTGATAATCTGGTTATCACGTTCCAGGAAACACAAAGCATCAATGATTATATGGAACTCAACCATGAATGCTTGTTGGCTGATAAGCAACTGGAGAGACGTGTCTGTTAGGTTCAAAGGTGATCGTGGTCGGACAGAAATGAATTGGCACATGATTGATTGAAGTGATGCAAGTACAAGATATGTGTCAAGCACAATAATTGTTAGACACTAATATTTTAAATGAACTGATATTTTATATGAATGTAATTGACGAATTCTGTAGAAGCTGGGCATTATTTATATGAGGTGGAAAGACGTGTGGATCACCATTACCATAACTTACTGACCCCAAACTCATAATTGGTGGCTCTTTGGGTTTCGAAGGTTTGACGGAGAGAATTTGATACAAGAGATTAACGAAGTGCTGTTCAGCTAGCATTGCCTTGGTCGGGTACAAAAGACCAGGGGCATTTGAAGAATAAGAACATTGTGTCTAATCAGGGTACTGACAATGATCATAGAAACCTCGTGCTGATTTTGGGACTCTGGAATTTGTTTATACAGATTAAGCTGTCAACTAATATTCGATCCAGTACTGGTAGCTACAGCTAATGTACTATTGGCAATCAGAAGACAGAAGCATTCGATCATTGATATGAAGGAAAAGAGAGAACACCCTTTGCAACACACCACCTCCCACACCCCACGCCCCCCACCACCCCACCCCAACAACGCAAGTAATGCTATTCCGGGACAAGCTCCTCGGATGCTCAGGTGACGAGGTTGCGGATTTTCTAGTAGGAGTCTAGCGTGACCGTACACGAACAATACTGGGATCACGTAGGGGGGGAGGGGGGGGAGGTGTTGGTTACATAATTGTATGGTGGTAGTATACATGTGCAGCATGACGGGGTATGTTTTTTCGGCCTCTCGAATTGTACGGTGGGTTTTTATGGGCCTTGTATCTGTACGATGGGGTATGTTCTTTTCAGCAGCAATCTGTACGATGGGTTTTTCGGGGGCTTTGTTTGGTTCGACAGGGTATGTTTTTCTCTATCTATCCTTACAGCGGGTATAAAATATATATTTCATTTTAGCATGTCAAGATTTTCTCCCACGATTTCCCACCGATAGTTGTGATGCAGTGATTGTATTCTCTTACGGCCATAGCTCGATCCAAACCGACAGCAGTAGATCCAATGATCACAGGGAAACCTGTCTACTCTACAAGCAAGCTTAATGGATTGATGATACCCAAGTAACGCCCTCGAGCCAAACGAGATTTCACTTATCAGCAAAATTCGAAGCTACTCAAAATCACTCGAACGATTTACACAAAATTTCACGCAAAGAAGGAAACGTCTTCTCATAAAACACTTATGCAGATGATTTTAACTACTTACGTAGTGGTGTTAATCTAATGATTTGCAGCCTTTTCCTTTCCATTTTAGATACACAAACCTGGGTTTGTCTGATCAGATGCCGGCAGCTTACTACGTATTGGTCACACAGGTCACCAAATGGTGGGGTTATAGGACACTTCAAAGTACCCCACACAACATGTACCGGTATTGGCACGTATCGAGTAACCCTGTAGTTCCAAAGATCACCTTCTGTTCTGAGTTGTCAATTACATATAACCAAGGGCATAAAGTCCCTGTTTGCCACGAGTCAATGAACAGACAGCCTGAACGATGAAACTACATCGTGTGAATATGTTTGATCATGCGACAGGCAGGATGAATAAACAAAACTAGCATCCTGTAAATGTGTTACTGTCAATGCATTATGCATATTTCAAATGGCTCATCTTTTGGCTGGCGAATATCTGTCATTCTTATCTACAAATTGTAAATGCTGTTATCATCATCAAGTACAACATTTGTGACATCGTAAGGTGCTCTTTAGACCAACCTGATATGTGGAGAGTCATTCGATTGTGTATATACTTGCGGGGGTACAGTATTTTACTGCAATTGATGGAGTTGCCTCGTGTCATGTGACTGACAGGTGTGAAAAGTTAATGCAGAGCGCTTAGCCAAGTAAACCTAATTGAGCAAAGACAAATATGCATGCATTTTTCAATCATCTAATTTACCTATAATATATAACGAAATGACCCCTTCTAGTAACCTAGGTCATCGGAAAGTAACCACTGTGTGTGTGTGTGTAAGCGTTTGTGTGTGTGAGTGTGTGTGTGTGTGTGTGTGTGTGTGT
>CM067355.1:27893132-27944504 GCA_034190875.2 Urechis unicinctus
AGCCAACTCTCCGTGAACGAATGGGGCTTGCCAAATCTGACACAATGAGGTGAACTTACTAACAATTGGGCTAGACATTGGCAAGAAAGGGCAAAAGTTGAAGAACGTATCGATGCACGTACGAGAATAGCCCTACAAGACGTCCGACTAGACGTCTGACTCTTATGGAAAACGAAGCAATGTCAAACATTTTGGATCGATTCATACAACTACCAAACTCCAAACATACCCAAGCGGTTGAGTTTTAGAATGCAATGATGTTCACAGACAATTATTTCTCTTTTCAGCGGGAATTTCATCCATTTCAATTACTTATAGCTCGATCAATTTTGGAAGCGGTTTACAGTCCGAAACACAGCAACATGTTTGTTTACAAGTTCAAGATCACGTGCATCGGGCATGCGCATAATGACGTCACCCATCGACAACTAATGCTAGACCCGGGGGGGGGGGGGCTTAAGTGCATAACAGTTGTATATATGTGCCGCGCGAATGGGTATGTTGTTTCAGCCTCTCGACTTTAGACGACTTTTCTTAGTACAATAGATTATTGCCATTGTATTTCATCAGCTGATCTTATGGTGTCAAAGATCACCTTGTGACATTGTGGATATTGAACGTATTGTGGAGATTAGATATGAGGGGACAAAATATTGGCACCCGATCTCCCGTGTTATTTGTGATGGATGAGCAAGACATGGAATGGACTTTCACTTGGGGGGCTGATTGTATAAATTCCCAATACAGTTTCACAGTAACCCGTTTATTCTTGCTTCTTTATGTCATATACCCGATGATAAGTCGATGGTAATATTGAACGGCGTGGAACGTTTTGTTTGCGAGACAAAGCATTCATGTGGCGCTTTCTCAATATGGGTTTGTATCGTCGTGTAAAAGGAAACATGATTGTGAACGTCATAAAAATGATTCTTATGGTAGATTAAAGGTATCGAATGGAAGTTGGCACTTTGTCATATGAGATTAATCGAACAATATAAATACAACATCAAACCTGATATTATGCACGAACGCCTCACATGAGGTCCCATGTTGAAGGCTTTATTGTTCGCCTTACGTCCTGCTCGGAGATAATTATATATATGGTGTTCCAAATGAGTCAAATCTTTAGATGGTCGTCCAATTCCCTCTAGTGTACCAACTCTAGTGTCCTCAAATGTGTCCCAAGTGTGCCCAACTCAGGGATCCGATACTAGATCCCAAATGTGTGCTCAGTGGTTCTTCGAGACATGAGACTTAAAGGGGATCTGACTGGGGTTAGGCTAGAAGCTGATTTCAGAGTAGCCGAAATGTGTGTCGTGCGGTGAGCGTTTTATTTCGAGTGCATGTAGCTTCTCATTAATGTTGTGTACTTACGTATCTATACATGTCGAAAATTTAGATGAATATCCTTTTAACGATACTATTTTGGTTATCCATTTTCTCGTGATTATTTATCAATTGTCATATGAACTTCTAGAATCACAACTTTCGTTCACGCCAACCCCCGTTTTGGATATATAACGTCACATTACGCAGTTTCAGTTTCACTCGCCATGTGGCTGCAGGTCCAAGGGGGGAGGGGGTCACTTAAGTATATAGAGGTAGTATACATATGCCGGTGTATGTAATTTCGGCCTCTCGGCATGTGCGACCGGTTTTGCTGGGTCTCGCATTTGTATGGCGAGGTATGCTTTGGCAATTTTACCCTGTAAGACGGGTACGGGTTTTCGAGATCCCGGGGCACATCCCTACTCAGGACAAGGCCAAGTGCCCCCTCCATGCTGCGGGAATCCATAAGTGTTATCTTTTTTCAATTTTCAATGCGATACCGTTGAACACATATACCCCTCTTTGGTAAGAATTGCAAAACGGTAATAATTGACAAAGTGACACGTATACTTATTCTTCATATATACATATTTGTAATCATCGTGTAAAATGGAAACTCAGGTATCGTTCACCGCGTGTACGGTTACGACCATCGCACGACGTCAATAAGACGTCGTGCACGGCTACTTTCAGAGTAAATAGGCTTAGGCGGAATCGAATAGAGCTCAAGGGGGAGACCCAGTCAGCAATATCATAAGCCATGGATCCGTCGCCAAGACCAGTAATCAATTCCATACGATTTTCTGGATACAACTTATGTAGGTAATGGATGATGTGGATGTATACATCGGACGTATCTACAACACCACCCTCGAATGATGAAGGCGACATCACTCCGTCGTGCGCTGGATTGCTTGCAGCTCCGAAATCGCTCTACAAATGCATTGGTCGTGTTGCGGGTTTCTTCTGCATAATAGTATATCCTAATTTCAAACACATTCTGAAATTGATTTCGGCGTGATTCTGACTATATCTGAGCTTATGTAAAACAAAATGATGATGTTATCGGTTAGTAAAGCTGGTGCGTGTGGCTGCTCCTTCTCGATAGCTGATCTGAGAGAGGACTTCCTCTAGCTGTATTGGAATAAAAGTCATATACGCGTCATGCTGTAGAAACATAGGGCAAGATTACCGGCACAGACGGGACCGCCCTCTTTGTGGATTTCAATGGGTGTGTATCACTTCAACAGATTGTTCATCCACGACTGTCTGCTTATTGGTTTATGTCATTGTTATCGTCAAACCTCCCGCGGAGCAGAGCTCTCGAAACATTAAATGGCTTACCATCATAAAGAACATTAGCAACGTGAACAAGCAATATCGAAACCGATCACGCGTTAATATGCAAAAGCCGGAAGGCCTGGTTGTCAGGAGTAAAGAAGAGGCAAAGAAAAACAATATGGCGGAAACGAAAGGGTTTAGTATTGGAGGTGGGTTGGGGGGAGAAGAAGGACAGCCAAGTGAAGCGAGTCCAGGCTCAGCGGAGAGTGACCACGAGAGGCTGCGCACCGGTATAAGCGACGATGAAAGTCGTAAAACCTGCGGGAGATGAGCTCAGACAGGAAAAGAGCGCGCGAGGAAAGCGAACGATTAGAGCGGAAGAGGGCGATAAACACGGGAGAAGGAGGGGCTATTAAAGACTCAATAGCACGATCATTATGATCAGGCATTTAAGGGACAGCTTGCGATTTAACTCTAGACGCCTATCATTTCGATCTCTGGCAGCTGGCGAGGAATAGCGGCGCGACGGTAATGTCGTGTGGGTAGGGCCCTAATTTCATCCTATGATACCAGGTTGAGGACAACCATTTGCCCCGGTTTACGACCTTCTCTTCCCTGTCAACATATGGTGATCCAAGACAATTTAACTTTTGACTCGGGTGACCTCAAGGCTGGGGTCACTGACCATGGCAGACATGTTTGATTCTACGCTAACGTCACATATCTGCAATAGTTAACGGAGCGCATGCGATTTTACCCGGTATGATCCTGGGGTTCTGTTTGACAACAAACAGTGCGCTTTTCCACGACATCAAATTTCTGCTACGCAACAGGAATTGTTTCTATTTTAATAATTGATTTACTAAACAAACATTGCCGTCGGGAAATCTATGTAGCCATACTACATCACCCAGCATCAAAACCACAAACTGACTGAAAAATAAAAATATGTTTAACTCCCAATTAGTGACACTGGGTGTTCTGTTAATATATGATTCACTCCGTACCTTGTTACTTCATCAGGGTATAGAAAATATAAGAGATCGACAATGACTCGTCATAAGATTACAGACTTTCAATTGTTGATGCACATGTATAAGCGTAATCCGACAATTACCGCTAAAAATCACTGTAGGCAAATACTTACAAATAGTTGAGGTTCTACATGAATACTTTTCTAGGTTGCTTTTGGTCTATTGGAAATGGCACAAAGCACATGACTATATCTTTAATGACAGGCTGTCCCAGAGAGTTTAATGGTTAATTGGTCATCGAAATCAGAGTCGCTCACACCATGGATATAATGGTTTCATTTACATTTTACATAATGAGTTCGATGGGCGATAATCCGTGAAACATGCATGCTGTAAATACTGAAGTAAACGTTGACTTAGTTTATGCTCCAACTGTGAATGTCGGTAGGACACGCCCGGATTGGTTAAGCTTTTCACTTCCTCCTTCCTCTCTTCTAGCCTGCTCGGGAATGTGGAGGGCGATCGGTAGCTTTTGGGTTGTACGAACCATAGTTGAACATCGAAGGGAAAGTTGACCGCTTCAGTTTCAACATTTTCAGAATAATGAAGGAAGCTTTCGATTTTCATGCGATCCACCGTCAAATTTGGCATCGCCTTCCTCTTAAGGTCATGAATTCATAGCTTCAATGTTGCGGTATCCGTGACAGGAAAACGATGGAAACTGACGATTTGTAAGGGCAGTTGCTAGAGGTCCGGTAATCGTTAACTCAAGGGATGCGCGCCGACAGTGGCCCGCGCTTGTGCCACAATGCCTCTCGTCCATGGTCGGTTTGGACATATGTATAGAATCAGGGCGATGGTATCATTGGTTGTTAGGTAATTTAGCATTGGCAAAGTTTCGACTTGGGATACAAGGATCGGAATTAAAACCCACTGAGGGTTATAAAGGAAACGGTTGCGTATCTGGGGCAATCGCATAACGAGGAAAAACTCACTGAATAGGCATAATTTAGGAAAATGGAAAAAGAAATTCCTAGGGAAAATTGCCAATCTGAATCAAGCTAATTTAAAATCAACCTTTCTCCGTATATGCGTAAAGGCGCTGTTGGACAATGGCAGAATTACATTGTGTATTCCAATTGTTGCATCGCGTGCCTCTGTAGACCTCGGAGTCTGGATTTCTTATCTAAACGATTGTCACATTCCAATGCTTAACTTTCGCGATTATTCTGTTCCCTTTCGTATGTAGCAATGCAAATAAAACAAAGAATTGTAGGATACACCAAAAGGAAAAATACGCGTAGTAGCGTGGTTTGTAAGTCATCGAGCAAGTGGAAAGCTTATGTCACGGAGTTACAAACATACATCAATGTGTACATGGTACTTGTTGTCCATTGAGGAGCAATTCGTACAAACATAACCAATCATATGATGATTTAGTTAATTAATATATAAGAATCAAGAATTATATGGACCGTCATCTGCCTCCATGTCGGTTATGAAAATATCGTTACGAAAAGCAACTGGAGTCGTCGAATGTTGGGGTGAATTTGCATCAATGATGAATTCCAAATTCGCTAGAAAGAAACAGAATGCTTTTTCTGAGGAGTGATGCAAGCGTGATAATGAGCCTCAGAGAGAAAACTTTCGACAGACCAACGGGGTTAGAAACTAATGTTTTTACCAATGCCCTTTGACATCGGATAATGGGAAATTATGAAGTCAGCCAGAATATTGGAAGGTTATATATCAATAATTTTAAAACATCAATCGATTTATGGTGTTGTTATATTTGCAAAACATGTGTATGTAACTTGCTGCCGACTATTGTGCACAAGTGCAATAATTTGTATTGTAAATACGTTTATAAATCAATATTGTAGAATTATCGCATCTATATCTGTTGCTGAGAACAAACAAACAGATTCAAAATACCTCATGTTAAAGTGGTTTATACCTCACAAGCTTTAAAGGTCGAAAATAGCTTGCCGAAGAACTAGCTGTGATCAATGCACTAACATTATTCAAACATTATAATCACATCCATCAATGTATTATCCTGTCTGATTCGCCAAACATGATTAATTTACATGCTGAAGAATATTGTGCGCAAGTGCGATCATATATATTCTAAATATGTTTATCAATGCTGTAAAGTTATGGCGAGGTTTTTTGCACTATAAAATAGCCATCCAAAGAACCATCTGTAATCGACACACTTACCTTATTCAAACATTTTGCAATTATTACACTAGGGGGCTGAACACGTAGGGAATTGAAGTCGCAATGGATTGAACTAGCAATGGAGGTGAACCTGCAATTCCATAATATTGCCCACAGCTTCACTCAAGTAGTTGTGCTGAATCTCAAACCTGGCCGAATTTGCGACCCTGACAGTTGGGCTGTATTTAGTACAAGATAGTTGCAGAAGGCTCACGAGATATCCCTAATTGGTATATGGCCGAAAGCATGTGGACCTGTACGCAGGAGATGTAAAACCATTACCTGGTTATTGATTTAGTCTTCACATACTGCAAGATTGAAGCTGTGGATGTAGTCTCCTTGTGAGTGCTCTAGATGAGAGGTTATGAAAGTCTCGGTTGCTAATAATTGAACTCAAATGAATGATCAGATAACCAAACCCAATGACAAATGTCCTGACACGAAAGACGTAACAAACCTTGCAACAACCTTTTGAAAGTAGAACTGCTCCCTGATACACAGTTTGTCTAATTTGACTTTGTGTAGATAAGTCAAATATTCGTCTACAGGAAGTGGATTGATGCGTTCACAGAGAGCACAACTATGGTAACTGCGAACATGGTCATGGCTGCCTGTGATACTGTGAGCGCAAGGTGCGCCATATATATCCCCTTGTATGCAACATTTCTATTACATGTATTGTGTTATTGAAGAAATTTGTTTAAACCTCTTCGAGTATCTATCATACGGTAACATAATGTCTCGAATTTATCTCTAATAGCCTTTCTTAGTGTGGAGGAGAGACGGCAGAAGACGTTTGCAAACGAATCTGCGTATGTGTACGTAAGAGTCAAGCAATCAAAAAAATCATTTATTTCTCGAATTCCTTTCAATATCATATCAATTAGTCAATACCCTTCTCACAGATAAATACCTGTATTATTAGCCAATATTCAAAGCGCTGACTGCAGATTATAAGCACGATTTATCAGATATCAAATTTTAACACTGATAGATACATACTGCTTAATCCACCTTTTGTTTATCTACTCAGCTTATGCAGTATTTGCATTGGAGCAAACCGTGACACGATCATACCAATTGGAGGCATCTCCTTCGTAAACGATGATACTTGAACAAAAGATAATTATTGCAGATTAGATCAGAACACAAGCAAAGATCAAAACAATGTATGTGATAAAAGTAGAATGTTACATTTGAATTATACATAACTAGCGACGGAAGAGGTGGACAATGGATTAAATCGAATGCCATGCTGGTAATATACATAATCAGCAATACAACAAGAGGACATAAGCAGGAGTGCCCTCGGTGCTGAGCACAGACGTTTTGAGTGACATTATAGAATTTGAAAACTGCATATCAACCCTCTCGTTAAAGTTTGGCTTAATAAATGATATCAACGTCTACGTCCCATTGGTGGGAGAGCATCAAAACGATATAGATACAACCACACGAAATATTCAGTAATGCTTGTTCATCGGGTATCTTTAGGGAGTGGGCTGTTTAGTGATACATCAGAAATGATCAGGTTCAACCGAGCACATATATACACTGAGGGTCATATATCTTGTCTGTGAAGTCATCAGACATGGACACGACTGGACTAAATGACGTTTCTACCACCACAGTTGCCTGCACGACGGGTTCGGAGAGACATATCGACCATGCACAAGGATGTGAGGTTGTATTGTGTGCATGACAAACATGCCGGGTGAGCTGAGAGCCTCTTCTCTCTCATGCAGCGCCTCAGCCAACGCAACACGCTGTGATTGGTCAACCCAGATATAGACGGCTTTTAGGGAACGACCAAACTCCATAACACATGGAACCATGTGATCTGATGACACACCACGATCTCCGATATATACCTCGTGTAATGTGGAGCTGGTAGTTACGGTCTGGCTGATGGACCTCCAATCTGATGCAGACAGTTTGCAATCCGGAATACTCAACACTTCTAATGCTCCTTTCTTACACAGCTCTGTAAGAACCTCACATGACAGTTTAAAATTGCCCGATATATCCAAAGCAGAAATACTGGATCCCTGTGTTAAGACACTTGTCAGTTGATCGATATCCTTGTCCCGGAGGTTACAGTATGCAAGTCGTACATGCGTCAGTTTGTTGGGTTTGACCAGGGCTTGTATTATTTGATCACTTCCGTGACTTATATCATTGTGAATGAGATCAATTAGTAAGCATTGATGTAACGTTAGAGCAGCAGATGCGTCATGACCTGATAAGCCACACTCATCAACACATATACTCTCTATTGACGGGCTCAGGGCAGTCTGACGAAACGCACGACCAATTTTGTTGCGAGCGACGTTAAAGGACGTCAGTGTTGGATGACGTTGATTGTCTGTATTAGTTTATTCCACATTAAATCTGTAATACCACAATCTGCCATACCGAGTGATACAAGGCGACAATCACTGCGGGACAACTGGTGACATACGGCTCTTAATTCATCATCACTGATGTGGTGATTTGAAGTCACATCAATATGTATCAGCTGTCCACCTCCCTTGTAAACAGCTTTGTAACGTCACGTGGTCCTAAATGACACATTACTAACTTCAACGCTGACAGTTGCTTCAGTTGACCTAAACATGACAGACAGGACTTGGCATTACTCCCACCATGGCCGATGAAATTGTTGGATAATGACAGATCCTGTAGTTGGGTTAGCGTGGCGAGTATATCACACACGGTTGGTAGTGTCTGTCGATTGATTGACACAAACTCAAGTGATACATTTCTTAAGCCGTCTCTTTGTGGGAACGAGAGGTAACATTTACCATGCTCTACTATAGGTGTTCCTTTAACAATAAGTGTTTCAACGTGGGATGATTTTGAGGTTATCATGTGGAGAGTCTCCGACTTCATGGGACCTGCAATAGCTATCCAACCGCATTTGTTGGCCGCTTTTGTCATGTTTGCAGTGTCGTCACAGAGTGCCCCCGGCAACACCAACTTCCTTTTTGGGCATGCAACGCGTGACACATATTCTGATATAACCGACCATTCGTCAGGGGATTTCATCCAGCTTAAAAGATCCAAATCATCTCCCAACACAGCCTGTCGGCAGAAGTATATAATATTATCCACCAAGTGATTGTTAAACACAATACATTCATAAAACATAATCAATTGATACTATTATTGACAACAAACGTTCCAAACTGGTATCTGTTTAGACAGTATTTCGTTCGTCATAAATGAATACAATGTCAAAGATGTATACAAACCTGTACATTATCTGTGAGTTGCCACTGACAGCTCTCTCGCAGTGCATATAAAAGAAACATCTCTCCCCCAAAGAGAAACCTTCGTGGGGATGTAATTAGACATTTCATGATGGCTTCAGCTTTCTTAGCATAGTTCTTCTTGGGGCCTTCAGGATAGATGACAGTGAGAAGATCATGACATCTTGGATTGCCCAAAAGACCAACGAGGCAAATCAAGACGAAGTCCAATTGCCCTCTGTTAAGGACCACCATATCTTTGATGGCGGCGATATCTTCCTGCGTTTGATGAGTTGCCGCCATCAGTTCCTGAGTTACCAGATGGGGCACATTGAAGAGTTTATCGACCTCCTCTCCGTGCATTGATTTGGAAAAAGCAAAATGTGCAGTAAGCAATCCCGTTTGTAAGTCATCTTCCATAATACCGTAGGACGCAATGTCGTCCTGAGTAAATATGAACTTGATTCTTGTATTCACGAAGCTGTCAGCACACATCTTGCAAAGTTTCCTCAGAAATTCCGTGTTTATTTTCAGGATATCATGCCATGGTGCGATTTCTGACGATCTTAACTTCTCCATCAGAAATGATTCCAAAATTCTAATGCAAAATTCAGTCTTTGAATGCGGAAAAATATCTGTTCCTTGGTTGGGAGAATGTTTGAAATATTTGATAAGACCAATAGCATTGATTGGAATGCTGCATAGCGAGAGTATATCCTGGTGTTCATTGAGAGCTTCTGGTAATGCCTTGATATCGTGCAGTTCTTCCTTGATAAGCGATGTGATTTGTTCCTCTTCCATTCCACTGATCTCTACCTTTCTGTCGACATGTGTCCAGAGTTTATCAAGCTTGTACATCCGCGACGAGAGTAGCAATTTTGCTTTTCCCAGCAAATCACCTTTGACCAAACTTTTCAGTAAACTGTCTTGGGTTATGGCCATCATTGGATCGGCGATCGGCATTACATGTTCATTCATAAAATCAAACGAACACTCGTCTATACCATCGAGAATTAACCAAATTCTGTCTTCATTTTCCACCATAGATTCAAAACATTCGCAAGTATTGCATCCTGTAGGTCCATGGCAGCCAAGCAGAAAATCTTTTAATGACATAACGCTGTTCTGCAGTTCACGTAATCGTATGAAGAACGGGACAGAGTCTGGGAACTTCCATTCTCCTTTGACGGCTTTCTCAACGAGATGAACACATGAGTGAGTCTTACCTGATCCAGGAGCCCCAAGGAGCAGAACTCGTCTTGGGGGCTCTGAGTCCCCCTGCTTCTGGAACAAATCGGTGAAGTCTATGGGTGCTACCTGTTTGCTAGAAGTGCGATATTCTCTGTAGTTGCTTCTTTTGTCAACTTCGGGCTTGACCAACACTTTATTGATTCGCAAGGGGAAATATTTAGTAGATTTAAGATATGATGTCTTCAGCTGCTGAAGCTTTGCTTTTTGATGATCGGCAAGCTTTTCTTGGAACAACTGGAATGTGGTGGTTGGGGGTAGACATGTTTCAGGCAGATTAATTGACTTGTCCCATAGTAGTTTGTACAGGTTGGCTTGTCCAGTATCACCTACAGCTTTGGTAAATACTCTGTAGACAGAAGGAGATTTGATGCGAATTATGTCAAGCAGTGTTTCTACTCTCTGATGACGCGTGAGTATCGAATGGAGCACATTCTCTGCTTGGGATCGACTTATATGACTCTCTTGCTGCAGAGTCTCAGCAATCAGATTTAAGTCACAATCTTCTAGTTCTTCTACTAATGTGTCTCTATGTTCATCAAGCTTTATTTTAGCAAGATCGTTACAAATATCTTCCATCGTCTTCACCAATGTTGGCTCCATTCTGAAAGTATAAGTAAAAAATTCGAGAATCAACAGGTGAAAACGCTAGGATGAATATGTTACGATTTTGTTAAACAGAATGGTAGGTAGTATTGCTCAACGAACCTTGCTGCAGAGTGTGAACAATAAGATTTAAGTCACAATCTTCTAGTTCTTCTACTAGTGTGTATCTGTGTTCATCGAGCTTTTTACGAGCAAGATCGTCACTGATATCTTCCATTTTCTTCGCTATTGTCCGCTGCAGTCCTATAATATAAGTACAACATTAACAAATCAATCTGTGAAAAGAAATCTTGTTGATAAATGATAGGTTGTATTGCTTAATATTGCTGGGTAATCGGTTTATTAAGTTGCTTGTATGAGATCACATTCCTCTTTTCTTCGTGCCTTAAAATGACCGGAATCATAACAAGACACAGTGAGTTTATGTGGTTGGTTCCGATAGCTTCAACAACGTTGCGATAACACAAGAGTAAAAGGATGGATAGGGTTAGGATGTTTGGATGTTACTTTTAAATTAATCAGTTGCCATGGAAGTATTGTCCACACTGGTATTGCGCACACCCATTCCACAATGCCCCACCACTAGCACAAATGACCAACTGGATTCTCGTCACTAGAAAGTGTTCACAGATTTCTCCCGTGAGAATGATAATCCTCTTTGCTTGTTTTAGGATTGACTAGAAGGAACCCAACGAGGGATGTCTGCATGCTAGCAAGCAATTGGAGAGACGTTATGGTGTATTCAAAGATGATTGTTGTGGAACAAAACTGGCCTGACACATCGACAATATCTAGGATGAATATAAAATTTGTTTGCGCAAGAAGCTGTGAAACAGTATTTGATATGAAGAAAAAAGGCTCATATTGTAGTAGCTGGACATTGCTCTGATGATGAGAAAACACAACTCCCAATTACCATAACTTGGTGAGCACAAATTGTAGTAAGGGTAACCCTGCTGCCTCCATCGGAGCGGGATTTGACACCTTAGGATATACAATCTGTTCGAGTTGATGCTCTGGTTACTTCCAGAGGATAAAGAAGCACTGCTCTGCCTGTCAATACGTCGCAATTGTATTTAATCGAACAATTTAGAATTATCAAAATCACATGGACTAAGTTATTGACCGAATACAATCTGTCGGTAAAAGGCTCATGAAAAATGAGGTACATTGTGGTCAACAAACACGACGGGGATTGTGTGGTGGGGGTCTCTGGTGTCCGTGTCAGAAACGATATATGAAGGAGAAACACCGTGTGATACTATTCTTTGATAAGCCCCTTTAGCGGAAGACTTTGCACGTGCAGACGCTGTACTTTCACTTTCTGAAGGGGCATCTCAATTGAGACTTGTAACCACACTATAAGGGAGATATCCACATTCTTATTAAATCAGTGTTAATAATATGATAGGTTGTTCATTAGATGATTTATGGTGGCCAGGTGTATGTGGTGGTGAACAAATCTTGCCAGTGATCTCAGCACACCCCGTACGCTTGACCGACAAACGATATATCACTTGTTTAAAGTTGATGCTACTGTAGACCACTCGAAAGATTAGAAAGGAAGCCTTTTCCACAAAACACTATCTCAATGAAACATGAAATACTTGCTGCTGAAATGTGAACTGCATACAAACATAAACTTACTCGTGATGTAGTAAATATGAGGGGTATATTATACGTAATGCATAAGATGATTTATGTTGTTATGTACAAATCATTGCCTCTGAACCCAGCACATCCCTTACGTTTGATCGAACGAGATATCAACTTTGTCGCTTCTGCAGATTCCTGTCTACGTATGGCTCATGAAGTTCCATATAAGAGATATTTGACATTTGATACGACACATAAAAGTAGCCCCAAACACTATGTACCTTTATTTCATCAGCTGATAACACTGTTCCAAAGATCGCCTGTTAACGTTCGGAATATTGAACCTATTGTAGAGATATTGTAGTTGACGTTCAGTTTATGGGTCAGCTAAACGAGAAAACTATTCGATAAAAAGGGGAAAATTTCACTGTAGAGGCCGATTGTATTAATCACCCATATACAGTGTATTCATTCTTGTGGAAAACCGAACTTTTTAGATATTAATTATGGAGAAGAAAAACAATATTTGTTGAAGATGGGATCATTGTGAACCTTCGGTAGCGTTCCGACAGACCGATAACGAAAAAAAAGTGTTTTTGGTAATAAAATTTTAAAATAAATCAAATCTTGTAACACATCCTATTTACATATTCATCGCCCACGATTATTCGGCTATTTGGGTCAAAATATATATGGTTGTATGAGGTTTAAGGGTGATGTCAACGAATGGTTAATTGTTAAATAGATTTTGGTACTTACCATTTAGGACAATGAAAACCCATCCGCAGAAGAGACAACCACCATTGTCCACGAAATCTGAATCAACTATAGAGGCGCCTTATATTCGTTATTTTACCCTTGATGTGATAAGCTTGACAATCGAACGACTTCATATTTCTTCGTCTTATATAGTATTGAACAGACTAGTGGGCGTTTTCAATAATCAATATGAACCTCCTCAACCTATATAGTATTGTACTAAATATAGCCAGTTGGCACAAAGTTCAGGTGTACCAGTCAATAAAAAGACTGCACGAGGGTTTGACTTACATAGTCTGAATACGCTTGATCATGCGAATGCAAACAAAACCAATGTCAGCACCATGTAGAACGTGTGATATATCACAAGGTGCTTTTGAATCGAAGTGATATACATTTCTACACAAGTACTGTATTCTATGTTAAGAAAGAGTTTATCGAAATTTACCTCTAATTTTATCGAGAACATATTGCGAATAAGATAGCTACGTAAGCCAATTTACATCAACTGCATTCAAATCAATTACACGCATGCAAATTAGCGCCCATCGTATGTGTAATAAAGAAGCATGAGAAGGGTCAAGCCAATATTATCCACGTTGCAGGCCAGCAACAGGCCAAGCTAGACTTACAAACAAAAATATGTTTCAAGAGACATACACACACACAAACACACACACACACATACACACACACGCACACACACACACATACACACACACATATATATATATATATATATATATATATATATATATATGTATATATACATATATATATATATGTACATATATATATATGCATATATACATATATATATATGTATATATATAAAAACATATATATATATATATGTATATAGATATATATATACATGTGTATATATATATATATATATATATGTATATATGCATATATATATATATATATATATATATACATATATATATATGTATATGTACATACATATATATATATACATATATATATATATATACATATGTATATATACATACATATACATATATATATATACATATATGTATATATACATATATATATATATATACATATATATATATATATATACATATATATATTTATATATATACATATATATATTTATATATATATATATATATTTACAAACAAAAATATGTTTCAAGGGACATACACACACACACAATCATTCAAAAAATCTAGAACTATGGCATTAGGTTGGGGTCGTCCAAATGTGTGTAGCAAGGTGCTAATGTTATCAATACTTGCTCTACTGAGCTGTTCTTTCTATTACATAGAATATTGTTCCTTATATGATCAAATTCTTGCGCATGATTAAGACATTGCTTGGCGCAATGATTTCTCCTAAGGCGTATCACGTGTAGAATCTGATTGGCCATTGCAGACTGTACGACATTTAAATGCAGATACATGCCAAAAATAAAGGATATTGTGGATTATAGATAAATATTGATTTAAGTCAAATGAAGATGAACCTTTGCTAATGTGATACAAAACTATTGTTGACACGAAGCCACACGACACAGTAAACATTGCAGCCGTAAAGGATTTCACTGAAGTGACGGTCATACAAATTTTGACGTTGACAAAAAAAAAATTCATTTGAAATTTATTGTATCAGGGCTGGCGCTCTCGAGGTAGCCAGCGCGTCAAGACTCCAGCAGACAATCGTTCGACTCAAGGCAGCGGTGCAAATGTTGCGATCGCTAGCATGTGATGGATATACCTCAGTGTCATGCTTGAGGAGCTCAGTGCAGACGCTGCAAGCGAAAAGGACTTGACGCAAAGAGCTGTAAGCCGACCAGTAAATCGTCGGGTGGCATGATTGGGAGTTAAGCAGGCGCATTCCCAGGGTAGGGATAGATAACTGTTTGCGACCCTTCAGAGGCATACATCGGCGTAGTTTCGCACGGGAATGCCGTGAATGTACCGTTAGAGGTGACGTTGGTCATATGGGACAAACGGATGCTTTTTCTTTTGGCGCGAATGTCACTGTTAAAAGCGAGAGAGCTCATCGTGGGATGAAAGACCCACCACCCATGGCACCGTGTGGCATAGGTTTCAACAGTGTTGGTGCCAATCTACCCTGCATTGGAACATTTCGGACAGGGGTGCCGTACAAGCGTCATCGGACGGCAGGAGCTACGTGCTGGGGGATGTCCATGATGCAGCAGCAGCTGGGTGAGAGATCAAGCCCTTTGCGTTCGCCTCACGTGCGATGACTTAGGCAGTGACGAGATATGCACAAAGGAATGCCTTGCTGATTGGGCCTGTGACTCAGTGATTGTCGTCATTCCGACTGCTGACTGACCAAAAGCCCCAGTACCGCTCATGATTAGCAAGGATATGGCACAAGTTCCATTTAGGTGCCAGAGGTTGCTCATGTGACTCACGAGGTTCAACCCTGTGGTTGAGCACGTGCCGGGGAAAACCTTGGTAGTTGCGGATACACTCTCCAGGAGCCACTTGCCGAGCACGGATGTGGAGAAAATGGGCGCTGAGGAGGTGGTGGCGTATTTGAAGTCCGTCAAGACGTACGCATTCTCAGCTACGATGCTGAATGACATGAGAGCCGCTTGTGTGATTACAGAATATACATCCCGCAAAGTCTACAGCAGGACATTCTGAACAGGATTCATGATAGGCACCAAGGTGTCAACAAGTGCCAGGAGCATGCACGAGCCAATGTGTTTTGAATAGGGATGAGCCAACAGATCAAATCCTTGGTAGAGTCTTGTAGCTACCGTACACTGTACCGAAAAGCGTATAATAAGTAGCCGTTCATGCCTACACCTACACATATGTCTGATAGACCTTGGCAGCGCTTGGGGACTGGTTTGTGTGAACCGAAATGCTCGACATACCTAGTGGTAGTGGACTATGATTCACAGTATCTAGAGATAAAAAAACTTGTGAAAGTGAGACCCCCCCCCTATTTTGTGATGGCCCTGAAGGGATTGTTTGCACATCCGAGGTTCTCGTCAGTGATAACGGGCTCCAGTTCGCCTTGCATGAGTTCCTCACATTTGCAGCACAGTATGGGTTCCATCTACTACCCGCGGTCGAATAGCGAGACTGAGAGGGCCGTCAAAACGGCAAATACCATTCTTCGGCAACACGACCCATTACTTTACTTGATGATTTATCGCGCAACTCCTATCAAGGCTGAAGGTTCTAGCCCCGGGCACTTGCACATGGGGAGAAAAAAAGATTACATAATCTGGAAGTTCGTTGTTCGAAAAGATCCCACGTTAGATGGCCACTGGTTTAGATGTTGTTTCGGCGTTTAGCCACATTGGATGACCACTGGTTTAGATGTTGTTTCTGCGTTTAGCCACGTTGGATGACCACTGGTTTAGATGTTGTTTTGGCTTTAAGCCACGTTGGATGACCACTGGTTTAGATGTTGTTTATTTGGTCCTTATATATATATTATATATATATATATGTATATATATATATATATATATATTTATATATATATATATATTTATATATATGTATAAATATATATATATATATATATATATATATATATATATATATATATATATATATATATATATCTATATATATATATATGTATGTATTATATAAATTGATCAGAAGATTATTGTCACAAACATTGTAGATTTGTTATATGTTTTAGAACCTATAGCTGTTATATTTAAGTCTTTGGCACTTGTAGATGACTTGACAAATTGCATACTTAACGACTCTTTAAAAGTCATGCTTACGCAAGACCTTGTATCCTCAGAGGTAATCGCCTTGCCATTTCCATGTGTTAACTGTTTACTGGCACATCCTTTCTGATAACTACTCCATCTAAATTTGTCTTAATTTCATCAGTTTGGGCTTGTTGAGAGTATTTGCAACGAAAATCAGCAGCCCATTCTAAAAAACTGCAGGCTGGGTTGAAAGCCTTCCAAAATTGGCAGCTGTCAACCGTGATTGTGTCTGTTGTTATCATAATGGTAAAGCGATTATCATAACGGGAAGCGATTCAAAACATAATGAATAGCACTCGGCGGAAGGTAAACGCCTAAAAGGTGCCACAACAGCAAAACTGGCTCCTACTATAGGGGGTTCCTATACCGTAGTTATGCAAATCAAGCACTTTAAACGCCATGTATTTTGTTCTTTAAACTGTTTCTAGCTGGTGAACCATCCATAGTTTATAGCCTCAGTGATTATCTAAATAAACCATGCAAGTGTGATACATATCCTATCTGTGGTCACCGAGATAATGCCTCCGAGTCATGATGACTAGAATGATAAAACGAAAAGGATTTAAGGAGCAAGTCAGGACCCTTATCAACGATGTAACGCCAGAGTATGTTGCCCTATATGGTTGACCGACGCGAATGGAACATTCAGCCGTAGCGCGCAATAAAATGTTGATATGAGAGCAACTTAATCAACTAAATCCTACAATCAAAATACAGGTTTTGTTTGGCCGAAGCTGATTCAGTCAATCGGGACGACAGCGACAGATTTAACATCCGCTCAACTAAATCATCTCGCATAAAATGAAATAAATCTAAATTAAATGGCGCTGAAGAATTTAATAGATTCAAATGCATGCAATTAATCGACCATTTCCCTACGCGCTAATATAAGCCGTCATGTGAGGTTCATTATGAATAGAAGGAGCGTTCATGTTTTAGGAGCTTACTTCCCAAGGATCGGAGGCAGGTGGACGCGACTCAGTTTCATATCATAAGAACGGATATACCGTGACGTGGCCTGGGTTAGTTAAATAAATTTGTATCGTACTCATCTTGATATCTGGGTAGGCTGCTCATGCCAAATCGTAAGCAAACCCTGGACAACTATATAAGGGTACAATTATCCAAAATATTCTATTCAAAATGTCTAAACTATTGGTAGTCACTTGCAAGAATCACTCAATTGGAATAAGTTCTCAATTATTACTTCGGGGACTCTTTTGCATTAAATCGACTCTGAATCAGCAAATATGCTTGGAAGCCCAAACGGGGCATAGCTAATGATCCACGGATGCGCCCTACAGCTAATTCACAATATATACACACAATTTAGGGAGGTGTAAATGGTCCTCCGTGTCAAGCTTACAAACTTATTGAGTTACGAGCGACCAATCATTTAGGTTCAATATAATTATGCGCTTTTGTTGGATCATTGGCTATAGAGAGTTTCCCAGATCACATGTATGTACAGCAACAATGGTACATTGCCAACACAATACAGTTCGCCACCCCTTCTACTATCTATGCCACCCACAGCCCTCCATCATCTCATTAAATATGCCCCAAAGGACCACTCACCTCCCCCAGAGCACCGACCTCCTTCATCATCACCCAGCTGCCTCACCCCCATCTGTTCTAATTATAGGGACCTCGTTAGTCTGTCGATATGCCTTGGTCATGTGAGGTAACGTGATGTGGACTGGAGCACTCCACCACACCAGAGCTTGCACACAGAGTTTATGGAGGGTCCATTTCGACTCATACATTAAAACATGTGCTAATAAATCATCGTTATTGCCTGTTCATTGACATTGAACTGAGACTGACTGGGTCACAGGTGTTTCCTCTACTGCTACTACATCAAATCAGTACAGATCAAATTGACAAATTCGATTTTTTTCTCCAAACATAACAGGAACAACTTGGGATTTCCCATGAATATTGCAAACGAAAGCGAATACTGCTAGACACGCAGTATGCACGCTGATTAGTAATATTATCCCTTGTGTCTTAGTGTCCTGTGATATTCGGCTACGTGTTCACCCTGTCCATGGAATAGTCTTGCGAAGCTTTCATCTGCTTGATTTCTATTATCATTGAGCAGCCGTAAAACGCCGAATCGAGCGTGCAATACGGAACAAGATGGGTATGACTAGTTAGCGAAGATACCATGGAAGTCATTAGAAAGATGATTCGCAGCGCTTTTTCATCGTCAAAAGCTTCATGCCCTTCCTCATCGTGCAAGTCGCTTGTGGTAATATAGGCATCACAGTGATTCCTAAATAAGAGACCTTTTATTTGGCTGATGATAGACTGGACTCCCAGTTGCACAAGCCTCGAGATAATCGCCTAGGAGCGACGCATTAAACTAGCTCCATGATAATCATCAACTTTTTCATAAGCGGTGGGCGGCTCTTGGAGGGGTCACTTGACCTGCAAAATAAGTTTTCACCCAACCGACAGCCGGTACAAGCTGTCTGCGTGAGGATTATCTAGTCTTGGTTGACAAACATTCAGTGAAAGTCTAGCTTGGATTATTCTCATCGTCGTCTTGGTAGATGCCTTCTGTTAACAAAGTGGTCGGTTTGGACATATGTATAGAATCAGGGCGATGGTATCATTGGTTGCTAGGTAAATTAGCAATGGCAATGTTTTGACCTGGTGCGATACAAGGACCGGAATTAAAACCCACTGAAGGTTATCAAGGAAACGGCTGCGTATCTGGGGCAATCGCATAACGAGGAAAAACTCGCTGAATGGGCAAAATATGTGACAATGGGGACAAACATTCCTAAGAGAAATACCCAAGAGAATCAAGATAATTTAAAATCAACGATTTCCCCGTTTATGCGTAAAGGCGCTGTTGGACATTGGCAGAATTACATTGTGTATTCCAATTGTTGCATCGCGTCCCTCTCTATACCTCGGAGTCTGGATTTCTTATTTAAACGGGGTTAGAAACTAATGTTTTTACCAATGCCCTTTGACGTCAGATAATGGGAAATTATGACGTCAGCCAGAATATGGGAAGGTTATATATCAATAATTTTAAAACATCAATCGATTTATGGTGTTGTCTTATTTGCAAAACATGTGTATGTAACTTGCTGCCGACTATTGTGCAATAATTTGTTTTGTAAATAAGTTTATAAATCAATATTATAGAATTATCGCGTCTATATCTCTTGCTAAGAACAAAACAACAGATTCAAAATACTTCATGTCAGAGTGGTTTATACCTCACAAGCTTTAAAGGTCGAAAATAGCTTGCCGAAGAGCTAGCTGTGATCAATGCACTAACATTATTCAAACATTATAATCACATCCATCAGTGTATTGTCCTGTCTGATTCGCAAAACATGGTTAAGTTACTTGCTGAAGAATATTGTGCGCAAGTGCGATCATATATATTCTAAATATGTTATCAATGCTGTAAAGTTATGGCGTTTACCTAGAGGTTTTTTACACCATAAAATAGCCATCCAAAGAACCATCTGTAATCGACACACTTACCTTATTCAAACATTTTGCAATTATAACACTAGGGGGCTGAACACGTAGGATTGAACTCGCAACGGAGGTGAACCAGCAATTCCATAATATTTCCCACAGCTTCACTCAAGTAGCTGAATCTTAAACCCAGACA
The DNA here is from genome assembly GCA_034190875.2 of Urechis unicinctus. Lineage (NCBI taxonomy): Eukaryota > Metazoa > Annelida > Polychaeta > Xenopneusta > Urechidae > Urechis > Urechis unicinctus. The sequence continues at coordinate 27,913,795 of CM067355.1, forward strand.
GTCTGGCCGAATTTACGACCCTGACAGTTGGGCTGTATTTAATTCAATATAGTTGCAGAAGGCTCACGAGATATCCCTAATTAGTATATGGCCTGAAGCAGGTGGCCCCATACGCAGGAGATGTACAACCATTACTTGGTTATTGAGTTAGTATTTACATACCGCAAGATTGAAGCTGTGGTTGTAGTCTCCTTGTGAGTGCTCTGGATGGGAGGTTACGAAAGTCTCGGTTGCTAATAATTGAACTCAAATGAATGATCAGATAATTAAACCCACTGACCAATGTCCTGGTACAACATTTTTGGGCCAACCTTTGCCAGACGTTACAAGCGAGAGACGTAACAAACCTTGAGCAAACATTTGAAAGTAGAACTGATCCCTGATACACAGTATCACTCCTTGGTTTTTCTAATTTGACTTTGTGTAGATAGTCAAATATTTGATGCGTTAACAGAGAGCACAACTCGGTAACTGCAAACATGGTCACGGCTGCCCGTGATACTGTGAGCGCAAGGTGCGCCATAGATACTTCTTTGGATGCAACTTTTCTATTACATTGATTATTTATTGAAGAAATTTGTTTAAACCTCTTCGAAATATCTATCATTAGGTGATATAATGTCTTGAATTTGTCTCGAATGATGTTTCTTAGTGTGGAGGAGAGACAGCAGAAGACATTTGCAAACGAATCTGCGAATGTGTACATGAGAATCAAGCAATAAAATTAATCCAATAAATCATTTATTTCACGAATTCCTTTCAATATCATATCAGTCAGTCAATACCCATCTCACAGATAAATATCTGTATTAATAGCCAATATTCAAATTGCTGACTGCAGATAATAAGCACGGCTGATCAGCTATCAAATTTTAACACTGATAGATACATACTACTTAATCCACCATTTGCTCATCTATCAGCTTATGCAGTATTTGCGTTGGAGCAAACTTTGACACAATCATTCCAATAGGAGGCATCTCCTTCGTAAACGATGATACTTGAACAAAGGTTATTACTGCAGATTAGATCAAAACACAAGCAAAGATCAAAACAATGTATATGACAAAAGTAGAACGTTACACTTGAATCATACATAATAAGCGACAAAAAAGGTGGACAATGGATGCAATCGAATGCCATACTGTTAATATACATAATCAGCAATACAACAAGAGGACTTAGGCAGGACTGCCCGGGGTGCTGAGCACCGACGCACTGTGTCACATTATAAAATTTGAAAACTGCATATCAACCCTCTCCTTAAAGTTGGGTTTGATAAATAGTATCAACGTCTGCTTGGTGTGAGAGCATCAAAACGATATAGATACAACCACACGAAATATTCAGTAATGCTTGTGCATCGGGTATCTTTAGGGAGTGGGCTGTTTAGTGATACATCAGAAATGATCAGGTTCAACCGAGCACATATATACACTGAGGGTCATATATCTTGGCTGTGAAAATCATCAGACATGTACTAGACTAAATGAAGTTTCTACCACCACAGTTGCCTACACGACGGGTTAAGAGAGACATATCGACCATGCACAAGGATGTGAGGTTGTATTGTGTGCATGAAAAATATGCCGGGTGAGCTGAGAGCCTCTTCTCTCTCATGCAGCGCCTCAGCCAACGCAACACGCTGTGTTTGGTCAACCCAGATATAGACGGCTTTTAGGGAACGACCAAACTCCATAACACATGGAACCATGTGGTCTGATGACAAACCACTGTCTCCGATATATAGTTACGGCCTGGCATATGGACCTCCAATCTGATGCAGTTTGCAATCTGGAATACTCAACACTTCTAATGCCCCTTTCTTACACAGCTCTGTAAGAACCTCACATGACAGTCTAGAATTGCCCGATATATCAAAAGCAGAAATACTGGATCCCTGTGTCAAGACACTCGTGAGTTGATCGATATCATTGTCCTGGAGGTTACAGTATGCAAGTCGTACATGCGTCAGTTTGTTGGGCTTGGCCAGAACTTGTATTATTTGATCACTTCCCTGACTTATATCATTGTCAATGAGATCAAAAAGTAAGCATTGGTATGACGTCAGAGTAGCAGATGCGTCATGACCTGATATGCCAAACTCATCAACACATAAACTCTGTATTGACGGGCCAAGGCAGTCTGACCAAACGCACGACCAATTTTGTTGCGAGCGACGTTAAGGGGCGCCAATGATGAATGACAGTTGATTGTCTGTATCAGTTTATTCCGCATTGAATCTGTAATCCAGCAATCTGCCATACAGAGAGATACAAGGCGACAATCACTGGGGACAACTTATGACATACGGCTCTCAATTCATCATCACTTATGTGGGGTTTTGAAGTCATATCAATGTGTATCAGTTGTCCACCTCCCCTTGTAAACAGCTTTGTAACGTCACGTGGTCCTAAATGACACATTATTAACTCCAACTCTGACAGTTGCTTTAATTGACCTAAACATGACAGACAGGACTTGGCATTACTTCCACAATGGGGCACGTTGACGAGATTATTGACCTCCTCTCCGTGCATGGATTTGTAAGTAGCAAAATGTGCAGTCAGCAATCCCGTTTTTAAGTCATTATCCATAATACCATAGAACTCAATCTCGTCCTTAGTAAATGAGAACTTGATTCTTGTATCAATGAAGCTGTTAGCACACATCTTGCAAAGTTTTCCTGAGAAACTCTTTCTTTTTTAGGATATCATGAACTCGTGTGATTCGTGACGGTCTTAATTTTTCATCAGAAATTATTTAAATATTCTAATACATAATTCAGTCTTCGAATGCGGAAAAAGATCTATTCCTTGGTTGGGAGAATGTCTGAAATATTAAATAAGACCAATAGCATTGATTGGAATGCTGCACAGCGAGAATATATCCTGGTGCCCATTGAGGGCTTCTAGCAATGCCTTGTTATCACGCCGTTCTTCCTTGATAAGCGATGTGATTTGTTTCTTTTCCATTCCACTTATCTCTACCTTTCTGTCTTCCATAAGGTTATCAAGCTTGTACAGCCGCGACGTGAGTAGCAATTTTGGCTTACACAGCAAATCCCCTCTGACCAAAGTTTTCAGTAAACTGTCTTGAGTTATGACCAGCATGGGATCGGTGATTGTCATTACAAGAACGTTCATGAAATCAAAGAAACATTCGTCTATGCCATCGAGAATTAACCAAATTCTGTCTTCATTTTCCACCATCGATTAAAAACATTCGGACGTATTGTATCCTGTAGGTCCATGACAGCCAAGCAGAAAATCCTTTAATGACACAACGTTTTTCTGTAATTCACGTAATCGTATAAAGAACGTGACAGAGTCTGGGAACTTCCCTTCTCCATTGACGGCTTTTTCAAAGAGATGAACACATGAGTGTGTCTTACCTGATACAGGAGCGCCGAGGAGCAGAACCCCCTGCTTTTGGAACAAATCAGTAAGGTCTATGGGTGCTATCTGTTTCGTAGGGGTGCGATATTCTCTGTAGCTTCTTCTATTGTCAATTTCGGGCTTCACCAACTCTTTATTGATTCGCAAGGGGAAATATTTAGTAGATTTTAGATATGATGTCTTCATCTACTGAATCTTTGCTTTTTGATGATCTGCAAACGTTTCGTGGTACAATTGGAAGGAGGTGATTGATGTTGGATGTGTTTCAGGCAGATTAATTGACTGGTCCCATAATGGTTTGTACAGGTTGGCTTGTCCTGTATCACCTACAGCTTTGGTAAATACCCTGTAGACAGAAGGAGGCTTGACGCAAATTATGTCAAGCAGTATTTTTACTCTCTGATGACGCGTAGGTTTGGAGTGGAGCACTTTCTCCGCATGGGATCGACTTATATGACTTCCCTGCTGCATAGTGTCAATAATCTGATTTAAGTCACGATCTTCTGGATGGTCTACTAGTGTGGCTCTGTGTTCATCAAGCTTTATTTTAGCAAGATCGTCACAAATATCATCCATCCTCTTCGCCGTTGTCGGCTCCATTCTAAAACATTTAAGCAACAAATTCTGGAATCAATCTGTGTATTGCTCACGGAAGTGGGGTTATCGGTAAGTTAAGGTGCTTATTAGACAACACATTCCTGTTTTCTCAGTGCCTCAATATGAGCGTAATTAAATCAGCGAATCTACACATAAGTTGGGTTTCAACAACGACACAATACCTCAAAGGTGAAGAATGGGTAAGATTAAATTATTTAGAAGTTACTCTTGAAGTGGTCACTTGCTGCGAAAGCAGTGTCCACACAACACCAGAGGCATCTCATAGATTTACACAACCGCACTTCCCCGCCAAAGTGTAACTTTGTCTGCTTCTACTCCGCCTAAGGTTGTAATCTTATTATTCGAGCTAGCTATCCACTTATATTTGCATTAAATGCCTTTGCCTGATTTACCATTTTGGCCCCAACCATCATTTTGGTCATGTTGAATAATCTTAAATTCATGATTTGTGTGACTTTTAACGTCAATGAACTATTGTTTATTTTTACATTGTCACTTCAAATGAAAAAAAAAACTAATTTAGAATATTTATATAAATCAGCAATTTATCGAGTAACGGGCGGCACACGAAATACTGCCGGATGTAAGAAATGTGGCTATTTTACTGGGAAATTCGGGGTTGTTAGTCTTTGTCAACTTATTTTAGGTGGTTTTTTTTTCTAAGTATACATCCATCTGATAATGTTTAATTTATATATATTTGAGCAAAGACGATCGGTTAGGCATGTCTATTGTATATGCTTCCATGTGATTCTCTTTCGGTCAGTATGATTCCAACGTTTATATGTTGAATATCGTTCATGTGATATTGAAGAAATTTCATATACGACCAATTGTTTGAAATACCCGTAGTTTACAGTGGTTAACGAGCGTCAGCGGGCTGAACCGGACGTGGGCTCTGCCGCTCACAGTCCCACTCACCGATCACTATTCCAACGACCAACAATAACCAGATACCACGTTAATGTTACTAGGACAGAGCTATCGATTACCATTGATTTTCGTTAAAAATTGCATTTCCTAACGTTCATTTAACTGTATCGACCATTTAGCACCTTCTGTCAGATGTAAACATTGCCATTTCGCCCACTGTCAGTTTGATATTTTCATTTGTGGTATCTGCTGATCTTGACAGCGGACATGCGCTCCGGTATCACAATGCTCCAAACGCTAATATTCGGTTCGTCTTCAGTCTTTATGTCCTGTAACTTACAATGTTGTATGGTGGACTACGACACTAGCCACTAGGATGGCTAGTGTCATAGTCCACCATATAACAACTCTAGTGGTGCGTGTGTGTATGGGGTGGGGGGGGGTGTGGGAGGGAGGGAGAGAGGGGGTAATCTTTCAAATGTGATTTTTGTCAAAGGTTGAAGATGGATATATCCTTGAGTTATATATATGCATCAGTAATGTTACCCTTAACCTGCCTTATTATTAGACATGAATATAGCATGATCAGATAATAAGTAATATATATCATTCTAATACACTAAAACATGATTCTTTATAACATTCCTTTACTTTTGATTATGTGTTATATGGTAGTTCGGTCATGGACACACTTTTGCCATCAATTAGTCAGGAAAGTGATCTTTTAGATATCAATAATAGCTTACCAAAACAAACTGTGCTTGTCTGAGTTGACAGCCAAGTCAAACAGCGACTAGCCAAATAATCAGACCAAAAGTAGGTTTTTGAAGTCAAGAGGCTCTTTTTTAAGGGTATCTGCCAAATTAATAGTGGTGTTGAAATTGTTGCCAAATGTTCATTGTTTGTAATCCACACATTTGTTCATAGTACAATCACCTCATTTGAATCTATCATGTTTAAGCTATAAATGTCATGGTCATGTCAGTTAGTCGTAAAGGCTGTGCATCTGGTCAGGTGTTAATAGGGGTATTAAGCATATCTAAATCACACATGAGGCTTTTTTTAGGACAGTGCAGTTCCCAAGATGTAACAACCTGACTGGTTATTCATGACTTGGATAGTCCGTTTGATTGGTTGCCCACCCATAAAAGGGGTTACCTGTTGGCAGCCCGCCAATAAAAGGGGTTACCCGACTTGTTGCATGCAACATATAAAGTGAAATTTATGGGACCATTAGGCAGTAACCTTTCATAGTTCTGCTCCTCAGCACAGTTTGGCCATGTTCATCTGTCTATTTGTAAACTTGTTTTAATAATGCAAGACACTTATATTGATTGTCACCATTTAAAGTTCTGCTCCGCAGCACGGCAATGACCTCTTCATCTGTCTGTTTGCCTGTCATCTCAGTACCCAGAACGAGAACGTTCAATTTGTCATCAGTGGTGAATGAATGAAGGTTACATTAATTATTGATGGTTGTGCTGTTCGTTATGGGTTATATAATTGTAGCTTAAGTGCATATTGATACGATCAGGCTTACAATGTGTTTTGACAATATTCTGTTAGTTAATATTCAAATGTAGATTCAGTTTCTGCCATATGAGAGTGGATAAGATTTTTACTTCCTTTACTTAATAACAAGAGAGTAATTCATGTGACATCTTCTATTGATGATCAAACTAATCAGGTTGATAAGAATTAATGTTGTGTAATAATTGACATAGACTTCCTTTAGTACTTATGATATAAGACTGGTAGTCAGTTTGACAAGTTAATTATATCTTTGTAACAGAATGTACAACTATAGCTGGCACACAGCAGGAAATTCATTGTTTTTCCTGTATCATATCGACAAGCTGTTGCATGAAAACCAACCAAGCCTGGACCTCTTAAAGTCTATTACTGCTAGTGCAACATACGAAGCTGTAACGGTAGTTCCTTCTGATCATATTCAAATTAATATGCATAAATATAGATATATAAATATACCTGTATATAATAAAAAAAATACATAGGCATGTTTACATATAACTATTTGTATATACATATATATGTTACATAAATGAATTTACATATATATAAATGTATATATATACATTTATATATATACATATATATATATACTTATATATATATATAAATTTATATATATATATATAGATACATATATACATATATATATAAAAATGTAAAATATATATATATATAGATATATATATATATATATAAATATATATAAATATATATATATATATATATATATATATATATATATATATATATACATACATATATATATATATATATACATATATATATATATATATATGTATGTTTATACATAGATGCAGGAAGCTGGGACATCGCTACGCGAATCCCGAGATGTTGCCGGTTATGGGGTTAAACTGATATTTGTCCCTGTATATGCATGTAGTCTTTTGCACGTAATTTTGACATTTGTAAAGAACAGTTAACCTGAAGAGTTTGCTCGACATAATACGACAAACCTAATGCCGCGGCGTTCCCTAGATTTCTTATATATATATATATATATATATATATATATAGAGAGAGATATATATATAGAGAGAGAGAGATAGAGATATATATATAGAGAGAGATATATAGAGATAGATATATATATATATATATATATATATATATATATATATATATATATATATATATATATATCTATATATATATCTATCTATATATCTCTATCTCTCTATCTGTAAATATATCTAGATATATACCTCTATATATATATATCTCTCTCTCTATACCTCTCTCTCTATATATATAAATATATATATATATATATATATATTTATATATCTATATCTTATATCTCTCTTATATTTATTTCATATATATATATATATATATATATTTATATCTATGTCTCTATATGTCCCCTGCTATATCCCTATATATATATATATATATATATATAAACTTATATATCGAAAAAATATATATATATATCTATATATATGTTTTCTACGTATACATATATATATATGTATATCAATATATATATATATATACTTAAATATATATGTATATATATGATATATATATCGAAAAAAAATATATACAATTATATACATTGTAAATATATATATATATATATATATACATATATATTTATATATATATATATCATATATATATATATTATATATATACATATATATATATATCATATTATATGCATATATATATATATATATATGCTTATATATCATGTATATATAAATATCTATGTATTTACTAAAAATAACTAAATATATAAACATATATCATATATAATTTGATACATATATGTATATATATACATACATATATATATATATATATATATTTATATATATATATTTATGAGATATATATATAATTATATATATATATATATATATATGTATGTTTTGCATGTTTATATATATAAATGTATATATATATATGTTATATATATATATATATATATATATACATCATATATATATGTATATATATATATATATATATATATATCTATGTATGGGCAAATATATATATATATATATATATATATATATATATATATATATACATATATATATATATATATATATATATATATATATATATATATATATATATATATATATATATATATATATTATATATATATATATATTAGCACGAACGGGACCTTTAGTGGACAAATTGTCAACCTTTCGTAGACTTGGGTCCACGAAAGGATATACCACAATGTCCATATAAAGTCAATGCACTTTTTCATTACAAATGTTTACAAATATTTTGTTTTGACCATTTTTATATGATAGTCTAGTCCTTATAACGGCCAAAGATAATCTTTTGTGTATGATTTCTTTGATTTGTTGTTATCAAAGAGACATTTAATTTTAACAAATAACCATTCGTTGAAATTACCTGAAAACCTCAATATCATACTAACAACCATGTATACTATGGCCCAGATGGTCAAAATAATGTTTAATCATGAGCGTAGAATATGTAAATTCTAAGTTTTAAAAAATCTTAATTATTTTTTCCAAATTATTACCGAAAAACTATTTTTTTTCGCATTATTCGTCTATTTACAACTTTTAATAAGTTCGCAAAATGCTGTCAATGGTTCATAATAATCATATCTACAACAAATGTAATAAATCGAATCTATAATGACAGAAAATGATTTTAGAATTTTTGTATTCCGCAAAAATACGCAAATACATATGGATTTATACTTATAAATTACTTTATTGACCATTCGTGGACGACCTTTAGAGGACCAAAAGTATATACCAGGATTTTAAAGCTGATTTTTTTTTCTATTTGAGTTAAACTTTTATATCATATTACTTAAGTTATCCCGAAATAATAATATTAAAAAAAATACATTTAAAACATATGTCTAAATGTTGATAAATTCTTGCTCAACGAAACTTACAAGTTTTACTTGTCATTTAAAAACAGCCTTTGTGAGGATTACTTCACCGAGAAATTCAAAAGATATATCCATACTCTTATCAATATCATTCCCATTGTCATGGGACATTTCAATTACACGGAAATCCTGCCACGAGGCTCATTTATTGACATTCGCGATTATGCATCACCATAAGACCTGGCTGCTCACCTGACGGAAATTAACATGGATGATGATTTGTTTGATCAATATGTAAGAATCAATAATTCTATGGACTGTCATCTGCCTCCAAGATACGAGTAAACGTGTCGGTTATGTAAATATCTTCACTCAAAGCGCCATATCGAAGAGACGGCGCCTGGGGTGGTCGAATATTGGAGTGAGAACCAAAAGTGCATCAGTCCGTCGCAATTCCACAAGTCGAGTTGGTTTTCAAATTACTTGTAAGTTTGAGGTGAATTGAATCTTGGCTAGAAAGGAAAGGTATCTGTTTTGAGGAGTGTTGCCCATTTGATAACGAGTCACCGAGAGAGAAACTCACATTTTGCAAGTAGAATAACTGTTCTGAAAAAATGTGCTTCTTCGCCAGATAATGGAAATTTATGATGTTAGCCAGAATATGCGAAGATTGTAAGGACATCCATGATGTATGGTCCTTTTTAATTGGCTAAACATGGGTATGTAACGTGCGGACGAATATTGTGCAATCATATATATTGTGAACAGATTTATCAATCATTACTGAAGAGCAATACAACAGATACAAAATACCTCACGAGGTCATATTTTACTATCGACAATGAATGGTTTAGTTGAAGACACGTTTATTTGGAAGTTTGGTCCTGCAAACTCTTCAATAATATTATTTTTACAAGCGACAATAACGCGATCGATATAATCAACAAGCAGGATACCCTTCATTGCTCGGGAAATAAAGGTCATATCTGAAAGAAAAATACTCTTTAATGGTATTTTTGCATGAATATATCATTTCATTTGCAACATATATAGTTCTCTTCCTTGAATTGTCTGGGTAAACTAGTATTCATGAGTATATATATATATATATATATATATATATATATATATATATATATATATATAGTCTAGAGATAGATATATATATATATATATATATATATATATATATATATATATATATATATATATATACACATATATATATATATATATATGATATATATTTATATATATATATATATATATATATATATATATATATATATATATATATTATATATATATGTGTGTATATATATAGAGAGAGAGAGAGCGAGAGAAGTACAGAGAAACAGAGAGAGAGACAGAGAGACATAGAGACAGAGAGGAACTCGCCGTTGGGAGTCCATTTTATGGCTCATAATAAGCGGTATCTGAACGAAATAGCATGCCGAGCCTTGGCCCGATATTTACACTGCCATTTTTCTCCTTTATCCATATCGCCTGAATGAGTAAGCAGCGATGCCGAGTACGTTGAAACCGGACACAATAAAATCACCTGACACCACAAAAACTTGTATTGTCCGAAAAATATCGGGTCCAAATGAACCCCACAGCTGTTGCTCACTAAACAAGTCATTATATGCTTGTACGGTATACTTCATAGCTAATAAGGTCGCTGGTGCGTTTAAATCGATCCATATTTACACTGGCCGAGAGGTCTTTTGTGGAATCATTTTTAGAATCCAGAACTATGGCTCCTGGCTGTTCTGTAGGATAAAGGTGATATTGGGGTTTAACGTCACTTTCAACAACGAGGCGATATCCCGATGGTGATGGATGAGGTTGAGCAGATGCGATTCAATTAAATTCTCAAAATCGATTGAATGTGAGGAAAGAAAGTAATACAATGATGTCTAATAAACGGATAAAACATGGAATGAAGAATGGAATGAAGAATTAACTATGAATCCATGTGGCGCTCAATGAAGCATATTGTGAATATATTCATGAACAGTTTGCATTTAGCGCATAATCAAATGACAGGCAGAGTTCAAAAGTGGCCATGGACTTCACATATCCATTGATAAATGCCCTGTTGCTGCAACTACTCAGCTGGTTTGCATGATTGCCATTAATATTTAACAATAAGTAAAAAAAAATCATGTCATTACAACGAGGGTCGGGTTATAATTAGCCCAATAGACCAACAGTCGAAACGCCACACAAGCTTTCAGACTTGGTTCAATAGAGCTCATTCTAAACGCTATGTGATGCTCGGTTCATGGCTTCGTGATCCGTCCGCGTTGATCTGGCCGCGTAGTAGTCTGACAAACCGACCGATTTGGGAGACACCCAAATAGCTTTAGTCGAACGACATTTGCTGTCAAATTAGCACAACTTTGCTTTGCTATATATAAAGACTTCCTCTTTCGTTTAGGGTCCAGTTGGAGCTGTTATGATGTTGTCCCCGCATCGCACAAAGATTGATAATGGCAGCTGCTTTGTATTTCCCGATATACGGGACCAGGTTTGTTGTCCAACTTCTTTGACAAGTGGATTGAAGTATCCCGAGTGATTAAAATCGCATTAATCTGCTCAAAAATATCAATATATACAATAGTTGCAGCGATAACATAAATGATAGCAATATGATTATTCATGAATCAGGTTTCATCTTTTGCGCTGTGGATTCGACCTGCTTAACGCTGATGACGTGATAAGTAGTGCATCTGCACGTTTCGCAGAATTATGTGGCAACTTTATTTATGGATCAGTAAAGATCACTGATTTCAGGGTTTTTTTAAATGAAAAGGAGTTATACAGCCAAAATATTTATCCTTAAAGGCCTCGCATATATTGCCCTCTTCATGAGTATCGTCCACGAGGGTAGCACTGGACATACATGCCCTTTCGAACTTCCTTCCAATAATTGGTTTTATCTATGGCTGCGTTTGCAGCCGCCATTCGGTCGGCTAGGGCTGATAAACCAACACAGCAGATATCAATCTCCAAATGCTTCGATTGCGATGCTGGGTCCATAATATTAAACCCAGAACGGGAGGTTATGCAGTTAATCACTACCAGATTGTGAGTGCTGCTGAGCAAAATGGCATCCCATGACTGCATTTAATCATTGCTTTTATAGTATAACATTGTATTCAATGACTTACCAGGGCTGAACAATAACCCCCAAACCCACTTGTCTAGCAACAAAAGTCCATCGCCAAGTAGTTATGCAAATAGTTCAGCATTTAAGTCAAATAATTTAAGTTTTAAGAAATAATTCACCCAAACACCCGTAAGCTATTAATAAAACTTTCCTGGAACAAGGAATTTTAATTTGCTTTTATTTTGCAAGTCAGAGGTCAAATGCCATAAAGCTATAACTTAAATCCTAACATTTTGGCTGACGTCAAAGACCATACAAATGTGATTTCTATTTAGCAAGGAGATACTGATATGGGAAGGCCCTTTGTAGGATTTGAGATCACTAGCTTGATTTATAATAAAATGTAACATCAAAACTTTCTATATCCCATTAGGTTTATAGGCACAGGAGATTATTCAATAATAATGTGGAATGCAAAATATCCACATTCAAAATAAATTAACATTTTGAAAGAGTAACCCAACCCCCCCCCCCCCCTAGCACACTACCACTAGGGCTGTTGTAAGATAGACTATGACACTAGCTATCCTAGTGGCTAGTGACATAGTTCATTATACAACATTGTAAGTTACAGGGCATGAAGTGAGAAGACGAGTGGGATCGATTATCATGGACCTTACAATTGGAGCGTCTGGGGTACAGTTATACCGAAGCGCATCTCCGCTGTCATGATCAGCAGAGCAGATACCACAAACCAAAATACCAGGCTGACAGTGGGCAAAATGGCATTGTTCACATCTGACAGATGGTGAAATGGCCTATACGGTTAAATGTACGTTCGGAAAATCAATGCAAATCGGTAGCTCTGTCCAACCAAGCTGCAGGCATCTAGTAACATTAACGTGACATCTGAGTATTTACTCTTATTGGTCGTTGGGATAGATATCCGTATGTGTGACTGTGAGCTGCAGAGCCCACGTCCGGAACAGCCCGGTGGCTGTGAAGCTCGCTTACCACTGTAAACTACGGGTATTTCATAATTTGTCGTACATGAAATTTCTTCCAGCAACAATAACCTTAATTGTCACATGAATAATATTCAATACATAAACGTTGGAATCATACTGACCAAATAAGAATCAAATGGAAACAGAGCGTGTAAAATGGTCATGGCTGACCGATCGCTTTTGTTTATATTCGTTCATGTAATGGAAATTCCACGCGGTATGGAAAGCTGGAATTGTGACAATCCCAAAATATACCTTCAGCTTCAGCCCGCGGATCCCTTCGTGGGGACAATTGGATTTTCGACATGAGCAAACTTATATCACAGAAAAACTGGCTTATCACCCTAATTAAAAACAGTCCGTTAGAACGATATGATTTCATTGATTACTTGAAACTTAAAGCATCACAGATCGAGAAAACCGGTATCTCATTTCAGTGAGATTCTCTAAGAGTTTTGAATACTGATCTGCGTCTCCAATTCCCAGCTTAAGTGCTGCATCTGTTCATATTTATCTAAATTAAACATTATCAGACGAATAAATATTAAGAAGAAAAACACCAAAAATGAGTTGACAAAGACTTACAACCCGGATTTCCCATTAAAATCGCCATAATTTTTATATCCGCTCGTAAAGATATTTGAGCGTGTGCCGCCCGTTATTCGTTAAACTGCTGATATAGAAAATTCATTCAAAATTTGTATGTTTTTCATTTGAAGAGATAATTAAAAACACATAATTGTTCATTGAAGTCAAAAGTCACACAAATCATAAATCTAAGTTTGAAGCTAATATACTGTGAAATATAGCCATATAATGATAAATTATTCAGCATGGCCAAAATGGTCGTTTGGGCCAAAATGTAAATTCAGACAAAGGCATTTAACGCCCAAAAAAGTGGACAGTTACCCCGAATAATAAGATTCCAACCTAAGGCGGAGTAGTAGAAAAACAAAGTTACACTTTTGTTGGAAAGCGCAGTTGTGTAAGCCTATGAGATACATACATACATGCATACATGCATACATACATACATACATACATACATACATACATACATACATACATACATACATACATACATACATACATACATACATACATGCATATGACATACATACATACATACATATACATACATACATACATACATACATACATACATACATACATACATACATACATACATACATACATACATACATACATACATACATACATACATACATACATACATACATACATACATGCATGCATGCATGCATACATACATACATACATACATACATACATACATACATACATACATACATACATACATACATACATACATACATACATACATACATACATACATACATGCATGCATGCATGCATGCATACATACATACATACATACATACATACATACATACATACATACATACATACATACATACATACATACATACATACATATACATACATACATACATACATACATACATACATACATACATACATACATACATACATACATACATACATACATACATACATACATACATACATACATACATACATACATACATACATACATACATACATACATACATGTATGTATACATACATACATACATACATACATACATACATACATACATACATACATACATACTTGCATACATACATACATACATACATACATACATACATACATACATACATACATACATACATACATACATACATACATACATACATACATACATACATACATACATACATACATACATACATACATACATACATACATACATACATACATACATACATACATACATACATACATACATACATACATACATACATACATACATACATACATACATACATACATACATACATACATACATACATACATACATACATACATACATACATACATACATACATACATACATACATACATACATACATACATAAAAACATACATACATACATACACACACATACACACACACACACACAATGTGTTATGCGAATAGCTTATAAACGAACCCGCGCCGTTGAACGGCGATAATTTGATCTACAAATGGACCGAACTGACAATGGCTTAACCATAAATTTGTTACACTCGTGCAATGCCCTTGGAGTATAGTATTGCGTAAGTGTTGTTTCTGTAACGACAGTCACGCAATATTCGTCCCACTCATGCTTCAAATTAGACAATGGTTCGATTTCCACGTAGCAAAAATGCAGTTTTCTCTTCATAAAACGTATAGATAGGAATGCTCAAGCAGTTTGGCTAATGGATTAATTGGATTCGAAACACTGTAATGACAACACATGTGATTAATATGCTCCAGATTCACATATTCGTTATTTCAATTACAGTTAGAACAAGTGTCCACTAACTTAGGACTAATAACAATGATAAGCATGCCATGAGATCTTTTAGAATAAACAAACAATATCTCTATATCTACCCAGCACCATTCATCATTCTAATGACTCATGAATAACAGTTTTGGAACGAAGTGGCGTGGTGCGCCCTGGTGTTGATTTCGCCCCCATTACCCCCCCCCCCCCACCCTCTTTACCAATACATTCCGATCACATACTTAGCAAACCCAACATAATAGAATCATCTGTTACCACAAAAACGACTAATTTTGTTGGAATAATATGCTTCCCACTTTAGCAATAATTAATTGCGTATGCTTCATACAACATTGCCAACGGCTGCTGGCGTTATAAATCGATCAATATTTTTATACTGGCCGAGATGCTTTTTTAAGTTTTATGTGGAATCGTTTTCATAATCCAGAACTATGGCATACGATCGGGGTCGACGAAGTGTGTATTGCAAAGTTTCAATCCTGGCTCTTCTGAGCTTTACATTGTATTACTTAGGATATTATTCTACAAGTGATAGAATTCTGGAGCAAGGTTTAGATCATACTTGGCGCAATTATTTCTCCATAAACCAACCGCGTGCAGAATCTGATGGGCCGCTGCAGACCGACGGAGGGACAAGTCGTGTAAATGCAGGCACAGGGACAAACGAAACCGGATCGTGGATTGTGGAAAAGGAGGGGTTTATTTCAAATGAAGATGATTTTGTTTACCGTGATACAACGCCTTTGATGACACGACGCGCTGACAGCCCAGTAAAAATTACAGCCGCAAAGGGTTTCACCGAAAATAAGGTCATACGAATTTTGACGTGGAACAAGAGATTTTCATTTAAAAATCTCTGGTGGCCAGAAGGGAGAGAAGCGTTTGCAAATTGCGAATTACCAGCGCACATCCGGTGTGAATACACGCAAAACAAGAGTTTGTACAATGAAAGAGATGCAATTCTCTTCCGTCTGCAACAAATTAAGGCCTCGTCCAGATTACCAACATATCGACTCGAGAGGCACAAGTGGATTTTCTACGAGTCTGAACCTCCCACAAAAACTTGGTCGTATGTTCCGTCATTAGTACCAAGCGATGTAGATAATATATTCAATTTAACATCTACATATTCGCGCGATTCTTCTGTTCAGGTTCGCATGATGCTGTGCAAACAAAACAAGGAATTGTACAATCAACTAAAAGGAATAAATTTAGCGGCTGGAAAAACACGTGGAATAGCATGGTTTGTAAGTCATTGTAAGACACAAAGCAAGCGGGAAGCTTATGTCACAGAATTACAAAAATACATCGATGTGGATGTGTATGGTGCTTGCGGGCCTTTGGACTGCAGTTCCTACAAATATAACCAATCATATGATCTTTAAAGGCCGAATTTAGCCGAATGTGACAAATCATTGCTCAACGAAACTTACAAGTTTTACTTGTCATTTGAAAACAGCCTTTGTGAAGATTACGTCACTGAGAAACTCAAGAGGTTTGTCCATACTCCTATCAATATCATTCCCATTGTCATGGGACATTTCAATTATACGGAAATACTGCCACAAGGCTCATTTATTGACATTCGCGATTATGCATCACCAAAAGACCTGGCTGCTCACCTGACGGAAATCAACATGGATGATGATTTGTTTAATCAATATGTTAGAATCAAGAATTCTATGGACTGTCATCTGCCTCCAAAGTACAAGTATACATGTCGGTTATGTAAATATCTTCACGAAAAGCGCAATATCCAAGAGACGGCGCCTGGGGTGGTCGAATGAGAACCAAAAGTGCATCAGTCCGTCGCAATTCCACAACGAGAGTTGGTTTCACAGTTACTCGTAAGTTTTAGATGAATTCAAGCTTGACTAGAAAGGAAATCTTTGTCTGAGGAGTGGTGAAAATTAGATAACTAGTCACTGAGAGAGAACTTTAGATAGAGCAATAGGGTACGAAACTTACCTTTTGCAAGTATAATACGTGTTTTGACAATTGTTCTTGGTCGCCAGATTATGTGAATTTATAATGTTAGCCAGAATATGCAACGATTGTATATACATCCATCCTGTCTAATTGGCAAAACATAGGTATGTAACTTGCGGACGAATATTGTGCAATCATATATATTGTGAATAGATTAATCAATCAATACTGTAGAGAACAAATCAACATATACAAAATAACTCACCTCAAAGGCTCGTAAAGAAGCCTTCCAAAAAACAATATGGGATCAATACACTAATTTTATTCAATCATTGCAGAATTATTACATTGCACAAATACTACTACCGATATGGTATGGTTTTGATCAAGATACGTTTTTACTGGAAGTTTGACGCTTCATTAATATTATTTTTACACGCGACAATAACGCAATCGTTATTATCAACCGGCAGGACACCCGACTGCGCTTGGGCAATAAAGGTCTTGACTGAAAGAAAAATACTCCCTTAAGTTAACGGTAAATTTGGATTAATATATTATTTCATTTACAGCAAATATATTTTACTACCATGTAAGTAGTGATAGACGTACCCCTTCACACCTTGTTTTGAAATCGAATACTGTACGACGTGGATTGCGTAATATATGTTTCGCTGACGATCGCATGCGGATTCGGTGCGGTATTTTGATGACCTAATTCTATTTTTGGAAAGTGATTTCACCATCTGTTCCGTTATTTTCCGCCCTTGAAATCTTTGCGACCTTGGTGACCTCATGGAGGGGCGCTATTTTGGATGAGGTCATTCTATTTTTGGAAAGTGATTTCACAATTTTTGTCGGATATGTCGTCATAGTTTGCTGAGCTAAGCTAAGTGATGGGATAGAGGGTGTGTATAAAACGGGAGAGTGTCTCAGTCCTGCATTCATTTATAATCATGGCTGGGAAACGGATGAGCGACGTGGAGTTGTTAAAAGCGGTAGAACAAATCGAAATGGAGGAAGTGAAACCACTATACACACGATACTTTGCACAGTATTCGATAGTGGTTTGGAATGAAGATGTAGTGTTTTTGAAAAACAATTTCAAGAAATGTCACATAGAGTTTGGGATGCACTGTGTATTGGACTGTGGTTACGACATAGCTGCTGTCACAGAAACAATGAAACAGTTAGAAGCTGAAGAGGAGAGTCGTGTCGAGGTCTCTATTGGTGCAGACGTGACGATGAGTGTTCGATACCCGATCCCTATGGTGCTGATAAAGAAGGGTCAGGTGACAATGGAAATGGACAGTTACTCGTGGTATATGTTTGTAGAAGCGTGGGAGGAGTTGAAACAGCTCTACGGAGCCCACGTGATGAGAGCGAAATTAATGGAGGAATATCTGATGGTGGTATACACAGACACGCTTGTCCAATTAATCGAAGCTCTAATACCAGAAAAATGCCATGGCTGTCAGATCGACCACCCGAGTCAGCGACAGCATAATCTTTGTTTGATGGCCGAACCTGAAGAACAAGTTCGGATGTGTATGACGGATGCTCTCGAGCGTGTTGACGAACACTATGTATCAAGTTTATGGGAATTAAGTATAGGTTTAATTGACCCCTGCCCCTCGTGGATGGAACGTTGCAAATGGTTGTGTGTGGACTATAGGAAATATTGGTTGGAGTCGGTGAAATCAGATATTGAAATACGTGTAATTAACAGATTGTGTAATAAATGAGTGAAAATACAGGCCTGTGTTTGTTTCTTTTAATTATGATTTGGAATGTATGCTATAAAGAGTTCAAATTTGGTGGGTGGTCATTTATGGCTAAGATAGTCAGAGAGTAACATCAACATGACGGATGCGTATAGCAGGTGGTCTGTTTTAAAAGACAAGTTACAGATGCATGCACAACTAACTCGAGAACTGAGAGACAATAAGATCTATAGACAAATTAGTATAAATCAACAGCGCTTGATGGAGTATGGTTACGATTTTGATACGGCTCTTAGTAAAGCGATCGAAGCTAGAGAGTGTTTAATGGATCGTCAGTTAACTGCGTTCGTGTCTGAAGATGAGGTGGATTAAAGTAATTATAAATATCGTTTAACAACAAGTTCACTGTCAGTAAAGGTTAAATCTTTAAAGCGACGACATGGAAACTTGTGTAGAATGTGACGAATGTCAGAGAGTTGCTGAGACCCAACAACCATATAGACCCAAGACACCTGCTCAGGGTAAAACACAGACCCCTGAGGTTAAGGCGATGTCCTCTGTGTCAATGTGGGTTTGTTACCAAGGCGCTTTTGACCCAACACTTGAAATATCACTGTAATTATAAGCTCTACATTCACAATCGAAAATTAAGAAAAACAACAGGCACAACAAAGCAGAGGAAGGTTGTGACGTAATCGGAAAGCTTAACCCCACAACCTGGTGTGCGTGCGATACCACGTGATTTACCGGATCTGAAATTAATTCGTCACGTGATCACGAAAAACCGCTGACATCAGCTAAATTAATTCGTTGATTGACGCGGAAGCTGGCCAATCGGACGTTGATACGGAAGAAACCATTTGTGACGATGTAATTGGTCGAGTGAAAGCCCCAGTCCCCTAAATTGAAATAACCCGTGAAAGCGTGACCATGTGCTTTGATAGTTTCAATTGGTGGCAGCTCATAAAAGCTTACCAAGACCTATCAGCACGCCCACAAAAGATGGATGACCAAGGAACGTCGCCTGATGGGTGGGATATGATAATTAGCCTTTACAGTGGTTTGATGAAGCCATTGTTATCTGACAGCTCAAGAACCATGCGTCGTGTGTGGAACGGGCGTATGTCAAGCCGAGAACCAACAAAAGATGTATTCACATTGCGTTGGAAGAGCCTTGGATAAGGTGGACGAACATCACGTCACTTTATTATGGCGCTTGTTGTGTGAGCAACACAATTCGACTGAACTGTGTCTTTGGCTCTCTAGAGAGTATCGACGTACCATGTTAGGTTTTTATGTGACCACCGAACACTGGTCTAAAGTCTTAATGGGGGAACCTTATGACTGTAAATATAATAAAATTATTAGACGCATGAATATATATGATTGGTGATTGAATAAAAAGTGATGATATACTTTAATTGAATTTCTTTTTGAGTTCTACTTATCACGACACTATTTACCTATTCTATCTATAAAAAGAGTGGGGAACTGTGAATGATAACTCAGTATAAGAATGGATCGAGCCTTAAAACACCCCTTTAGTTGCGTGATAGCTGGTCCGAGCGGCTGTGGAAAAACTTACTTTGTGAGTGAGTTAATCAAAGGTAGTCACATTGAGCCACCACCCGACCGAATCGTGTGGTGTTTCGGAGAGTGGCAAACCATGTACACTCAACTACCGCAGGTGGAATTTGTAGAGGGATTGAATTTTGAGACAGATCCTCAACAAAGAACCTTGTTGATCATCGATGATTTGATGGAAGAAACTGACGAACGCGTCACTCGCCTATTCACCAAAGGGAGTCACCATGGCAATCTTAGCGTGTTGTATTTAGTACAAAATTTATTCGAAAAGAATAAAGAACATCGAACAATCAGTTTGAAAGCTCATTATTTAGTGGTATTTAAGAACCCTCGGGACGCTTCACAAATCATGCATTTAGCCAAACAAATGTACCCGCGAAACATCAAGTAAGTACAAGAAGCCTTTTCGGATGCTACTTCGCAACCTCACGGTTATTTGTTTATCGATTTGAAACAGGCAACACCAGATCACTTACGGCTACGAACTGACATACTACGACCCAATCAAGTTGTATACCTACAGAAATAAATACCGTCGATCATCGGACGACCGCCATTCTTATCGTTAGACATAGATCATGGCAGAGCATCTCAGAAAACACGCTGATACATTACGAGTGATGGCTAAAGCCAAACCCCCTGTCAATAGGGCTTTGATTCACACGGCTGACAAAGAATTGATAAATTGTCTATGTGAATGTGCACTCAATGTTTTAAAAGGAAACGTATCCTTGACTTCAGTTCAGAAGCGTAAATTAGCCCGATACAAACAAGGTCTGCGCGCTTTGATCTCACCTAAATCTAACGTCAAGAAAAAGAAAAAAGTATTAAAAACCGGTGGTTTTCTCCTGGCGTTATTAGGACCTATTTTAGGTATCGCTGGTCCGTTGTTAGGCAAACTATTGGGCTAAAATTATGGCTAAGAAAATGATGTTGGTTGATCCCCGGGTACTGTCAAGTGGGCGTTACGATCAAGCTCCCACTGTCGACGTGTTATCCAACTTGGATGCGGAGATGAGGGATGTCCTGAATCGTAGTGATTTATCGGAGGAGGCTAAAGTAGAATCTTATAACCAAATTTTAACAAAACACCGCGAGTATTGCCGCCAGCACAGAACCCCGACACCTCACACAGCCTTAGCTAATACCCCCCCCCCCCCACACACCCAAACAAGAAGATGTGTCTATTGCGGAAGTTGTAGAAACCATCCCTGATAAATTTCAGAAAAAAGGGCGTTTGCTATTAGAACGCCTTCGAAAAAACCCAGACGTGGGTTGGAATGAACGAGGGGAATTAACGATTAAAGGACAAGTCGTTAGTGGGACTAACGTGGCGGATTTGTTTAACGATGTGTTGAGACGGCGTAAACACTTTGAACCAGAGGGTTGGAAAAGATTTGCTGAAGCGTTGCGAGACTCCAATATTCCTCAAGATTTAGTAGGTCACCCCGTCACCCCGATCGATGGAACTATATCCGACAGGGGGCGATGAAAATAGATAAAAGACCTGGTGAGGAGGAGCCTGTAACACAAAATTGGATGTCATGGAGAAGTTAAGTGTGTATTCGACCCTGAGGCACCGGCCGCGTATGGAGGGGTGCAGCCATTGGTTAGAGCTACGAAACTCAAAACAAAGGCAATCAGACAATGGTTGGGCAAGCAAGATGCCTATACATTACATAAACCGATCCGTCGTCGATTTCGAAGACGACGCGTCATAGTCGGGGGAATTGACCATCAATGGCAAGCCGATTTAGTGGACATAGCTCGCTTAGCCAAACAGAACCAAGACAGAAGCCTTTGCAGCCAAGTTAAAGGAGCAAAATGGGGAGCGAGTGCGTCTCACCTACAATCGAACACGACAGACAACAACTATGACCCTAGACAATGAGTCAGTTGTAGTTTACATGGACGAGGGGTTGCGTCAAAGACTCGGTTTTGAAATGGGGATTTTTTGAGAACAGTCAAGTCGGTCAGCACATTGTTGACCATGATCGAGGCTTGTACGGACTCTATGTCTATTGTAATCTCATCGAAGCTCAGGTGGTAGGAGACACTGTGGTCCCCCTTCTGCGTATTATTCCAATCGATCACAATCGTCGCGGGCAGTTGATCAACTCCACGTATAAAAAGATATTTTATTACCCGATAGCCACCAAGACTTTTTCTACTATAGAAATCGATATAAGAGATGACACGGGTCGACCCATTCCATTCGAATCTGGTAAAGTGACAGTGACGTTACATTTCCGTAAAATCAAGAAAGCTATATTTTGAAAACCATGGCTGATATTTACACCCCGTATTACCTGAACCAAGCGGGTGGAGGGGGCCCCCGTGTTTTCCGGTGCCAGGAGTCAACGCGGACACGGCCTTGGTAATGTGGTTGGTGGTCTGGCTAAAATGGTGTTACCGCTGGTTCGAAAAGTTTTACCTGTCGTTAAAAAACACGCCTTGAAAACAGGAGTGAGGGTGGTTGGAGATTTGTTGGGAGGGAAGTCTCTGAAACAGTCGGCTAAGAAACGATTGTTACAAACCGGAGAGGAAGTGTTCGATCAAATAGTTCCACCCAAACAACCGCGTCGCTGACCACCATTCTCTATAAAACGACTCGCACGAGGTAGGAACAGTAGTTCACGCGGTCGTCGTGGAACAACTCGGAGGTTGCCAAAAGATATTTTCGGTTAGATCATGGCACTGGTACACCCCCAATCTTGTCCCTGTGTCAAAAGTGAATTAGACCTATTTTCGATTCCCCCAACTCAAGGCAGTGTCGATCATGGATCGTGGATCGAATTTCATCCGGTAGCTGCTTTAGGTTCGGGTCCAGTCGAATTCTACATCAGTGGGTCGGGTGATGATTATATCGATCTGAACGACACGTATTTACAAGTGAATGCCAAAGTGGTGAAAGAGGATGGGGAGGTTTTGGAGGCTGACAGTGCTGTAGCACCCGTTAACCTCTGGTTACACTCACTCTTTTCCCAAGTCGATGTCTCTCTCAATGAAAAACTTGTGTCCTCCTCGACAAACACATACCCGTATTGAGCTATGGTTCGGAAGCCAAAAACTTTCAGTTAACAGCTAGTTTATGGTACAAAGACACCACAAAAACACATGGACGCCGTGGGTGGTACTAACAACAAGGGGATGATAGCTAGAAAGGAACGAGCTCAAGAGAGTCGCATTGTGGATATGATGGGCAAATTACATTTAGATTTATTTAGTCAAGAATGCTATTTATTAAACGGCGTAGATTTGAAGTTGCGATTAGTACGCAGCGGTGACAGCTTTGCCCTTATGGCCAATCCTGCAGAAGGATTTGCCCCTAAAATAGTTCTGCAATCCTTGACCTTATTCGTACGCAAAATAAAGTTGAACCCCACCGTGCAACTAGCTCACATTAAGGCTTTAAAACGAAGCCCAGCTAAATACCCCATAAGACGCATAGAAACCAAAGTGTTTTCTGCATCTCAAGGAGCTATGACGATCAATCAAGAAAATTTATTTTTGGGTCAGTTACCCGAACGAATTGTAGTTGGAAGTGTTGATAATAGGGCGTTCAACGGTGATTACACTCAGAACCCCTTCAACTTTAAGCATAACGACCTCACATTTTTAGCTCTGTACATTGACGGACAACAAGTGCCCGCAAAACCATTACAGCCCGATTTTAATCACCATATATACACCCGCAGTTATGCTAATTTATTCATTAGCACTGGACAACTCTATCAAGATGAAGGCAATGCCATAAGTTGGAGTGATTATCCCAATGGCTATACACTATTCGCTTTTGATCTGACCCCCGACCTGGGTGATAGCGGCACTCATTTTAATTTGTTGAAACAAGGAAACGTGCGCTTGGAAATGCGTTTTGGTACGGCCCTAGAACGTACCATTAATGTCATTGTGTATGCCGAATTTGAAAATATGATTCAAATTGACCGAAACCGTAACGTTCTGTTTGATTACGCTGCCTAACAATGGATACCAGGCAATTACACGAGCTCTTACAAAAAGACGCTTTCACTCGAGCTACTGTGCGCGGAGTGTTTGCGCGGAATAAATTACCCCGCCATGTCAACTACCCCAGCGGTTTCGTTTGTAATACGGATCCAGCTTCCAAAAAAGGCAAACACTGGATTGCTATTTTCATTGATCATAATGAACGAGGCGAATATTTTGATTCTTACGGACTACCTCCTATTCATAACGTATTTGTGAAGTTCTTGACCAAGCATTGTGTGAACTGGACTTATAATACAAAGCCATTACAAGACTTTAATTCCAATACTTGTGGACTTTATTGTTTGTATTATTTAAAGAGACGATGTCGTGGAATAAGTTTGAACCAATTACTGGCTGTATTTACCGACGATTATTCAACCAACGATAAGCTGGTGACAGGTTTAATTCAAGGCAAATAAACAACGCGTGTTGAAAATGTGCGACGTTTTTATTCTTAGTTTCTCTCACAGCCTTTAAACATCGATTTCTTACAGAGCACACATCCATCGATTACATAACACCTTCACTTCAATTTATTACATAATAACACATATCAATTTCTTAAATAGCATATTAATGTATCACACATCTAAAGGTTTAGTGCTTTACACCGTCTGCATTCACAATTCTCTTGGGGTAAAAATGACTTAATCCATCTCTAATTTGCGTATACAAATACATTGTGTTATTGTTAATGCGAAAGCCACGGTTCACACCACGACCTGATTTTTGTTCTCTCAGCACATTCATATATTTCTCCTTGTTCAGTTCGTTTTGACGCTTATTGAGTCCTTTACACGAGGCTTTATCCGTAGTTCCATAACAGTAATAGGTTTTACTGCACAGTCCGATAAAACCATCTCCACTCCACTCCTCTTTAAATAACCCCGGGGTACGTTTATCATATTTTTGGCGGGTCACACAGCACGGTTGAGGTACCCACGGGTTCCGTTCGTTTTACACTGTATAAAGTCTTTGTTGTGATCATCACACGCTACAGCTGGCAACCACTGAGGTTATTCTCTGTAACATTGTTCTTTCATGTTGGGTTTGATGACATCTGTTAGATGACTACTACTAAGAGCGATATAACTACTATCAGTGTCCATCTGTACATAGGCAAAATCACATCTCGCGACATACTTATCAATAAAATCATAGTAAAATTCCAGCATCCTTAATTTGGCGTATTGATAAACAAAATAGCCTATTTGTTGGGGTAAGTCGAGATCAATGGTGGTTTTGGCCATGTCGAATTCAAACAGGTTGGGGGTTAATTCGTTCAAGGCTCTGAATCTTTTGTCGTTGATCAATTTCTGACCCTCTCGGTAGTCGGCGTATTTGACATCACGGTGTTTAGTTTTATCCGTGACGCATTTACCTACAAACATAGACAAATTAGTATAAATCAGCAGCACTTGACGGGTATTTTTTTAAAATTTTTTTTAAATCATAAATTTGAAATAAATTTGAAAGTAACAATTAAATCAATATATTTTACAATAATACATTTTAGTATATTTACCATAGGCCGAATTTCCAAGTAGCTTAAAAGTTTCGGCTATAACGGTCTGACTCGGGTCGACATCACCCCCACGTCTACACACAAACAAGAACATTATCAAAAATAAAATTCAACGCTTGAAAGAGTATATCACATATAACTATAAGAGTATATCATATATATATTCGTACATACCTGGCGTCTGATACGGTCTCGGCAAATCGTTTGAAACAGGCTGTGGGTTCATACTCCAGTGTTTGATATATCTTTGTGATCACCAGACCATGTTCCAAGTACCATTTCAGTAGTGGGCTAGCAAGCAATATTTTCACACCTATGTAGCTCCCTATCAACGTCCGCCATTCCGTCTATTTGAAAATAAATAATGAAAATCGTTATGACATCATAGTGATCGCAACAAAATACATTATGATCCCACGCCCCTTGTCACTTTGTGTACTTACTTTCATAATGTCCCGTTGTTCAGCATAGTCTCGCATAAAGGGTCCGATTTCATCTCGGGTCAGTTCAGTGTTTTTGAATATAGGGGTCATTTCACTGAAATAGTCTTTAAGGGTTTCTGGTACGTGTATATCTACTTCAGCCATTCCAAAAAAGGTTCCGTCACGTATATTGGCTATGAGCTGTTTTTTCCGTCAAAACCGGTTCGTAGTGGTTGCGGTCGACTGTACGTGAACGCTTTGATCTGAGGGTCTGTTTTTCGTTTTTTCGTCCAATCACATTCCCACACAGCTACGACATCATAACCTAATCCTCTCAAATACTGGGTATTTCTTTCTGTTTCGGTATATAAATCACTCATTAGTTTTCCACTGATGGGGCTATGGGTCAATTTCAAACACGGACAGCCATGCCATACACATCCGTGAAACTGATATACTGTTTGCGTTTCTTTACACCACCCGTCTACGGGTAATCGCCGGGGGCGCCAATTCGTTTTTCCCCTCTGTTTAGACGATGTTGTATTTGATTTTGTGAGCTGTGTGCTATCCAAGCCAACCATTCATCCGCTATTCCACCTTTTCGGGTCTGAATTGGTTTAAACTCAGGCGCGTGACGTCGGGTCGGAAAGTTGGCTGGCATGGGTTGAGCCAATGCCCATAGATAAAGCGCATTCGCATCATAACCTACGATTCCTTCACACAACTTCGCTTCATTTCCGTTCTGTTCACGCCTGATGTAAGTTTTTCCTTTTTCGTGGTAACGATGAAAGATGATTGAGGGTCCGCCCACTATTCCATTTTTAATCAACCAATAGATGTCGTTGTTCTTTTCGTCGGGTAAGGTAAAATAATCTTCCAAGTCTTGAAATAAATATCGCATGGTTAATCCGGGCACTGATATTCCATCCTTCAACATATCTATACCTCTCTCACTGTAAAAAAACGACTCTGTTTCTCTATGGCTTCCCGAAACGGTTCGGCATTTAAAATTGTTGTAATATATCAAAAAGTCTTTAAAAGTCTGCATATGACCTGCTTCCCACGCTTCTTGACATTCAGCGTATTGGTCTGCTGTAATGTTTTCTTGTTTTAACGCACTGTAAAAAGCTGCATGGGGTGGTAATTCTGTATTTTTCAAACGATCGAGTGTCACCCATTCATACGGGAAATATCCCTTTTTTTCTGTTCGCATTGAAAGGCTCGTAGGTATTTGTCGTATGTATATCCAGGTGCAATAAAGTTGGTGATATCCAAAAACCGTACATGGTCCGTTTCAATGCACATGAATGAGTTATTTCGTTTGATGGTATACTTGATCGATGAATGTTCTTGCAGGTAAGTTGTCAACGGTATTTTCACAAGGTTGAGGTCATAATTCGATGAGTTGAATCCGACTAACGGTAATACATGTAAATAGTTGTCGAATTTTTTCTGTAATTTCTGCAATGGATGTTCTCCCTTGACGACCGGGTCCAGTTGGTGGGCTTCATCGATTTTCTCTTGTAACTGGGTTAGGGTAGCTTCGTATTGAGCAAGCATCAGTAGATAGGCGACGTTTGATATCTCCTCTATATACATCATCATCCTGTCAATCAATGTTTGTGCGTTTCCTTCCGTTACAAAGCATTTTGGTTCTGTATAATCAGGTACATTGCTGCATACACTCACTGATAACGGTACGTGTTTTTGGTCCCAGGTGACTTTGGGTGAATTGACGGGTAGGTTGTCTTCTCCAAAATAACTTTCAAAATCATAGGTGGCTCTGTAAGGGTAAATACCGTCTTCTATTTCGATTCCTTCGTCCCGTAACGCTTCAAAGATAGTGGGTGGTAGATGAAAAACACCGCCTGGGTACTTGTATTTCGTTTCCACAGTACATATGTTTTCGTGGCGATGTAGTTTTTTCTCACTTTTCCACAGCTTCTGACAGGTACCACAAATATATGATTTGCTATAAAGGTCAAAGTTTTTGATGTAACTAAAGTGATTTTCGTACAGGTTCAATTTCAAGGTCGCGGCGAATTTTGTGCGTGTTCGCTTGACCAAAGTAGCTACCTGAAACACATATAACAAATCGATCACATCTCATATTTCCATTTCGATATCAAATGATTACATCGTTTATGTTGTTACTTCTGTTTAATCACTACAAGACACACTTACTTGATTCTCGTCTAGCGTATACACGGTGATATTCACTTTGAATTGTTTTGTTAGTCTTTCGACGTCTTCAAGGGGTACACCTGCAAATGTTTTTTTCTTTTGTTTTGGGTAAGCAGTCTTTAACAATGTTTTTGCTGCATTCTCTAGACTCGTGATCTTCACTCCTCTATGTAAAGCCAGGGCCCTGAAAAAGCACAATCGGTCTTGATACGGTTTACCCGTTTGTTGACTTCGCTCTAACAAGTTGATGGCTCTGTTTGTTTTCAGGTGTTCCGGCATAACGGGTGGTGGGTAGCCGATCACGTGATCTTCGATTGGGTTCACAAAGATGGTCAAATTAGTCACTTCCTCTACACTCCATTTCGAATCTGGTCGTTGGTTCTGGGCGTAGGTTAAAATGTCTCTTTTTGTTATTTCACGCATAGCCCTCTCAAAATCATCGGCATTCCATACGACTAGAGGGGTTGGTAGCATTCGATGGTTGTTGACGGACGAGTGAAAGTACCGCAATTCATCTGTTTCTTTGTGACGTAATAAGAATCCATAACTCCCGTTGATTTTAAAGGCTGAATCGCATTCCTCAAATATATTCTGGTTGAGGTTGGGCACTTCTTCAGATAAATTATAGTTGTAAACAGTTTGTAGCCTTCCAAAGCGCGTATGAGTACGAATAGCTCTTTCATTAGCAGCCAACACAGCTTCTGTCGACATAATCATCGATAATCTGTCAATATAAAGATCACCCAAAATCATAAAGCTTTCCATTACGTTATTCCTCAATTCTACCGGTAATAGACCTATCCTTTAATAGACCTACCCTTAGCGTTGTTGACTGTAGCGCCATTTTCAGTTTGTGTCGGGGGGCTGTGTTGAGCGTTGTTTAACAAATCCAATGCTGTATTTGCCTGTTCTATTTCATACGCGTCCATAGCGACATGTAAAATATCTTCGTCTCCCGTCAACACTAAAACACACGCGTAACAAAAATAAATAAATAAATGACGTATACCTGGTAATTCTATAATTCAGATATAGAAAATAAAATCATACTTACTGCTTTCCATCTCGATTTGTTCCACGGCTTTTAACAAATCCCCGTCGCTCATCGGTCTACTGCGTTTGCACGCATCGTTGAAAGCTTCTAGCTGTCTCTTCTCAGCCATGGTTATAACTGAACGCAGGACTGAGACACTCTCCCGTTTTATATACACCCTCTATCCCATCATTTAGCTTAGCTCAGCAAACTATGACGACATATCCGACGAAAATTGTGAAATCACTTTCCAAAAATAGAATGACCTCATCCAAAATAGCGCACAGCTCAATGTATTACCAAGGTCGCAAAGCTCAGCAGTCGGAAACACTTTCCAAAAATAGAATGATGTCACCACAATATCTGAGGTGAATGCGAAATCGACTGACAGGGGGGGCAACTCACAATGACTAATTTATCAAATCGTTTGACATGAGTCGTTATTTAATTAAGATAGATGCGCATCGTGAATTCAACAATCGGTAAATCACATTACCAGCTTGTGT
>CM067355.1:27944604-27957104 GCA_034190875.2 Urechis unicinctus
CATTGCTCTTTTTTAGGGAAACACGTGGAAGACATGAGTAACCGACCCCCTATGGGCAATATAATGACTCCACAACACGGACCTACAGCGTTAACAGTGCTTCTGTTTAGCGAGGAGATTTCACCTGATTGACCAAACTACCACAGCGCCATGCATAATAATCCCTATGCACAGAGCTGCACCATAGACGGTGCCAGCGACCTACAAGAAGATGAAAATGACGTCAACATTGATCAAACAACCGTAACTCGGAGGCTCTAAATCTTTGACGCTTCCTAGTACCGGGCCTGGCGCATGAATAGAAATATCAAACCGAGATTAGCACACTTTGAAACTTGAACGGTACTAGAACTAGTGGAATGGAACGTACAGTATGTGGCTAGAGTCTGAATATGAACTTGACAGGGGACAAATGGCCCGAACGTGGAATGATTCGATTTTACCAGATAGCACTTAATTCAATTCAAGTATCACCTTCTTTTTTTGCAAATGGCACCGTGATGACTTCTTACGTCACAACTGTGCAGTAGCGAGGTGGATGCCTGGTTTCGGAATTACTCTTTCTCACAGTACTCTGGACAGCCAGATCCAAGACAATGTCTGCATGCCACACGGGAAGTGGAAAGTAAGTTCCTGGGTTTCTTTCGTCAATTCAAGTGCGCCAAATGTTTAATATAAATATCTCGCGCGCTTGTCAAAAGTAATAAAAGCGACCGTCACATTATCAAACATATGTCAATAGTGTGTATCTGTTTCATTCTCAGTTGGACAAATAAACAGGTCTTCTACTATTTGCTGGGCTACCATATTATTAACTTTGATAGTGCGTTGTATCACCTGGGTGTTGTAGCGGTATGTGTCTTATGGTGTTTTAATCAATTCAATCATATTGCAAAATATAGTGAATTACAAGTGGGTATGCGTGCATTCTGCCTCTGCTTTAAAAGCAGCGGCTCATCTGTAGAGCCAATTCAATCTAGAAGTCAAACAACGACACAGAAGTCGGCAGCTGCTAGTCATAGTACTACCAATATAATCGCAACATCAGTCACAGTTTTGCAGTGCGTTCTGAGCGTTGTAAAGATGCGAATGATGATTGTACTGACAACAATACTTTCATTCTCAGAGTTACATTATTGTGCCGTAGCTGATGATTGCTAGGATGTGTTGTCTATTGAATCTAAACCAAACCATAACTATTTGTATATAAATGCTGATAACATTTGATGCTACCATAAATTCCAGTTATACACGGAATAATCAACATTGATTAAGTAGTAAAGAGGCAAACATGCGTTTATTAATGTTCTATCTGGTGATTGTTAGTATGTGTTGTCTATTTAAAACTAGGCAGTTTAAAGAAACTCATTATTATTTGTATATGATTACTGATAACATTTGATGCTACCATAAATTCCATTAATCTGCGGAATAATTAAGATATATTAAGGTGGTAAAGAAGTATGCATATGCATGCAAAATAATCTGTTTGAATATTCATGTTCCATCATCAATGTTAATGTGTCCGTGATTGATGCAGATATCTGTCATGTTTAGGACGAACATTAGATGCAAAGAGTATTTCCATAGCTACATTTATCGTTACCCGAAAACCCAATAAACATCTTCAATCCCACACATTGAAACAAGAACTTGTACTGGAACGTGTGGGATGAAGCGCGCAGTATGTGGCAAGAGTCTGAATATGAACCTGACAGGGGTCGGCCTTTTTATCATTGAGAAAACCTGCACATAGTTAAATAGCATCCTACATCCCTTCTTCAATATTTCCATTTCGAAATCTTGCACACACTTAGCACAGGGATTTATTATATCGAATGGTCATCATTTATAGCTAATATAATTACACCGATGTAGTTTTAGTAATAGACCATTAATATAAATCCCTGTGGCTCCCACACATCAGCTCGATATGATTGTTTGTTTGTCAATGGAGGTGGCTCCATGGTTTGTCATAACGTTAAATTGTTCATGCTCTGTCCTATGCACTTTCATGTTGTTTTCACATCGTTTGCAGCTCACAAACAGGCATGTTAATATGTAAGAATGGATTCTTTTCCCTATCTTTTAGTTCTAGTTCATATTGATATGCACTAATAACTTAAAAATAATCGTAATACCGCTATGTGCTCTCTACCATAGTCATACATTCATAATTTTCCTTAGCCGATCAGGTATCATATGCCATAATTTGTTGTTAAAATGCCGTTGGATTTTAAGTGTTGATCAAACAATAATAATATCACGGCCAATAAACAGTGCCTCCGATAAACAGTTGTAACAGTAAGGTCACGGTAAACAGAGTTTTAAAAGTAAGGGAAGCTTTAAACATAGATTGAAATCGTTTTTACGTTTAACGTTTATATATATATATATATATATATATATATATATATATATAGATATATATATATATAAATATCCAGAGATAGATATATATATATATATATATATATATATATATATATATATATATATATATATATATATATATATATATATATTATATATATATATATATATATATATATATATATATATATATATATATATATATATATATATATATATATATATATATATATATATATGTATAATATTTGCTTACAGTTTACGGCCTACTGATCGGCACACTGAATTAAAATGATTTTCTCGACCTAATAGCCGACGCGGCGATGAAAATGTGTCCCCAATACTTCCTCATTGGAACTATATACGGGAGACTGCAGCCAATGCACTGTAATATCGCAATTATCACATGGCACCTTCACATCAGTGCACCAGATCTCGCGAGGTCTTCGTCCTTTCCCAATGTAACTGAATTTAATATAAACTCTGTTTCGGAACGTCACATACGAACGCGCTTATGATAATGTTACGATCCTGTTATTTGCAGTAGCATCATTGAGCTTATAACAACGCTACGATGGCTCATTCGCCCCTCCGTCCCACAACATCTGTTAACGAGCCACCTATGTGCAGCGCGTTGTTTAGTAATGAGCTTAGAAACGTATGGAACTTTAACATCAACTCGGCTCACGATCGTCACGCCCAATATAAGAAGACGCATTGGGCTGATCCGTTAGATCAACAGTCCAATGTGCTTTTGTTGAATGTTTGATATCACATGGCGACGGATAGGTAATTCACTCATTACCGTACGTATCCCATAGCAAGTTGGAGTGAGCCCTTTAGCTACAAG
The DNA here is from genome assembly GCA_034190875.2 of Urechis unicinctus. Classification (NCBI taxonomy): domain Eukaryota; kingdom Metazoa; phylum Annelida; class Polychaeta; order Xenopneusta; family Urechidae; genus Urechis; species Urechis unicinctus. The sequence continues at coordinate 27,947,828 of CM067355.1, forward strand.
CTCTCTGGTAGTATGATAACAATGGATCTGCTCTAATATGATGTTTGTATATAAATCCTTTTCTCTATTTTCCAATTGTTTGTTGGTCGGTTTCCTTAGCTAGTCGTCCGGGAAATTTAAGTGTCCTCCCCGCTTTACTTCATTTGATATACATACTCCAAGGATTTAAGAATAATAGAGAAAAAAACTTAGAACAAATACCATTTATTTAGAAGCATCACAATTTCATTATTAATTAGGGACAACTACATGTAAGGTATAACGGGCAATCATCACTAACTAGGACTAAAAAGATAAACAAAGGAATATAAAATACACATGGCCAGTAAGAATCAGAAGCATGGAGCCAAAAGGTGAAAAGCAGCGTACAATGAACTATTAGAGCAGAGAGCCCAGATGTATCAGGAATAAAAATTAAAGAGAACTAAAGAACTAAGAGTAGCGTATTTGTAGATGGCAAGGAACAAACAAACTGTTACAAAAGTTTCATTAAAGAATAATTAAAAGCTATGGAACAAGATGCACAAATATTTACAAATATATAGATATATATATATATATATATATATATATATAGATATATATATATATATATATATATATATATATATATATATATATATATATATATATATATATATATATATATATATATATATATGTGTATATATATATATAAATATACATATATATATATATATATATATATATATAGAGATATATATATATATATATATATATATATATATATATATATATATATATATATATATATATATATATATATATATATATATATATATATATATATATATATATATATATATATATATATATATAACACTACGCCTATCCTACTAATGCTTTATTTCCTCATAAATTTCCTTATATATTGACGCACCCATTGTCCCACTTACAAACAAGGTCAGTCCCGACTTACATGCACATTAACCCTGCATACACACACGCGAACGATTCCCTTTATATCGCGTCGGCTTGCTTGTAAGTATAACAACAGCTAGTTGCATGGAGACCACACAAACTACGCATGCAGCAAAATCTTACAATATGTGAATTACTATACAGGCAAGCATCTAGTTGAATCTAAATCATTGAATCTCTTATTTATTCTCTGTATTTGGATTGCTGTACATAATTATCCCGGAGCAAGTATTCAACCAGTAGGTCTTTAAATCAGGGCATCTTCTAATATATTTATATAGGCATACATAAATATATATATATATATATATATATATATATATATATATATATATATATATCCCTATAGATATAGTATATATATATATATATATATATATATATATATATATAGGGCTATATAACTATATAGATATATATACATATATATATATTATATATATATATATATAAATATATATATATTCATATGTATATTTTTACATATATGTATTTATATATGCATATAAATGTATATATATATATACATATATCATATATATATATATATATATATATATATATATATATATATATATATATATATATATATATATATATATATATATATACATAAAGATTTCTTCATATGTTGACATATGCGCTCATATATATATGCGAGAATGTTAAACACGCTGCTCATCTGTCCGTGCAATACGAGACCCAGTTACTTTATATCGTTCCATCGATAGAGTTGCCCCGTGCATACGCTTATTTTGTAGTGGTTGACAAATGATAGGAATACGAATAATCATTCCTTCGTTGAGAGAGCATTTGTTAAGTCAGCGCTCATTTCAACTTGCGCTCCACAACAATGAGAAGCATACATTATGACGCCTTAAACCTTGCCAAACGGCTACTTTCGTTATGATGTGAGACGTTATGCCGTGAAAGGATATGCGAGATCGTTAGAGCTCTTCTTTGTTATCGCGAGAAATCAAATCGTTCCAGTTTTTGGGCCGAATTATATGGTGTCGAGCAACGATTGTCCGATAATTGTGGTCTAGGTATGGGCACAAGAAATATCTACTTTCCATAGCAATCGTGATTGTCGTTGAGGTAAGTTTGATCCTCCTGATTGAATTTGGTCACATAGTGCAACGTTTGATTTGCGAAAACGAAAGCAGAATCTGATGTTGGTACATCCATATATTTGATGCATACCTTAGTAATCATTCGTTTGCATTTAGTTACTTTAATCAACCCCATGAGCACGAATGATTTGTTATCAAGTGCTCTGGACTGTTATATTGCTGCATGTATACGTTCCATCTTCGTGATAATGAAAACGTTATGATGATTATCATTATAACGCAGATCTGGGACCTAACATAGTTTGCGACTGTTTTAGTGGAGGATACCGACTCTCTACCTCTTAATTCATTTGTTCTATAGATTGTAATAATGTAGTTGCACTTTTATATTCCAACGGTATTACCGGGCGATGTGTGTAAAATGTTGCTCTAATAGCAATACCCTCAGCTGGTAAGTCCTCGTCTCGCATCGTTGACTCGACCGCCCTACTTAAAGCCTCTGCCTTCTAGCTATAATATTGATCTACGCCGTCACTGCCAAGGGACACACTATTATATGGAGGGGTCACGTTAAACCAGATGAAGTTGATATAAGCCGTGTAAACATTGTGCCATCTCAATTGAATGTGCCCTCCAAGAAGATTACCTAGTTCACAAATTAATATTTTCTTAGCCACAAAGTTTGTTAATTGGTTTCTGTTCAACACAGTTAAATAAAACGTCCTTTCGCAAGGGAAACCGACCTGCAAGCCATATCTTTTGCAGTATCAGTCGAGATTATGATGACTTTTATAGTTCACATAAGGTGACTAGGTATGCGCCTACTGTAAATTTTGATTTTGCAGGGTTTGGAAGCTGCATCAAAATGGCGGAAGAATCAGCGGCGACAATAGATGATGGAGACTATTATGTGTCCAGACCTGCTCCTGTATTTTCCGTCGAAGCTATTGATACATCGAAGCTTTTTGCTGAATTTGTTAATCTATGGGAATCCAAGGTATACTCGGATTTTACTCTCAAATGCGCTGGGCGTTCATTCCAGGTCCATCGAGCCATTGTTACTGCCAGCTCGTCCTATTTGAGTCGTAAACTATCAGCGTGTTACCATGATGGAGACACCGTGAAGTGCCTCGAAGTGGAGGCTGACCCCGACATATTACATCTCCTGCTCTGCTTTTTGTATCAAGGAAAGCTAAATGACGTCTTGATTGAGCAAGCAGAGGCCCTAGGCAAGCTTGCGGACCAGATGGAAGTTCCTGAATTGGCCAAACAATGTCATCAGGCATATTTGTCTCATTTGACTCCCTCTATCAGCAATTGTCTTCCTGTTTGGAGTAATTCGCTGTTCGCTAACGATACCGAAATGGCATTCAAATTCGAGAGTTTTGCTTTAACCAATTTCCCCACTCTCAAGAACCAATCTAGCTTCCTGTCACTTCCATTCAACACTGTCAAGGTTTATTTAAGCCATGAAAAGCTCTGCATTCAGGATCCGGATGAGAGATTGTCGTCGGCAATGCAGTGGTTACGACACGACCGCGACCGCCGGATTGATAGCTTCCCAGCTCTGTTGAAGGCATTACCCCTTGGCAACATAGGACGTGGATTCCTCCATTACCTTCAGACAGATTCAGCTCTTGGTGACAGAGCAGATATTCAAGCTATCCTTTCATCTTCACTTTCTCATTGTAAACCACAACCTGATCTGCCATCGACAAATAATGAAACCATTACCTATACAGCGGTTATGTGGCGTATGCAAAATCATATATCAGTTTACTCTGAATCATTTGCCGAACAAGTAGCATCAATTAGTCCGCCAGATACAAACAGTAATCTTGGCCTTGCCGCATGCTGTTCTGATGGTACTAACCTGTATGTATCGGGCCTTGGAAAAAACAAGACGGAGATCCATTGCTGTGATGTACCTACGAGAGAATGGCGACAGATGAACCCGATGAAATATGGCAGGAAGTACCATAGTATGGTGGTGTATAACGGGAAGATGCTGGTGTTAGGTGGAGAATATCCTATAACTGGTGATTTAGTCCATGAGGTGGAGGAGATGGAATTGCCTGGCGGGGTTGTCAGAGAAGCAGGGAGGCTGTCGGGTAGTCGGCATCATAGCACTTGTTGTTGTCGATATGGCGATACAGACGTTATCGTAATGGGACACGGGGATGAAGACTGCGCATTGGTGCAGATCTATTCCTCAGCTAGTAGCAACACTACTCATGTACAGAAGCTCCCAGAAGAGGTGGCATATGTTGTCAAGGGGGTTGAATGCGTCAATGAAACTCTCATATTCTCCGATCCTATACAAATGTTTATATCTGTGCAATCCCCAACGTGCTTAATGATGTTGCCACAGGTATTCAGAAGCTTCAACACTTCGACCTCCCGATTTCTTCCTGCATGCTGACATTTAACACGATAAGCAAATGATGTTCCTGCTAGGTGGAGAAGCTGAGCACAGAGTCTACGAAACAGGTGTGGCTGATTTACTGGCCGACAGCAAGAGAAGCTGGTCACCTGTCAATGTCCAATGGAATCAAAAGTTGGAGGCTTTACCCGGAGCCGTGTGCACAGTGTGGTGTCCTGTTTCAGACTAAGGTTACCGATCGTGGTCGCCCTCCAGTAGCAGAAAAACCAATCCCAACCCCCACTTGAATGTACTGTATTTTCATATATATCATATATATATATATATATATATATATGAATATGTACAATATATATTTATATAAACTTAATGTATATATGTATAGTAATATATATATATTCAAATTCAAATATATATATATATATATATATATATATATATATATATATATATATAGTATATATATATATATATTATATTAGAGATATAGATATATATATATATATATATATATATATATATATATATATATATATATATATATATATATATATATATATATAGATATATATATATATATATATATATACATATACTATATATATATATATATATATATATATATATAATATATATATATATATATATATATATATATATATATATATATATATATATATATATATATATATATATATATATTCCTATATATATATCTATGCCTCTTATATATATATATATTGATATAATGATATATTGTTCGCATATTCAAGTATATATATATATATATATGCCGCATAGTTCGCTTGGTGTGGGTTCTATACCTGCGCATTCACTTTGCATACTTTTGTATAATTATAAACATATATATATATATATGCATATAAATGCATGTACATATATATTCATATACATGCATATATATTCGTATATCGGTTCATGTCATCGTCACCATATATAAGACGTATAAATGACTATCATTCAAGGCACATGGTTTGTACAATGAAACTTGTCATAAGCGGACACATGTATCATAAGTTGCATTTGCCACCATTTATTATGTTTACGCTTGACATATTGTATTGCTGATTTGGTGAAGTATAGTATCGTAATATATATATACGTTAGTATGCCTTGATATTTATATATATATATATGTTTGCTGATAAATATGTGATTATGAATGATTATTTTTGTATAATTATTTATATACAAATATATATATATATATATAATGGTGTATATATATGCATGTTCAAGCATATTCATATATATATATATATATATATATATAACATATATATTATTCATAACATACACATATTTATAAAGGTATATATATACATGTATATGTATGTTATTATATATGTACATGTATCTATATATATATATTGTATATGTGTATATGTATATATTATATATATATATCTCCTCTGACATATAACGCCGGAAATCAGTATATAGAGAGGTGTCACATATAGAGATAGTTATATATATATATATACAGAGGATTTTCCACGTAACAATAAATGATATGTTAATTGAAAGACAGCCCAAGGTTTCAAAGAAGAAATCTGGCCAAACTTACATCAATCATCGCTACCATTTTTTTTTATTAACTATGCAGACGTGATGAGTCACTGCGATAAAGCAATGCGATAACTGCCACACATGTTCTGTTTCATAAGTGCCTGGAAAATCAAGCACAAGAAGCCATTCTGCGTGATTGGTAACGAGACTTTGACTTTCGCAAGTATCACAGCATCGATGAATGCTATAAAAGGGTGTGTTGCCCGAAAGATATCAGTCCCAACAGCGAAATGGGTCCCACCACCAAACCGTTGTTATTGTAGCATTCATTTCTTTTCATCGATAAAGCGCTGGGAAATACAGAAAATTGTCCCGCACATCGAAACAACTTTCGTGGCGTATCAGGCCAAGTTTGACTTCTGATGACCTAAGTTTTCTATGATATTAAATGTGGTTATCTTTAGAATATATTCACATAATGCATGAACAATCATTATATCTGTATTTGTTCGTTTGTGGTTGTCATAATCATGATGATATGACGGTCGACTGATATAAATAATTTACGTTGCTGGCACAGAATGCAAATTAGTGTGGGAATACGCAATGAATGAACAGTTGACATAAGAGAAAGGAATTGACCAATACGTCGACCTCCTGCCCACGCCATCTTGGATCTGGCTATCATGATAACTGTTAGATAAGCAGATGTGCTAGTTCACCTTACAATGCTGTCGTGGGTTCTATTTATGTTTATTTGTCCGTACGAGAGGGAAGTATCGGCGTCATAGATCATGATGGATGGTCTGTGAAGGTTGTCCTTCCACAGATAAAATGTTTTTAATTAAGTAATAAACAGTGAAGACATAATGAGAGTAACTGAACCCCCATCCGGCCATATGATAACAAGTTAACAAATCTACAAACACAGCTATGCATGCCACACGTGAATGAATTATTCGAGGATGCACGGCTCCTGTTTTTGCTTCACCATAATGATATTCAAGCGCAAATATTTTAGAATGTCCACCTCGACCATGTGGATTACGCATATCTTAGAATTGGCTATCATGACTATCAGCAGACAGCACAAGGCCTTTTCGACCGTGTGAACGATGTCTTGGGCCCAAAGTGATTTCCAAACAGCAGCCATACGGTCGATGGTGATTTTGATCACGTAACAATGCCTAGCAGCAAAAGCCTGCAAACAAAGCAAGTCGTCTAGTACATTCACCATACCCTGGAGTACACTTGCCACTGCCTCCCCGGTCTCTGATTCCAGTTGAGAATATTGGTGACAATTTCGTCATTGGTGACAATTCTTCATGTTTATATATACAGCTTAGTGAGAAAATTCGATACATATTTTACCTCCTTTCCTGCGCATTTGAATCATTCTGAATAATGTTTGCAAGATAATGTAGACGTTTGTCTGCGCAAATATGTGTTATCAGTCGACTGATTTGTACGAATGCCCAGTCGTTGCTGGTTCAACATCTTGCAAAGTTCACACGTTATTGTTTAGCTTAAACTGACGCGATAAGACATGATATCTAAGGTCATGACATATTCACATGATGTTGGTGATTAAAGCCTACTCAAAGATATAAACCAGGTGTGCAAATCAGGCATACAGTGCAGCAAATCGAATTCAACACGGGTCAAGATGACCACGCGCTTAGGCTGTGCAATCTGGCTATTCGGTAAGTCCCTACAAAGCTTTATAATCTGTCAGAACTAATTCAACTTGTGGAATGTGTCTACGTAGTGATGGTTTCAAGGAAACCTAAACTGCTTTTGGTGGCTTGAAAACGTCACATGGTTCTCTTCAGTATTTCATACGTGACTGTTCCTCAGTGGCGGTTGGCCAGGTGTTTTGTTATAGCGAGGACACCTGTCTCGGGGATACCACAACACTTGTACACCTCTTTAATTGGAAATGGACTGATATTGCAGCGGAATGTGAGCGATACTTGGCTCCCAATGGTTTTTGTGGCATACAGGTGATTATAATCGGAAACATACACAGATATTAAAACTTGGGCACGTTTTTGCCAGGCAATCATTAACATGATCGCGATGTCTATTATAATTAATCATTATTGGTAATCATTGGTAATCATTGGTAATCATTGGTAATCATTGATCGGACAACTGATCAATCTATCATTCCTTTATTTGCTAGATATTCTTAATCCGAGATTTTCAAGGCACACTTTTTTATTGTTTTACTTCACGCGGATTAGATCTCACCCCCTAACGAGCATAGAGAGGTCCCGGACCACAACCGGACGTGGTGGGAACGATACCAGCCAGTCTCCTTAAGTCTAGAATCACGGTCTGGCACAAGAGGGGAGTTTATTGATATGATAAGACGGTGCAACAACGTCGGTGTCAAGTAAGATATTACAAAACACGTTTGCTTGATGCACATTGATAACAGATTATACAGTTCATTTCCATGTTATACATTCATCAGCTAGTTAGCGAGACAGCCATTCAATGTATTACTAGCAATGACTGCTAGCATTAAATGATTTTTTTTCGTGTTTTGCAACACCAGATTGCTAGCATTTGCCAGTAATGTGTTAATATGAATGACTTTGTGTGAAATAGCATTTACAGCGACGCTGTTATAAATCACTTGCTATCGTCCAGTGCTGGACAAGGGACAGGCAGTGGTGGTGGTTCATATGACACAGACACACACAAACTTTCCCCATGTACAATGCAGACGATTTAAACTGCTGTGATTGTGAGAGATGCTCGACAGAAGGCTGCACGGTCACTGACAACGACAACCCCTCTGAAGTGAGAGATTGCCGGTTATATGATCTGTTTGATGTGAAGCTTGACAGGCCCGAAACAAGGCAGAAAGTCATCGATTACATGAATGAGCAAATCGAGTTTGGTGTCGCTGGTTTTCATATCGACGCTGCGGAATACATGTGGCCCCATGATCTGGAGGAAATATTTGCTAACTTGAATGACCTCAACACTGGGTGGTTTGAGCCGAATACTCGACCTTTCATGTATCATGAAATTATTGATCTAGGGGATCAGGCAGTTAAGGCTGAAGAATATTTTCATCTTGGTAGAATCACTGAGTTCAAGTACTGCGAAAAAAATTAGGCCAAGCCTTCCATAAAGTCACATCACTGGCTGACCTCAGAATATTCGAAGATTTGTGGGATCTGGCACCGAGTGATAAGTCATTAGTTTATGTTGATAACAAAAGCAACCAAAGAGGTCATCCTCCAGGGGGTGACTATATACTCACATTTTTCGAACCTCGACTCTACAAAATGGCCACGGCATTCAAACTGGCGCATCCCTATGGGGTACCTCG
>CM067355.1:27959604-27987104 GCA_034190875.2 Urechis unicinctus
TGTAACATTTCACACGAGGCTAGCAAACGAAAAGAGGTATTCCGTTATGATATGAGCCGTTTTGGCATGAATGAGTATGTTGAGATCGTTATTGGTTCTTTGTATTGGTAGGGTCGTGCGGATCTCCCTCTCCTCTCTCCCCTTCCTCCCTCTCTCCCGTATCCACGAATTCTGTCAATGACTGTAATAATGTAATTGTGCTAATATATGTGCAATGACAGGTCTCTGACGGTTGTACCTGACGACCTGCGTTACAATTCGACCACTCAGCTATATGGCCAGTGTGAAAGTCCTTGGCTCACATCGGTGACGTAGCTCGTACGCCTGACGTTACAGCCATGGGTGACGTAGCTTGTCCGCCTGGCGTTACAACCATGTCAAGTCAATACTATTCAGTGGACAGGTCACTTTACATCAGACGATGTGAATGTTTGTGGTGCAAAAATTCGTCACCTCACTTTCCTGTACCCACCAAAACAATTAACCTGATTACAAAGTGCGATGTAGTCACGAAATTTAGTACTGGGCATGTTTTTCAGCGCAAATAATGCGCCCAAAGAAACCTACCTGTAAACCAAGTCTTTTGCAGTTTCTGTGGAGATTTTAATGGCGTAAAAGTGTTCAAATAAGCTTACAAGGTTGCGCTTACTATATGTTGAGACATCGCAGGTTTTGGACGCTGCAACAACATGGCGGAAGGATTAGCGCCCACATAAGATGTGTCTAGACCTGCTTCTGTATTTTCAGTGGAAAATCAACTGATGCAAAAAGATTCTGTTAGATTAAGTTATCTATAGGAATACGAAGAACACTCGGATTGTATTCCCAAGTGTGCTGGGCGTTAATTCGAGGTCCATCGAGCCATTGCAACTGTCAGTTTGTCATATTTGAAACGGGATCTGTAAGCGTGTTACCATAATGGATATACCATGAAATGCCCCGAGGTGGAGGCTAAGCCGAAACTTCTTAATCTCCTGCTCTGCTCTCTGTGCCGAAATAGACTAAATGGCGGCTTGATTGAGTAAGCAGAGGCCCTAGGCGAGCTGGCGGACCAGCTGTGATTGGCCAAGCTATATATTGACTCCTTCCATCAGCAATTGTCTACCCGTATGGAATGAAGCTCTGTCTGCTAACGGTGCCGAAATGGCATCCATATTCGAGAACTTTGCTTTAACCGATTTCTCACTCTTAAAGACGAGGCTATCTTCGTTTCGCATTTGTTCAACACTGTCACGGTTCATTTAAGCCGTGAAATGGTGGGATGAACGATTCTCATCAGCCATGCAGTGGTTACGACACGATAGACAGATTAACTCCAGTTTGTTAAAAGCGACTAACAACTAATGGTCAAATCGACTAATCAACTTAGTCACATTGACTAGCACGGCTGGTCCGGTGGTATTTGACTAGTTACCTAGTCAATCTGACCACCCTGCGAGCGTTCTCTTCTTCTGCTTAGATGGGAGACCGCGCGGATCACACCGAGTATTCAACTTATATTACCCAAGGCTCAGTAAATGTAAACGAACGTTATCTGTTATACGACAGACAATATGCATGCGATACTCGCGTTTCCCAAATGACAATACACGACTCGCTCGCCTCCCGCTATTTCTGCAGTTTTATATCAGGACAGTTCCATTCTTGATCTCTTTGACGTCACGCAGCGGGAAATGTTGGTTGTTTACATCTCAGCTCAAGAAGCGCGCTGCCTCAGCCGCAGCGGTGGATGATTGCACTGACTTACCGGAAGCTTGACTATTGTGGCGGTTGTTTCATCAGTTGCTGCCGGAATTTTGTACGGAGCAGTCGTAATCTCCCACATCGGAATAGGTGAGTGCATAAATATATATATATATGTATATATATATGAATGTTTTAATTGGTTATTGTGAGCATTTGAGTGGGTCATGCTACCATAGCTATGCTAACCTGCCAAAGATAGATTTCCGACAAATTTGACGAAATTTTACTCGTGTCAAGGCCGAATCAAAGCAGGTCACTCGTATAGCGAAAAGGAAACCTATCCCGTTTATTCCAACTCTGCTCTTCCAAAGAGCTAACCATATATGATATACCTTTGCTCTGGCGTCCGTCTGTTAGAACACTTTTCTAGGCACCTGTTCTTATTAAGTATTATATTACCCTGATTACTGAATTAAATCTCTTTAGTCTTTACTTGAGTGAGGTTAAGACAATAGGGAATGATTTTTGATAACACTTTTTTTTTTAAGCAAGCTAGCAGCCCCCAAATAACGCATGGACTGTTATATTGATTGCTTCCTGTAAATATCAGTCTGTACAATCTGTGTCTGCTGGGTTATTGTTAAAATAATACAAGATTCTCCTGTACCACATAATTCCAATGCCAAATACTGAGCCTTCTCATATCAAGATATCCCTGCAAACATCAAAAATGACCTACAGGGCCTGACTTAATAACTTTTCTGAACAAATTCTAGATAATTAAATATTATGTAAATTCTGGCCAAGTGGCTTGTGGGGTCAGTGTTCAGCTCTGCTGGGTATCATTGGATCCAGTGTAAAACCATGATGGCTGGAATTTAATCTGGGCATGGCCAGTTGATGTATCTCTAAAGAATAAGGGTTCAAGGTCAGTCTCATCTGATAAGTAATCCACAGGGTCAAAGGTCAAACACATCTGATTTGTAATCCACAGGTCAAAGGGAATACAGGGCTGATACTGAGTTTTTAGGTAGCTACAGCATGAGAGTGGCCCACATGTAATTTAGGGGTTCTTGATTTAAAAAAACGAAAACATAACAAATTAATCTTTGTTTCATTAAATTGGAAAAGGTGATCTCTGAAATATAAAAAATCAGTGGTCAAAGACCATGCAGGTCTAATTTTCAGATTGAAAAAAGCACTGGTCTAAAATTTGTCCATATGTAACTGGGGGCTGCTAGCCTTCTTGATGATGAAAAGTATACCACCCAAAGTTTGAATGCGAAATAAAATTTAACAACTAACCATTCGTTGACATAACTCTCAATATTCCGTACAACCATATATACTTCTATCCAAATTGCCGAAATAATGTTCAATCGTGTGTGTTTGATATGTTTATTTGAAAAATTTAAATATGTGATTTATTTTTAAATTTTATAACCGAAAAACTCCGCTGTTCTCCTTATTCATTAATCTACAACATTAAATTAGATCGCGAAATGCTACCAATGGTTCATTATGATCACATCTACAACAAATAATATGTTTCTATAATCTGAAATATTCAAGGTTCTATTCTATCGTGATGTCTATATATATTTATAGATATTGTTTCCCTTTCACATGAGAGAGAAAAAATTTCTGCCTTGTAATTATATATATATATATCGTCTCATATATCTCAACTCCCTATATATAGAGTTATATATATACATGTATGTATATATATATATATGTATACATACATATATATATATATTTATATATATATATATATATATATATATATATATACAGATATATATATATATTTATATATATATATTATATATATATATATGTATATATACTTGTATGTATACATATATATATATATTTATATATATATATATATATATATATATATATATATATAATATATATATATATATATATATATATATATATATATATACTTGCTCGCCAGCTATAGAAAGGATAGCTAAATGAGTAATTAGCTGATACTCATGATGAAATATAAAAAAATATGTCGTAAACTAATCATTGTGATATAGGATTCAATAATTGATTCTTGGAATCTAGAGTCTTTCTTTGGCCAATACAATATGAGTATTACTATAATCCACATTCAATAAAAGGTTAATTCACATATAAACTACTGTCAAGGTTCTCTGTGTTTTCAGATAGAGGTGTGGTGCATTTAACACAATGTACTCCTGTAGTAAATGCCAGTTCCGACATCGTCACTATCGATTGCTTATTAGCCACTACCGCTATGTCCATTCTCATGAAGAGGGCTTTAGAGTGACATGTGGCATAGACCACTGCCATAATGCATATTCACTTGTTGACTCTCTTGTGAAGCACATAAAACGTAGGCATGCAAACTTCCATGATGAAAATCTGGCGAGGTGGCCAAATGCAGGAAGGTACCCAAATGTACTTGAGGTGATCCATGAGGTCCAACAATCTGATTCAGATAATGGATCTGATGATGAGGAAGACAATTACAACCATGGTGAAAATCCTGATGTTGACCGTGTTGCTGATTTTTACAAACATATTGCTATGTTTCTTTTGAAACTGCGTGAAAAACAAAAATTGCCTGGGACAGCAATACAATCAGTGGTTGAGGAGATGACCTCTCTTATTCATCTTCACCAAGCTCAGCTCATAGGTCGCTCCAAGATCTTTCTAAGGGATAACGGTGTCCACGGTTTAAATGATTTTGAAGATTTCCTCACCAATCGTTTTGAAATAGAAAGTGCCCTAGCTTCTTTAAATACTGATGCAAAGCTGAATCAATACATCCAAAGAAACTTTCCTTTGGTCAAACCGGTGCAGTATATCTTGCCAAATCGTAGCAGAAATGGCAAAGCCCAGCTGTACAATTATGTTCCAATTTTGGACACTCTAGCATCTCTGCTTCAGCATGATGATGTGTACAGTGAAGTGCTTCAGGGTCATCTCTCTACTGATGGTACTTTAAGGGATGTGTGTGATGGTTCACATCATAAAGATAATCCCTTGTTTTCTGTAGATCATACAGCCCTCCAGATTATGCTATACTTTGATGAATTTGCAGTTGCAAATCCTCTTGGCAACAAAGTTAAAAAGTACAAAATTGGTGCCTTCTACATGCAGTTGGGAAATCTACCACCTAAGTACAGGTCACAACTTCACATGATTCAACTAGTTCTGTTGACTTTTTCCCATTGTATCAAGAATAATGGCTACAGTTCTGTTCTACAAGCTTTTATACAGGATTTGCTCATCCTGGAAACAGAAGGAATCACTTTAGTGCGCCCTGAAGGTAGAGTGAATTTGAAAGGAAGCATCACAGTAGTCATAGCTGACAATTTAGGTGCTCACAGCCTCGGTGGGTTCTTGGAAAGTTTTAACACGCTTCGAAGTTGTCGCTTCTGCTTTGTGACCAGACAGGATATGAAGTCAACATTCAGTTGCAATGGTTTTCAGTGGCGCACTGTCAATATGTACAATCAGCAAGTTGCTTTGGTGCATGGTGAACCAGAACTGGCCTCATTGTATGGGATTAAACAAGCAAGTCCTCTCAATGAATTGCAATACTACCACGTTGTGGGAGGTATGCCTTCAGATATAGCCCATGATTTGTTTGAAGGTATTGTGCAAGATGTTCTTAGCAATGTCATAGCATATTGTGTTCGATCACAATTCTTCAGTTTACAGTATCTAAATGATACAATTGAGAATTTTCCATACAAAGGCAGTGATAAAACCAACAAACCCTCCATTGTAGGAAGTAACCTTGCAAACTTCCATGTTAAACAGACGGCAGCTCAGACTTGGTGTCTACTGCGTTTGTTACCAATACTTGTCGGTGACAGAGTTCCTGAAGAGGATCAAAAATGGGAAGTGATGCTGCTTTTGTCGGATTTGGTGTCTTGTGTCTGTGCCCCTGCTCAATCCCTTGCCAATGTTGCCATCATGAGAGACATTACAGAGGCATTTCATGACAAGTATAGAATGGAGTTCCCAGATCAATCATTCAAGCCTAAAGGTCATTACACATTGCACTATGCAGATGAAACCATAAAATTTGGCCCCCTTATCCATTCTCAGACTTTGAGGTTTGAGAGTAAGCACAACTACTTCAAAGAATTGGTCAGTAGAACCAAAAACAAAAAAAACTTGTGCAAAAGCCTTGCCTGGCGTCATCAGTATATGCAATGCTTGTATGCCTCAAATCGAGACTTGTTGTCCAGGTCTGATGTACAGTCTGTTGGAGGAGGTATGATAGGCATGGGACTTCTTCTGAGAGAAGTACAGGCCCTACTACAACCTCTGGTTCGAAACCAGGATGATGTTTATCACGCTACTTCCTTGGAATTCTTAGGTGTCCATATCTCAGTGGGATTGTGTCTTGTTGTTGGGGAAGGTGCTGATATGTACCGTTTTTCTGAAGTGGCCCACTGCTTCGTCATCCAGGGATGTGGCTATCTTTGTTGCCGAAAACTTAAAACTATTGACTTTCTCCGACATTTCCATGCTTATCTTGTGGAATATAATGACGGTTACCAGTTGTTAAAGATAGATGAGCTACCTGAACTTAATCCAGTGTCCTGTTACCCAATACCAAGAGCAAATGCAAAGGTTGTTGTGATGAAACATAATGTACTTGTCCAATGATAGACTATGGTTTTTTCTTTCCCTTGTTAGTTACGGAGCATCACCATGAGGCTTTTTGTGGTTGAATGTGGGCCACACTGTAAGAAGCTGCGATGGAGCGGGGAAACCCTGGAAGAGCTCCTGAGTGAGCTGCGAATACGGTTCGGCAGTTGGGACGGTACACTGGTCCAGCTGTATGAAACCTCAGTGTCGTCCTGGGTCGACCTTGACAATGAAGAATTTGTGGACTTGCTTCAATGTGAAGAACCATTTAGAAAACTAAGACTGTTACCACTAACACAGTCTTTATTGGATACGTCCATGTGTGACAATCAAGCAATCCCAGTGCAGGATATAATGACCTCACCTAGTGCTGGGGCCTCAAAACCTCCATGTACACCATCACCTCCCACATCGTCATCTCTGACATCGTCTCCTTCGTCGTCGTCTCCTACATCATCATTTTCAACATCATCAAGGTAATCCTTGTTTCCCATGTTCATGAGACATTTCTTTAATTGATGATATCAATTAGACTAAGCAAAATCAGCCTGATTAACAAATACTGCAACTTTGGAGAACCCCCTTTGGAGTGCCTCCACATTACTACAGTCTACTACTATATTTCACATGTGACTAATTACATTGTTACAGAGTCTTGAAAGCATGGCCGGTAGTTTTCAAAATCCCAGAATACAACTTGGGGAGGCCACTCTGTGAGAAACTAGAGAAGAAGATGCCGCTCAACTCCAGCGAAAGGAGACAGCTCACCACTGCCATATATCAGGAATGTGAGCAGTATGAAAATGGCCTGTGAGTTATTCATTTTGGCTTGAGTCGTTAAATATAGAGTGAAATAATTGTTTTTCATAACCAACAGGTGCAAATAAATTGCCAAATTAGTTAGTTTGCCACATATCCCATAAGTGCCATTCATGCATATAATACTATTTCAGATATCCAACGCCTGAGAAATACAATCAAATTGTCCAAGCCCTTTTTGATTGCTACCCATACCTTGTGGACGATGATAGCCTGCCACTTGCTGAAGCTAGGGTAACATTACTTATCTATGTTTCAGCATTACTATTAGTCTATTTAACACTGGTATATTTAATATTCCTTAGTATCTCTTTAGTAATTTAAACGTATGTACACTTATATGTAAAGGAAAATTAGAGACAGTTAAGAGTTTTAAGAATATTTAAGAGTAAAATATGTATCATTGTTTACAGAAATGTTGGCGGACCAGAATACAGCATAAGTTATGCAATTCGAGAAAACGAATCGGGGTGGATTTAGACGAGGTGCAGGCTCGCAAGCGACCGAAAAAGAAGCCATCCCTAGATTCAAGCATTGAGGCCTCAAAGAGGACTTGGGGCCTCCAAAACTACCTACCCCAGCAGCCTGAAAGTGAGGATGATTTCACCATCGAGGCCCACAGGAAATGGCTCCAGAAAGAGTATGCTAAGGAGAGAGGGGCTGTCGACAAAAGCAAGGTAGCCGAGAAGATGCTCCTTACCTTGTCTTTGCGGCGTCGGCAGATTGTTCAAGACGGAATGTCAGTGCCTCAGTGCACTGAGCAACACCCTTGGTTGCAGGGAAGAGCAGGGGTGAGATATTATAGATGGGCCAGATTTGGAAACAAGCATATGTGATTTTGAATAGTATCATAGTGTTTGAAGTCTATATTTTATTAACTGATTTCCAGTTGTAGAATTGCACTGAATCATTAACTAATTAATAACTGTTAAGGCTTTTTTGGTCGCAGCTGTATGCAGAATTTGATAGACTTGGGCCTAAGGCAGAGAGTGGCGACATTGGCAAGCTCATTCTGTCTGGCCTCCAACGCTATGGGAGGGGTATTGTAGAACTTCTCCGTCGGAAAAAAAATCTGCCCTTCAAACTGAACGAAATGATGACTAGAATGAACTTGTTGAGGGACCAAGTAGAGAGAGCAGGTAAATAA
Source organism: Urechis unicinctus (assembly GCA_034190875.2). Classification (NCBI taxonomy): domain Eukaryota; kingdom Metazoa; phylum Annelida; class Polychaeta; order Xenopneusta; family Urechidae; genus Urechis; species Urechis unicinctus. The sequence goes on from CM067355.1 coordinate 27,967,910, forward strand.
TCCATGTCCACCATATTAAACATTTAACCAACAAATAACTACCACATATTGTGTTTTAGGTATCTGGTAGCTACAATAGTTTCGCTTTCTTACTGTCTATTTAGTTATTGTTACATTGCTTCGATCATATACTAAACTTGATGTTGCTGTACAACATGGCTTCCAATATCTACCCCATTTTGTCTGTGTCATTGCTATCTCCCAGCGGCCCAGGCAGCTGTCGTCATCACTGGTCTGCCTCTTCTTTTCAAAGAAAAATCATTTATCTTTGAAGGCACACTCGAGGTAATTGTCAGTTAATATTTCATCATGTATTATATCGCTCGCTTGGCCATGAGAATGAACCAATATTAAGCTTTGTATTCCATAATTATCATCAAACTAAATAATGACTAGGTAAACAAGGATGCTTGCTGATCGTAACAATTTCTCTTTTTAATAATAACATTCTTTCATTCAGGCAAGATTTGTGGACCTTGTACTATTTTTAATGAGTGCTATGGCTTAACAATAAGTCTTACTATGTGTTTTAGAATGTCGCAACACAGCACGACACGAGTATTAACCGCCTCCCTCCTCTGCTGCTGTATGAGGGAGAAATGAAGGACGCTGTAATCCATGTATACATTGAGGGAACATCTGTTGGAGAAGCTGTTGACCTTACCGAAGCCATGGCCATGCTGATGGCTGCAATTTATGTTTTTAATGTTCCTTACCCAAACTCTGCTAAAAAAACGTTTCGGTATGTGCAAAAAGTAATGCTTGCAATTGATGATGAGGTGAAAGACCCTGTCGATGCTAAGCTCCTGTGTATGACGGCTAACATCAACAAGGCTATGAATTAATGTGATGAATTAAATAAATTTTCTTGTTTTGCATAATTTTTTGTCTGACTTGTTTATACAATATGCAAACTTATAAGCAGTAGGACGTTTTTTGTCAAATAAATTTGTATTTGTTCATGGTGTATGAGTTATTTTAAGCTGGACCTTCATACATAGTCAAACTGACCTTTAATCATAGTCAAACTGACCTTCAAACATAGTCAAACTGACCTTCAATCATAGTCAAACTGACCAAATTTCCTAGTCGGTCTGACTAAGTACAATAGTCAATGTGACTAACACAATAGTCAATGTGACTAACACAATGGTCAATGTGACTAACACAATGGTCATAATGACCAATGGATTAGTCGTTTTGACTACCCTTTACTTGACTAGATAGATTAGTCATTTTGACTAATCAATATTTGACTAACTGCATTAGTCAAATTGACTAACACATTAGTCGTTTGGTGGACAGTCAATTTGACTAGCCAAGTTAGTCAAGTTGACTAGATTACATTAAGAGTGCACTAAACAACAACTTGATCCGTCATCGAACCATGAATCCATTGCCTATACAACAGTGATTTGGCGGTATCAAAATCATATATTAGTTTTTCCCAGCATCATTTTACCTACAAGTAGCTTCCATTATATCACAAGATACAAAGTGTAACGTTGGCCTTGCTGCATGCTGTTCTGATGGAATAATCTGTATGTATCGGGTCTTTGTGAATGGCGAAGGATGAACAAGCTGGCTGACAATATGGTAGGCAGCTCCGTAGTATGGCGGTGAGTAGTGGGAATTAGCTGGTGTTAAGTGGAGAAGATCCAAAGAATTATGATTAAGTGCATGAGGTTGAAGGGGTTGAGTTGCCTGGCGGGGTGGTCAGAGAAGCTGGGAGGCTGTCTGGTTGTCAGCATTACAGCACTTGTTGCTGTCGTTATGGCGATACAGACGTTATCGTAATGGGACACAAGGATGAAGACTGCGCATTGGTGCAGCTCTATTCCGCTGCTAGCAGCGACACTTGTCATGTAATGAAACCCTTAGAAGATGTGGCATGTGTTACAAGAGTTGAATGCGTGAATGAAACTATAATAATCTGAGATGATGTAAATGCTTACATCTGTGATCGCCTTTCAGTAGCAGCAAAGCAAATCTCGTCCCCCAGTGTGAAAACTGCTAGCACCTAAATACCGTACACAATATAATGATTGAATTTACTGTAATGTTTACTTCACTTGATATATTCAATATGATATTTAGCATTATGTTATTGTTTTATAATCCATATGCATATTCATACATATTCATATATATACGTAATACATGTTTACATATATATATATATATATATATATATATATATAGATATATATATATATATATATATATATATAGATATATATATATATATATATATATATATATATATATATATATATATATATATATATATATATATATATATATATATATATATATATATATATATATATATATATATATATATATATATATATATATATATATATATATATATATATATATATATATATATATTAAATTCCATCGAAAGCCATCCTATGGAATTTAATTTTGTTGATTGAACCTAACGTTATAGCGCGAGGTGATTTCATTAGGTGCCAAGTCATACTGACTAAAAATGGATCATTGGTAAGAAAAATGCAATATGTCATACTAGCATGTGGTCCTGTGGCTGGTAGATGCTTGGTTGTTTTTCCGTTAGGCACACCTCTGTTAAACATGGCGAACGAATGGAGAACGATTACTACCAAGATGTCTCCTTAATCTAATTTGAGACTTGCTCTGTTGTAAACATCAGTTAATGGGGATTCTGATATTATAATTAGGGTTAAGGCATTTGTAAAGCCAGTTAACTCCAACAAGCATGGCCATTTTAATTAATGAATGTTAATACATTATTTTATTTTCCCTAACATACAGCTTAGTTTCTTAAGAACCATTGTCAGGGAAGGGGATTATGGAAGAAATCAAGAATATAGACTGGGTCCAAAACGCTCCCTGTTTGTCACTTCATATGTTGAGATTACCTTTTAACACACATGCGTCAATACGGACCAATCTGCATCAGAGCAACAACCAAATTGCATTTTCTTGCTTCAATACTTGATATTCATTGAAAAATCAACCGTTTTGATCACGCGGATATCTTACCATCTAGTCCTCTTATAAGGAACAAGTGCTCTCCCAAGAAAATTATCTGATCCATTTTATGTTCGCATATACCAAGCCAACATGTCTTGTTCTTTATTTCAGGATCTAAGAGATGTTTTTATGATACGTTCTTTACATTACCTTGACCGAATCGAGCAACCATCGATAACTTTCTTTGTGTACACAATAAGTTCCCTTACGTCATTCGCATAGTCTGACGATTTGCTCTTTCATGCATCATTAAGTGAGATCGCAGGTACAGACTCTACATTATTGGTTTTATGTGAGACCATCGCACGCAGACATCCCTGTAATGTTTCTACGGGACAACACTCTTGATGTTCACCAGTCAGTTGCGTTTTATTTTATGCCACATCACCACCAACCTGGCTCCGAACGATTCACGGCAGCTTGCCGGCTAACAACATTTTTACGACAAGTTAAGCATCTGACGATAACGTTGCAATTGGATATGCTACATCCCTCTTTCTCAGATGAAGTTGCATTTAAAATAGATTATAGTCATAACCATTCAAGGAACGTTATTTATATTGAATAATCGATCTAGTGAAGAAATTGCTAATGTTCAACAAAATAACGTTGTTATTTGCGGGTCGCTTATAACATTATGTAGCACAGAGTTCAGTATTATTGACACATAGTTCACATAGCCAGTCTATCTGGTTTCTTTATCATGCGTCCATATCTGGTACGATTTTGGTCAGTATTGTCTGGATATGTTCGGTCTTGAGGCGTGTTGGGCGGTTGTGGTCTTGGAGCCGATTGTTCTTCGTGCAGGTGACGCCAAGTTGCTCCATTTTTTCGAGTTCAGATTTGAGTTTTCCTTTTAACTGGATTGGAAATTTGCGCTGTGCATCGACAACAGGTTATGCATCTTCCTTCAAAGTGATGCGACATGTGCCAGGAAAATTTCCAATGCGATCAAATTGGTTGGGGTATAGGCTCTTCAGATCCTCCAATGATTTGATCGACTGCATATTTTTCTCGATGGCGCAGTGAAGGGTAACGAGATTGAGATATTGTGAGCTTGGTAGACCCATGATCGCTGGTCCCTCTGATTCGGCAATGTAGAAATCTGTTGGTATCCTTGACTTTTGTTTATACCGGCACGTAGTTTGATTGATCAATAGTGTGGAATTTCAGTTCCATTGTATGCTGTTAGCTTGACTCCGATACTGCTGGAGTCTTGCTCGTTGGGGTAACATCTGCCTGTACATCCGAATCGGTATTGTGTTCCCTTGAGCTCCTGTGTCCACTTTTACCTTTATTCTCATTACTGTCTTCTTGTAGTGTACCTTGTCTGATATATGTGTGAAGGCTTCATCTTTTATACCGGTTTTGATAGAGCTAATGCTTGACACCATAACAGTTACAATAGTCAACTCACTGAACTCATCACCGAGTTCATCACTAGGATCGTTGTGATTTATTGAGTGGACGTTATTGCGTTGGTGTGTGCGCCTGTTGTTGTTTTGTCATTGGTCTCTACTCCACCGTGATTGTGGCTCTTCTTGCCTGTGAGAACTGGTGTTGTTATGGTAGGATGATCGGCACATTGCTTGCCAGTGGTTTAGTTTACCACATTTATTGCATGTTGTTCTGAATGCAGGACACCTTCGTCTCGCATGATGACCGCCACAATTCTGACATTTGGCAGTCTGTTGTTTTTTGTGAATTTAGTGCCAGTCTACAGTTTGGTTTGACTGGACACTTGCGAGCTGTTTCATATGTTCGTTCGCAGCTTCATAAGTACGGCATATGTCCACAGTCTGATCTAGGGTCATTTATTTTCCCTTGCCGAGAAGTTATTTTTGACGCTCTGGGTGACTGGTACCAGAAATAATTTGCTCTATGATTCTGTCATTGAATTCCTCTTGGTTAAAGTCATATTTCTGTGCCTGTAGTTTACATCGTGACAGGAAAGAGTCAATGTTTTCTGTTTCATTTTGTCTGTACTTCTGCAAGTATAAACGAGCTACACGAAAATTTGACTTTGGTTCAATTTGGGTTGCGAATTGCTGCCATACCACATCAGGATTCTTTTCTTCGTCCTCACCGAGACCCCATGAGTTATAGAGGCTAAGTCCCTCATTCCCAGCAAACAATAATATGTGGTCAACTTGCTTTTCTCTTTGGATATTTTTCACCAAGAAATATAGGCCGAATTTTTGTTTGAAAAGTTTGAGTGTACAGGCTGATTCTAGCGAATTCCAGTCAATGTTTGGTGTGATTGATTCAGCCATTTTTGTAAATTACTTTGGTGGTTCAGTCACTTACAGTTTGTGTCTAGCTGTAGTAACGCACCATTCTCACACTAAGCAAGAGCACAGCTGGAACAAAGCGTCGAAGGCAGTTGCATGTTCCTCCTTTCGTCTGTCAATCAAATTCCAGCCGGCGTTGGCATTAGTTATCAATTAGTTGTTCAGAGAGCTCGATCTTATTGATCCATGTGCGAGGTTGCTAGTCAGATGTGCCTGGTGGCTTGTTTTGTGTTACATTCTAACGATGTACTTAGCAACCACATAAAGCTTATGGTCTATGAAGTCTCACAGCTGGCTTAAGTGTATGAGCGTCATGATTCATCAAAAATGAAACATTACAACTCCCATGATAACGGAGTAATTTTGCTCGATTTCCATTCGATGTTAACCTCAGCGGAATGTGTTAAAAGTGCTAAGGGTTATGACTGGAAGGTTACAACAATTGTACAGACTCTCGTGATGCTGAAGTAGAAGCACATTGGTTGATAGCGCTGAAATTCAAGCAGCTCGAAACAGAAAATGCTTTTAAAAGTACTGATGACGGTTTCCATTGTTTCGGCCCATCCTAAATCCTCTGAAATAAGGAGCCTGACATTCAACATTGAACGAGGTGTCACTGCAGAGGCGGCTACATTGTACCAAGCAATAGACGTAACCCAATCGCAATGTATCCAGTTGTGTCTCTCGGAAGCCATGTGTGAAACTGTGGTGTATTTTCCACGTAAGGATGAATTCATATGTGAATTGAAAGACAGCCAAACGATTGCAAGGAAGAAATCAGGCGCAACGTACATGGATCATCGCTATATTCATGGAGGTTTGTAAATATTCGTTATTAAACATATACACATGTGTCTATCAAATTGGTGGCACCAGTTCGTCACAGTGTTGTCGTCAGTTTATGACCTTAATATATGTTAACTAACATAAATGATCATTCGAAAGTTGATCAACCATGAAGATGTGATAAGTTACTGCGAGAAACAATGCGGTAACTATAAAACAGGTTTTGTTTCACAGGGGCATGGAAAATCAAGCACGAGAAACCATTCTGCGTGCTTGGTAAGGACGACTTTGACTTTCTCAAGTGTCACAGCATGGGTGACTGCTGGAAGGGGTGTGTTGCCAGAGAGGAATCAGTCCAAATAGCGGAATGGGTCCCTAAATCAAACCGTTGTTATTGTAGCCTTCATTTCTTTTCATCGATAACGCCTGGGGAAATATATAGAAGACGATGTCCCTCATACACCGAAACAACTTTCGTGACATATCAGGCCAAGTATAATGACTAACCTGGCAAATGACCTCACCTTTTCTTTGATAATAAATATGGTTATCTTTGGAAATATATTTATGTAAAACATGAGCAATAAGCATATCTGTATTTGATCGTTTGTGGTCCTTTCTCAAGTTCGTATTCTGGCAACCTAGTTTTTGGTAAACTTTACAATTATATCATGATAATAAATCTGTTATTCATTCTCAATGTTTACTGATAAATAACAGCACGCTCTTTTTAAATATTTAATGACAAGGAAGAACTAGACATAATCAAATCGATATTCAACAACGGTCGGATATACTTTGCCCATTCTATCCACAGATTATGATGACTCTTATCACAATCATATTACATTTGTTATTATTTAACTTATCGTTAAATAATGAAACACTTGCAAAGACTTTAAATGTGCTAATGATGCACCAATGTTCAATGCAGACATTCACAAGCAGCCAGCTAGCTAATAATCGGCATATCTGCAAAACATCGGCGTAATATACTCGCCCAACTGAAACTCAATACAAATGACTAACGCTGCCATTCCACAACGCGCCATTGATGTCAATAGTGACGTTGTGATACGGATACATAACTTATCAACTGTCGAACCGGGGGCACACTATTGCAATAATCATGATGATATGACGGTCGACTGATATATTTTATTTACGTTGCTGGCTCAAAACGCAAATAAGTATGCTTTGTGTAAAACCGTACGGGAAATAAGCATTGAATGAACTGCTGTTAAAAGCACTTTTTAACCTTGCAATGCTGGACAGTCTGTGTATGTATTGAATATTCTACAAACATATATATATCAGCAGCGATGTTAAAATATTAGGAATATTTCCAAATCCCTACGATAGAATATTTCTCAAATTGAAAACTCCACAAGGATAGTTGATTCAATATATGTTGATATGGCATGAGAACGCCAGAAATCACAAAGAAAACTTTTACTCTTTATTACATTCCAAGAAGACGCTAATTTGACATGAATTAGCATATATTTCAAGAACAAAAGAGTGCGGAGTTAATCTAACCATACTGTAGCAAACCAACACAATAAGAACGAATAGGCCAACATTAAGCTGTTGTATATTAAATTATATTTATTTGTCCGCGAAAGTGGAAGGTATTGGTAATATAGATCATGATGGATGTGCTAACAGAGATGGCTGGTCTGTAAAGCTGGTCTTTTCAAAGGTAAAAATCGTTTTGATAACTGGTAATGAACATTGCTCTTTTTTAGGGAAACACGTGGAAGACATGAGTAACCGAACCCCCTATGGGCAATATAATGACTCCACAACACGGACCTACAGCGTTAACAGTGCTTCTGTTTAGCGAGGAGATTTCACCTGATTGACCAAACTACCACAGCGCCATGCATAATAATCCCTATGCACAGAGCTGCACCATAGACGGTGCCAGCGACCTACAAGAAGATGAAAATGACGTCAACATTGATCAAACAACTGTAACTCGGAGGCTCTAAATGTTTGACGCTTCCTAGTACCGAGCTGGCGCATGAATAGAAATATCTACACCGAGATAAGCACACTTTGAAACTTGAACTGGTACTAGAACAAGTGGAATGGAACGTACAGTATGTGGCTAGAGTCTGAATATGAACTTGACAGGGGACAAATGGCCGAACGTGGAATAATTCGATTTTACCAGATAGCACTTAATTCAAGTATCACCTTCTTTTACAAATGGCACCGTGATGACTACTTACGTCACAACTGTGCAGTAGCGAGGTGGATGCCTGGTTTCGGAATTACTCTTTCTCAGTACTCTGGACAGCCAGATCCAAGACAATGTCTGCATGCCACACGGAGGAAGTGGAAGTAAGTTCCTGGGTTTCTTTACATTCAATGCGCCAAATGTTTAATATAAATATCTCCGCGCTTGTCAAAAGTATTAAAAGCGACCGTCACATTATCAAACATATGACAATAGTGTGTATCTGTTTCATTCTCAGTTGGACAAATAAACAGGTCTTCTACGATTTGCTGGGCTACCATATTATTAACTTTGATAGTGCGTTGTATCACCTGGGTGTTGTAGCGGTATGTGTCTTATGGTGTTTTAATCAATTCAATCATATTGCAAAATATAGTGAATTACAAGTGGGTATGCGTGCATTCTGCCTCTGCTTTAAAAGCAGTGGCTCATCTGTAGAGCCAATTCAATCTAGAAGTCAAACAACGACACAGAAGTCGGCAGCTGCTAGTCATAGTACTACCAATATAATCGCAACATCAGTCACAGTTTTGCAGTGCGTTCTGAGCGTTGTAAAGATGCGAATGATGATTGTACTGACAACAACATACTTTCATTCTCAGAGTTACATTATTGTGCCGTAGCTGATGATTGCTAGGATGTGTTGTCTATTGAATCTAAACCAAAACCCTAACTATTTGTATATAAATACTGATAACATTTGATGCTACCATAAATTCCAGTTATACACGGAATAATCAACATTGATTAAGTAGTAAAGAGGCAAACATCATTTATTAATGTTCTATCTGGTGATTGTTAGTATGTGTTGTCTATTTAAAACTAGGCAGTTTAAAGAAACTCATTATTATTTGTATATGATTACTGATAACATTTGATGCTACCATAAATTTCATTATTCTGTGGAATAATTACGATTTATTAAGGTGGTAAAGATGCATGCATATGCATGATAAATAATTTGTTTGAATATTCATATTCCATCATCAATGTTAATGTGTCTGTGAATGATGCAGATATCTGAACATTAGATGCAAAGAGTATTTCCATAGCTACATTTATCGTTACCCGAAAACCCAATAAACATCTTCAATCCCACACATTGAAACAAGAACTTGTACTGGAAGGTGTGGGATGAAGCGCGCAGTATGCGGCAAGAGTCTGAATATGAACCTGACAGGGGTCGGCCTTTTTACATTGAGAAAACCTGCACATAGTTCAATAGCATCCTACATCCCTTCTTCAATATTTCCATTTCGACATCATGCACACACTTAGCACAGGGATTTATTATATCGAATGGTCATCATTTATTGCTAATATAATTACACCGATGCAGTTTTAGTAATAGACCATTAATATAAATCCCTGTGGCTCCCACACATCAGCTCGATATGATTGTTTGTTTGTCAATGGAGGTGGCTCCATGGTTTGTCATAACATTAAATTGTTCATGCTCTGTCCTATGCACTTTCATGTTGTTTTCACATCGTATGCAGCTCACAAACAGGCATGTTAATATGTAAGAATGGATTCTTTTCCCTATCTTTTAGTTCTAGTTCATAATGATATGCACTAATAACTTAATAATAATCGTACTACCGCTATGTGCTCTCTATCATAGTCATAAATTCATAATTTTCCTTAGCCGATCAGGTATCATATGCCATAGTTTGTTGTTAAAATGCCGTTGGATTTCAATTTCCGTCCCACAACATCTGTTAACGAGCCACCTATGTGCAGCGCGTTGCGTAGTAATGGCGTCGCTTAGAAACGTATGGAACTTTAACATCAACTCGGCTCACGGTCGTCTCGCCCAATATAAGAAGACGCATTAGGCAGATCCGTTAGATCAGAAATCCAATGTGCTTTTGTTGAATGTTTGATATCACATGGCGACGGATATGTAATTCACCCATTACCGTACGTATCCCATAGCAAGTTGGAGTGAGCCCTTTAGCTACAAGCTCTCTGGTAGTATGATAACAATGGATCTGCTTTAATATGATTTTTGTATATAAATCCTTTTCTCTATTTTCCAAACATGTTCTCCTTGTTGGTCGGTTTCCTTAGCTAGCCATCCTGGCAATTTCATACTCCAAGGATTTAAGAATAATAGAGAAAAAAACTTAAAACAAATACCATTTATTTAGAAGCATAACAATTTCATTATTAATTAGGGACAACTACATGTAAGGTATAACGGGCAATCATCACTAACTAGGACTAAAAAAAAAGCAAAGGAATATAAAATACACATGGCCAGTAAGAATCAGAAGCATGGAGCCAAAAGGTGAAAAGCAGCGTATAATGAACTATTACATCAGAGAGCCCAGATGTATCACGAATAAATATTAAAGAAAACTAAGAGTAGCGTATTTGTAGATGGCAAGGAACAAACATAACTGTTACAAAGAACTTACAGTTATATATATATATATATGATATATATATATATATATATATCTATCTCTCCTCTCCTATATCTCACTCTCTCTCCCATCTCTCTCCTCTTCCCTCTTATCCATCTCTCTTTATTTCTCTCTCTCTGCTAGTGTCTCTTTAACTATGCTCCCTCTCTTCTATATGTCTATCTCTCTCTCTTGTCTCTCCTCATCTCTCTCTCTATTTCTCTCTCTCTATTTCTCTTCTCTTGGTCTATCTCTCTATATATATATATATATACACACATAATATTTCTTCATATATTGACATATGTGCTCATATATATATGCGGGAATGTTAAACACGCTGCCCATCTGTCCGTGCCCCTACGAGACCCAGCTTCTTTATATCTTTCCATCGATAGAGTTGCCCCGTTCATACGCTTATTTTGTAGTGGTTGACAAATGATAGGAATACGAATAATCATTCCTTCGTTGAGAAAGCATTTGTTAAGTCAGCGGTCATTTCAACTTGCGCTCCACAACAATGAGAAGCATACATTATGACGCCTTAAACCTTGCCAAACGGCAAAGTTCGTTATGATGTGAGACGTTATGCCGTGAAAGGATATGCTGAGATCGTTAGAGCTCTTCCTTGTTATCGCAAGAAATCAAATCGTTCCAGTTTTTGGGCCGAATTATATGGTGTCGAGTAACGATTATCCGATAATTGTGGTCTAGGTATGGGCACAAGAAATATCTACTTTCCATAGCAATCGTGATTGTCGTTGAGGTAAGTTTGATCCTCCTGATTGAATTTAGTCACATTGTGCAACGTTTGATTTGCGAAAACGAAAGCAGAATCTGATGTTGGTACATCCATATAATTGATGCATACCTTAGTAATCATTCGTTTCCATTTAGTTACTTTAATCAACCCCACGAGCACGAATGATTTGTTATCAAGTGGTCTGGACTGTTATATTGCTGCGTGTATACGTTCCATCTTCGTGATAATGAAAACGTTATGATGATTATCATTATAACGCACACCTGGGACCTTACATAGTTTGCGACTGTTTTAGTGGAGGATACCGACTCTCTACTTCTTAATTCATTTGTTCTATTGATTGTAATAATGTAGTTGCACTTTTATATTCCAACGGTATTACCGGGCGATGTGTGTAAAATGTTGCTCTAATAGCAATACCCTCAGCTGGTAAGTCCTCGTCTCGCATCGTTGACTCGACCGCCCTACTTTAAGCCTCTGTCGTCTAGCTATGATATTGATCTACGCCGTCACTGCCAAGGGACACACTATGATATGGAGGGGTCACTTTAAACCAGATGAAGTTTATATAAGCCGTGTAAACATTGCGCCATCTCAATTGAAAGTGCCCACCAAGAAGATTACCTAGTTCACAAATTAATATTTTCTTAGCCACAAAGTTTTTTAATTTGGATTGTTTTCAACACAATTAAATTAAACGTCCTTTCGCAAGGGAAACCGACCTGCAAGCCAATTCTTTTGCAGCATCAGTCGAGATTATGATGACTTATATAGTTCACATAAGGTGACTAGGTATGCGCCTACTGTAAATTTTTATTTTGCAGGGTTTGGAAGCTGCATCAAAATGGCGGAAGAATCAGCGGCGACAGTAGATGATGGAGACTTTTATGTGTCCAGACCTGCTCCTGTATTTTCTGTCGAAGCTATTGATACATCGAAGCTTTTTGCTGAATTTGTTAATCTATGGGAATCCAAGGTATACGCGGATTTTACTCTCAAATGCGCTGGGCGTTCATTCCAGGTCCATCGAGCCATTGTTACTGCCAGCTCGTCCTATTTGAGTCGCAAACTATCAGCGTGTTACCATAATGGAGACACCGTGAAGTGCCTCGAAGTGGAGGCTGACCCCGACATATTGCATCTCCTGCTCTGCTTTTTGTACCAAGGCAAGCTAAATGACGTCTTGATTGAGCAAGCAGAGGCCTTAGGCAAGCTGGCGGACCAGCTGGAAGTTCCTGAATTGGCCAAACAATGTCACCAGGCTTATTTGTCACATTTGACTCCCTCCATCAGCAATTGTCTTCCTGTCTGGAGTAATTCGCTGTCTGCTAACGATACCGAAATGGCATCCAAATTCGAGAGTTTTGCTTTAACCAATTTCCCCACTCTCAAGAACGAATCTAGCTTCCTGTCACTTCCATTCAACACTGTCATGGTTTATTTAAGCCATGCAAAGCTCCGCATTCAGGATCCGGATGAGAGATTGTCGTCGGCAATGCAGTGGTTACGACACGACCGCGACCGCCGGATTGATAGCTTCCCAGCTCTGTTGAAGGCATTACCCCTTGGCAACATAGGACGTGGATTCCTCCATTACCTTCAGACAGATTCAGCTCTTGGTGACAGAGCAGATATTCAAGCTATCCTTTCATCTTCACTTTCTAATACTGAACCACAACCTGATCCGCCATCGAGAAATAATGAAACCATTGCCTATACAGCGGTGATGTGGCGTGTTCAAGATCATATATCAGTTTACTCTGAATCATTTGCCGAACAAGTAGCATCCATTAGCCAACCAGATACAAGGTGTAACCTTGGCCTTGCCGCATGCTGTTCTGATGGAACTAACCTGTATGTATCGGGTCTTCGTGAAAACAAGAAGGAGATCCATTGCTGTGATGTACCGACGAGAGAATGGCGACGGATGAACCCGATGAAATATGGCAGGAGGTACCATAGTATGGTGGTGTGTAACGGGAAGATTCTGGTGTTAGGTGGAGACGATCCTAAGACTGGTGGGTTAGTCCATGAGGTGGAGGAGATGGAGTTGCCTGGCGGGGTTGTCAGAGAAGCAGGGAGGCTGTCGGGAAGTTTGCATTATAGCACTTGTTGTTGTCGTTATGGCGATACAGACGTTATCGTAATGGGACACGAGGATGAAGACTGCGCATTGGTGCAGATCTATTCTTCGGCTACCAACAACACTACACATGTACAGAAGCTCCCAGGGGAGGTATCATATGTTATCAAAGGTGTTGAATGCTTCAACGGAACTCTCATATTCTCCGATCATAGAAATGTTTTCATCTGTCCCATCCCGAACGTGTTTTATGATGTTGCCGCAGGTATTCAGCAGCTTCGACACTTCAACCTCCCGAATTCTTTCTGCATGCTGACATTTAACACCGATAAGCAGCAGGTGTTCTTGCTAGGAGGAGAAGCTGAGCACAGAGTCTACCAAACAAGTGTGGCTGATTTTTTGGCTGACCACAAGAGAGGCTGGTCACCTGTCAATGTCCAATGGAATCAAAAGTTGGAGGCTTTACCTGGAGCTGTTTGCGAAATCCAGTGTCCTGTTTTAAACTAAGGTTACTGAAAGTGGTGGCCACCAGTGGCTGAAAGATTAATCCCGACCCCCATTTGAAAACTGTACCTCCCATATTGCAATGATCGAATTTACTGTAATGTTCAATTACCTTGAAATGTTCAATATGATATTATGAGGTTAGGGGTTACACTTTTATAGCACATATATACATAAATATATATATATATATATATATATATATATATATATATATATATATATATATATATATATATATATATATATATATATATATATATATATATATATATATATATATATATATATATATATATATATTTATTATATATGTATATACATACATATATATATATATATATGAATATATTCATATATATATATATATATATAATACAATATATTAGTGTGTATATATATATATATATATATGTATGATCGTTTTACCGAAATGCAGCTGACAGTTGTGACGCATATTAACTTGTCTTTATTGTAACATGTCATAATGTTCACAGGTCTAATGTGTCAGGATTCATGTCAATTCCAGGTTAAACACATTTATATTCAAGTGAATTTATATATATGTATTTTGTATACTTGTATAAATATATGTATGCATATATATTTATACATTTACATGTATGTTTGTACATATATATATATATATATATATTTATATATATATATATATATATAAATAAATATATATATATTAAATATATATTTATATATATATAATAATATATTATATGTGTGTATGTGTGTGTATATATATATATAAATATATATATATATATATAAATAAATATTATATATATATATATATATATATATATATCTCTCTATATATATATATATATATATATATATATATTATGTCTGCAAATTCCCTTCGAAGACCAATATCATCCAAATAGAGCATGATTATACAAGGAAAGGCTTTCCCTGTTCAGATGCTTAAATTGATTTTTTTGCAATCGATTATGTCATCGTCACTAGCCTTAGATGTAGAAACACGATCATTCATGGCACGTTGGTTTATAGCACTGAAATTCAAGGAGCATAAGCGAAGAGCAATTTATCAATAAGTTGCAGTTACCACCATTTATTATGTGTAACGCTTGACAGTTGTGATTGAAGAGTTGGTGGAGTACAGTAGAATGTAATATGAGTTTTACGTTAGAAATGCCTTGAAATATAAGCAGGCCGCTAACATTCAATCCATCTATAGTCAATACCACACGCTAATGGAGACCACTCAGATGGAAGATTAATTATTTCTAGAGGTGACAAAGTTGGCCTACATTATGTTTACCAATGACCTATAAATGAACAGATGATTAAAAATTTCAAAGTGATTGAATAGAACAAGGCAAAAATGGTCTGTATGTTAGAAATAAAAGCTGAATGGCTGGTTTGGGGCCAGCGCAAGTTTTCTCAGGTACTTGTAGTGGTTCCTATATTCCCGGAGCATCGTGCATCCTCTGAAATAAAACGCCGGAAATCAGCACCAAGAGAGGTGTCACAGTAGAGTCAGTTACATTGTACCCAGCAACCGAGGTTTCACAGTCACAATGTACTAGCCTCTCGGAAACGTTGTGTGAAACTGCGGTGTATTTTCCAAGTATTAATAAATGGATAAGTTAATTGAAAGACAGGTCAGTTTCAACCTCCACTGCTGCAAAACCGAAGGGTTTAAACCTTATACCCTCAAAGAGGTTGTTGACTAAAAAGAAGTTCTGTAGCTGTTCAGGAATGAACTCATCTAATATAAGTACGTGCTATGAACGCCTAATCTATAAATTCAAACGCGATGAAATGATCAAGTCCTGTAGTCAGATATCAAAGTCACCATTTATAAGAACACGTTGTTGTTGTATCAGTCCGTTGATGCATGTGTTGAAATTGACTAGGTCGTTGAGTGCATCGTAGTGTTGTCATTTCTGCATTGTGTGACGTGGCGTGACGTCGCAAGTGATCTCCATAAGTGATGTTTTGAGCATTAATTGTTCAGATGCAATTTGCCCTAAAGTGTCTCACCTCTGGCGCCATTGCTGATGTCCATCGGTAATGACGGAGGTTTAGCGAAGGCATCGGACGCCCATCATCATGCCAGTGTCATGAAAAATGATTGATATCTGTCCAACGTTGGGCTATAGCTCTTCTTCAGTCATGTTAACAGGTGCACTCTAATACTGAACCACCGTGCCCCGTATTAAGCGGACATCGCCGTATTATTTAATACTGTGTAACTGCTATTATATCCTTTTCGTTCCAGTCACGAATCGCTATTGAGGACCGTAACACAAAAGTAGCAGTATGGCCGACCATACTTATTTACTTTGTTCTTATGTATTTGTAAGGGAACATGCCAGTTCTTAACCCTTATGGAGCAAACTCCTGCCACCGCAACAGTATTGCCGCTCATACTAAATACTATACTATTGTTGAGGATGCTATCATCTCACTGGTTGACATTCCCTCGTCCATCAGCAGATATCAAAACCTGCTCCAGAACGCTTCGGCAAAGGTTGATTATGTATTTGGAACGAGCCTTTGCATGGCTCCGTCAGACATGAGCCTCGCCGTGGGAAAAGTAGCTGGTTTCAACAACCTGATGACCATCGCGAAGAAGCAGCAGCAGATCAACAACGATATCAACGTGGGTGCTGCACCTTCTTATGGAGGAAGCTCTGACACACAGGACTCGCCATTAAAACAGCCACCTTTGGCAGCTGTCTTGAGCAGCCATGAAATGACGGAGCCAATGATCCCTGGAAGGGCAGCTGCTGCCTTACAGTCTAGGCCCTTCAGGATGTTTGCCAAGGAGATCAGCTGTTTGTTATCAATTCCTCCACACTGGGCTTGTCAACTTTTGTCGGGGTTGGTGCCGGTGTGAGGGTTTTTGTCCCCCTGCCTGTCAGAGCAAGTACTATCGTTGAGATTACCATCCCAAGCGCAGTGCAGATGGTGGCGATTATAATGCCCTGTTATTGGACACGCTAGACCTCACCTTGGCCCGTGCTAAAGCTGTTGCTACGCAGGAAGAAAGAAACCAAACCCACTGAAGGAAGAGAGAGACAAAAGGCTGATGCTGATGATGTTGAAAGACGAAGGAAACAAGAAGGCGTGCGTGGGTGAAACGTTGGCAGTATGAAAAACTGACCACAGAATTGAAAGCAGAAGATGGTAGAAGCTTCAGGAATTTCAGGTACAAACTGCGCCGATTTAATGTCTGGAGACCCCCAGGGGCGACACAAATGCCCCGGATGCTGCTACTGCTTTCTGGTTGCGCAGCAGTTCTAGAGTACAAACAACTGCGGAAGAAAAGCACAGTGCCTGTTGATTTTTATATTTTGTTATGGTTAAGCGTTGTTGTGTCAATTTGTGTTCATGAGTTCTGGAGAAATTGGTGCACTCCAGCTCTGCTTATGCAATGTTATCTTCAGTGTCTCCACTTCAATCAGCTGTACTCTACCTGTTAGTATAAACTGATAAATGAACGTAGTGAAACTGGTTACATAAGTTCATCCCCAATATTCGCTTTGAATTGCTGAACTCGACCTTAAGCTTTGCAGAGCTGGTCAGCACCAACAGGCTATATACATGTAACAACAGTATGAAGCCATATAAGGCTGTTACTATTTATTCCAATTCAGTTGTGTTAGAGATATATGCTGACGTAGCCATTTGACGCAACCCAAAAATTGGTTGATTGCCATATATTCTCAAAATAATCATTTAAGACATTTTTCCTTTATATTACAACCCAAATTTGTCCTTACATTCTGTGGGTGGCTTTAAAACCATGTATGTCTAATTATTCCTTTCCCAGAAATGTATCAGACCATAAGGTGGCTAAATATAATCAATAAGCAAATGAATATTTTAGATAAATAATGTACTGATTATTATTTGCAAAGCCTGGGTGCTGAGTGATGCATCTATTGTGATTTCGTAGCTGGGTGAAATCTTCTATGTGTACTACGTTTGGAACTTTTCGACTGCATCACAACTTGTGGGCTTATTTCACGTCTAGGCAAGTGCCAAACAGGCACCTCAAATTGTCCAATGGAAACATACACTACTTTCTCAGGTTTCAGTAGCAACTGCATGCAATTTCATTTCGTCACTTTCGGTTATAGATATACAAAAGTAGCATATGCAACTGTAACAAATGAACTCCATTGTTAAACACTGCATCGTTAACAATGATTATTACATCACTAGATATCAGGTTCGGATGAAACCTTTGCTACTGATACTATTAAATTTAATGACCTTCCGAAATTGTCATAGGCCTAAACAACATGAGTACACCTAAGCAATAACATTCTATGAACACTATTTAAAAAACTCAACACATAAAATTGAAAATTTATTGAATTTTACAATACAGCTAAATTATGCCGGTTGTGGGTGTCCATGGTGCTCACCAGCGTCTACGAAAATAATACGAAGGGGCCCTAGTCTCGCCTCCCCAAGCAACACCCTCCACTTCCCAACCCAAGGCCCTGCAGGGTTCCGAACTAATTTTTTCAAGGCCCAGTGGGAGGCTTATATGAACACCATATAAAAGATCAAAAGAATGTCAGTTTTTATACCTGTGGAATCAATTTTACTCTTCATAGTCTTGTGGCTTGTCCGGACTGGTTCCAAATATGTCGACGCCAAGGACCGCGCGCATCCATTCTGATGCCATACTAATCTATGCGTACCATTGAATATACCAGTGATTTGTGCCTATCAATGGCCTGAAGTTATTGGCGTAGCTTTATTCATAAGTTTTTTAAAATAAACACTATCAAATTCAATGTATGAATCATCATCAGTTTTTAAATGATGTGCGATTAGCTTTTGACAAATTCAAAGCGAGAAGTAGTAGCGCAAATCAAGTCTAAAAAGGCGATACATTTATGGTTTCTGTCTGAAATAAGGTTAAAGTAGTAATGATACATATTGTATGGTTCTTCATCACCACAAGTATAAGCAATGGTCTGCTCACAGGGCTGCATTCCCTTCATTCAAATGCCATTCCATCAAACACGCTGGTTTTTGGCCACCATGCTTCTTCTTTACGAGGCAGGGAAGTCATATGTCATATATCTA
>CM067355.1:27989604-27999604 GCA_034190875.2 Urechis unicinctus
GGAAATGAGGTGAAATGGTGAAGTTTGGTTGTGTGTTGTGTTCAATGCAGCAGTGGCTGGATGGTTGGGATTTAATAATTGGGTCCAAGATGCTGTCGGCGGCTCGGTCGACCGCCGTGAAATTCCAGGCCTGTATATGTATATATTTATATTTATATATATATATATATATATATATATATATATATATATATATATATATATATATATATATATATATATATATATATATGTATATTTATATATATGTTACCATTTATATGCAGCCAACTAATTATTTCATCCAACACAATGTAAACGAAAGTCACATTTTCTTCTTGGATTTGTTTTTATTCTGCTTCCGAAGGAGTATTCCTTGTCCACTGTAAAAAAATATGAGCGAAAGCGTAGTCACTTGACTTGTTGGTTGACACTTGTCTTTCACACAAGCTCCTAGGTTGTGCTTGGTTTAGTGAAATAACATAATAAGGTTGATAGATTATGAACATGATTGATAACGTGATGTGATGTAATATGAAACTCCCAGAAGATTCCGTTACTATGTGCGTCTATTTGTGTGGCACCGGTAAGGACTTATATGAGTTCAATAGTATGTTCAACATTCATCTCTCCTCGTCCGTACCGACTCTGGTGGCTGAGTAGCCAGCTCAGTTTACCGCACACACATCGTTGATTATAGATTATATCAATAGTTGCTTGTGCTTGCATAATTTGATCATTAACGGTGATAAAAGGTACTTAAACACACCTCCGTGCAGCGTTAATTACAGTGTAAAGACAGAAGGCTATAGGCATGCAATATTGCCATTAGGAAACACACGGTCTGATATTAATTTCAATCACAAATAGATATTCAAAGCTTTCATCTCTATCAAGTGATTAGAAGCTTGAGATGATGACGTAAATAATGAAGACAATTATTTGCCAAAACACAAGCCTTGGCCTCATTAGACTTCTGTGTTTGCAAATGTAAAAACCATACATTATACGAATAGGCAAATATAGCGAATAACTAGCAGTTGGTGCATAGATTATTGTTCCCGAGCGTATGATTAAATCAAACAGCTGTTCACATTATTGTTCTTTTGCCGAAGAGGAATTACCATGATGAATTCAGCAACTCGACGATGAGGGTGCAATTTCTGTACCAAATGAGAGCCATACTAAGCAATAGACTAGCTCGAAAGTGTCGGTATTGTGAGGATATTTTTCTGCATAAATTATACAACCATCGTGTTATTCCTGTTGTGGGCTTTGTTGATGTTACCATGAGTGGCTTGAGCATGGTCTCCGAATGAGGCGTAGAATAAATGCATCAGCAAATTAATTGCAGCGTTCTTCATCGTACAATGAGAATATTTATGACAACTTGCTGCTCTGGGAAGATTATTGGTAACTCTCAACATGTTACCTGATAATTTACCTATATCTTTTCAAACGAGGTAGTTACATTCATAAACCGATATGATAACACGTCATTCAACAAAAGTTTTTTACAATGATGACATATATTAATTAATGTAGATTTCTGCGTTACTCTGTAATACTCGATTGAGCCACTGGTCTATTTTCGCTCCCCAGATTGTTTCATTGGGTAACAAGACTGAATATATGAGATATGCATTCTATACATTTATGTAGGAATACCCATGCTCACATAACTATCGGGACCATGGTTTGCTTAAAACAGAAAAAGCGCTAACATGACACTGGGACACTGAGATACCTTGCAAAGATTACCTATACGATATGTGTTGTTTACCGGCTCATTGATTGGGCCGGGGATGTGTGATGACAAGACCGTACATGTTTATGCTTGCACATATATTACACGATATCTCTGCGATTTATTTAACCCTGGCGACCTATCAAACTTGCTCTTTGCTCTCCCACCTTTCAAAACCTGGTAGCAGGATATGTGCTTTGCCAATCTGTCTGTGCATTGAGTTAAGATAACATTGATATCCACGTTTCGTCACTGAGACAACTCAGAGTGACATCATACCCGAATCAGTCTGCAGCCTCGCTTATGTATTTGTACGAACCAGGGATGCCTATATAATGGAGCATGCTGGTGGCAGCTTACTTAGTGCTCGCCTTCGCTGGCACATGACGCATCACTAGAAAAACGTCTGGAGCTTTGACAATAGAGGGAAGAATCATCGAGGCTCTGAACACTCTCTTCATCAGCGGATAATCTAACAAACTTCATATAATATAAATTAGCTACATCTATTTCAGATATACGAACATTTAATTCTGCAAGGAAGAAATGGCCGAACGCGGAATGATTCGACTTTATCAGATAGCACTAATTGTAATTCACGTGTCGCTTTCTTTCGAAAATAGCACCGTGATGACTGCTGATGTCAACACTGTCAGTGTTTTCACGGATTCACTGAATGTTAAGGAACAGAAGAGCTATTTGCAAGACATTTATATAACGATTGGGGTAGTTGGCGTTACCGGTAATATCTTCGTAGTTGTGGTGATCGTCAGAACAAAAGCCATGCGTAAACTAGTGACAAGTACTTTCATCATAAATCAGAGTCTTGTGGACGCTGTCGCCGGTATATTCCTAGTTTTGGTGAATACCGTTAAAGATGAAGACCGTGTCATCGATTCTGTTAGAGACATGCTTTATTGCCGACTTTGGTTGTCGCAGACTTTTCTCTGGGGCGCCTTTGCTGCCAGTTCATGTAACCTGATCACTATCACAATTGAGCGTCTGGTTGCTGTTTGGAAACCTATCTGGCACAAGACATCATTCACATCCGCGAAACAGACCTGCTGCGTATTCGCAGTGTGGATGCTTGGTTTTGGAATTAGTTTGTCCCACAGTTCTTTGGACAGCCGGATCCAAGACAGCGTCTGCATTCCACATGGGCGAGGTGGTCGCGTTAGTAAGTTCCTGGGTCTCTCTCAGGTCTTCA
Organism: Urechis unicinctus; assembly: GCA_034190875.2. Classification (NCBI taxonomy): domain Eukaryota; kingdom Metazoa; phylum Annelida; class Polychaeta; order Xenopneusta; family Urechidae; genus Urechis; species Urechis unicinctus. The sequence goes on from CM067355.1 coordinate 27,992,538, forward strand.
TTCAATACATATTTCCTGTTGCAGTGTTTTGTTTCGCATACACCAAAATAATTTGTATTCTGCGTCAGCAGCGCAAAACGTTTAATATAAATGTTTCGGCACTCGTTAAAACTAGTAAAAGCGACCGTCACATTATCAAAATTATGTCAATAGTATGTGTCTGTTTCATCCTCAGTTGGACAATTAATCAGGTCTTTTACCTAATGTACTTGCTGGGATATCAAAATATTGACTTTGATAGCGCATTGTATCACCTGGGTGTTGTGGCGGTATTTGTCAATTGCTGTTGTAACCCATTCATTTATATTGCAAAATATAAGGAGTTCCAGGTGGGTATGCGTGCATTCTGCCTGTGTTTTAAAATCAGCGGATCATCTGTGGAGCCAATTCAATCTGGAAGTCACACAATGACACGAAAGTTGGCAGCTGTTAGTCAGTGAACTACCACTACGACGACATCGTCAGTCGCCGTTGTAAAGATGCGAATGATGATTGTACTGACAAAAATACTTTCATTCTCAGAGTTATATTATTGTGTCGTTGGTGATGATCGTTAGTATGTGCTGTCTCTTGAATCCAAACTAAACTCATAATTATTTGTATGTAACTAATAATAACATTTGATGCTACCATCAATTACTTTGAAATGTGGAATAATTCAAATTTATTTAAGTGGCAAAGAGGTTTGCATATAGTCATGTATTGATATAAATTATTTATGTGTTAATGAATGTTCAAATCCGATCATCAATTGTCAAAAAAATAGGTGGTGGAACATTCCTTTTTTCTGCAAGGACCTCGGCAAGTCTGTAGCTTGGGTATTTTTGCCTGAGATCAAGCATCTCAGCAATGAACTGATATACATAGTCTGAAGCAAATTAATGATATTCATATTTTATGGTAGTCATATAATAAGTTAGTCATAAAATATTCCCATTTGAACTGGGTAACAATGTTTCTGCATATGAAACTTATTTAGGTTTCGGTAATAAATGTCAAAATAACATGTGTTTCATTTTCGATTAATGCATGTACACACCAAAAGAAATTGGTACTTTGACAGGCTTGACAACTGGGTATCCTTGTCTAGTTTTGGGGTAAGACACTCTCAATTGGGACTGACCTCCTTGAGTGATGGCTTGAGCTTTGTTTGAGTTTTTCATTGAAGTGAATAACTGCTAGGAGCAATCTTGATATATATATATATCGCAGGTTGATAACATATTGCTAAGTAAGAATTGAAACTTGAGCACATAATTATACAAAGAACATTATAGCTGTCACTACACAAATGTGCTAAACTTCCATACAACCCCAATTCAAATATACACAACCGAATTTCAAACTATGTTTTTTCATTGGTATTACCTGGCCTCCATGGTGGCATAGGGATATTGGACACTCTTTAGTCCCCTGTATCTGCTTGAAGGTGACTCTGCAGAGGCCTAAGCACAGAAAGTATGAGAGTAGCAGGGTTTCCAAACAGCTCTCGTACACAATAAAGTTTCTTTGATTCTGGCTAGGGCCATCCTCCTGATCAACACTACTGTGAACAATAAGAATGAATACCCAACATAAGCATTCTGTGAGCTTAATGTTTTCTTCCATCAAAGTAAACCCTGAGATTACACTACAAACAAAATAATATTTTCCTAACACTTCTTCAAACTCCATGTCATCATCAGTGTCCATATCGGCATCATCACTGACATCAGTAAAGTCATAGTTGGGGTCAGCTTCCATCTCATCATCGCTGTCCACTAGTTGAACAGATTCCTCCTCGGGCTCATATTGGGTGTCCCTGGTGACACTTTTGGTCAGCAAGTTGCACTGTGTCCATATGCAGTGCTGAGATCGGCTAACTTGGGTACCTCTTATAAAATATTTCTTTATTTCAGGAAAGATAGAACTCAGTGTCTGTAGAGAGCTTGTCAGCCATCTATGGTATCAAAACAATAAGTATGCTACAATTTCATTCATCAAAGCCTTAAAGGATGTAAATGTTAACAAATTGACTCATCTTATATAATAGTGCAGTTGCCTTGTGACACTCACCGAAACATTTGCCTGCACCCCTAAAAAAATCTTTGTATTTGACCTGCCGCTGGTTAAAGATGCATGCATATGCATGCTCAAAAATGTATGATATTCATATCATATCATCAATGTTTATGCATCTGTGATGGATGCATATAATGTCTAGGACGAACATTTCATGCAAAGAGTATTTCCATAGTTTCATCTATTGTTACCCAAAACTCAATAAATATCTTCAATCGCACACATTGAAACAAGAACTTGATCTGGGTCGTGTGGGATGGAATGCGCAGGCACTTTTCGACGAGAGTGAGACTGAACGTGGACAGGGTCGGCCTTCTTACCTTGAGAAAACAACACAAGGTTTTTACGAGCATCTTATGCCCATTCCACAATATTTTTCATTCTCATAAGTCCATTGCACACACTTATCACCGAGATTAATTAACTGTCGAATGATGATCATTTTTACTACTAACTTTCGGCACAACACGGCGATTTTGCTAGCTATAGCAAACAGACGATTAATATAAATCCCTGTGGCTCCCAGAACATCAGTTTGATATGTTTGTTTGTTGACAATGGTGCAGAACGGCTCCATGGGTTTGTCATAAAGTTAAATTGTTCATGCTCTGTCGAATGCGGAAGACTTTCGGATTTTTTTTTAACAAACCAAATGACATCTCTGTCCATAAATTCATCTTTGACCGAGCGGTATCTTGTCAGATTCGACGTGGAAAATGTACATTTTTTGATCATTTTTCTAAAAGAAAATAAGCGCGCAGTCACCTTACTTTAAAGCCGATACTCTCTTAAAACATAGAGCTTTGGCGAAAATGGAATAGCTGCTTTGTATTTGACTGCGTCTAAAGGAAGATGCATGCCCATGCATGCTCAAAAATGTATGGGGATTCATATCATATCACTCAATGTTAGCATCGTGAATTACCATATAATGTCTAGGACGAACATTTCATGCAAAGAGTATTTCCATAGGTCATCTATTGTTTCCCAAAAACTCAATAAGCTATCTTCAATCGCAACATTGAAACAAGAACTTGATCTGGGTCGTGTGGGATGGCACGCGCTTGTGATGAATATGACGATTCTGTTATTTGCCTTCTTACCATTAGAAAAACATACAGAGTTTTTAAGAGCATCTTATGCCCATTCCACAATATTTTTTCATTTCAAAAATCTTGCACACACTTAGCACCGAGATTAATTATATCGAATGATGATCATTTTCTACTAATATAACAACACCGATGTAGCTATAGCAATAGACGATTAATATAAATCCCTGTGGCTCCCAAACATCAGCTCGATATGTTTGTTTGTTTGACAATGGTAGTGGCTCCATGGTTTGTCATAAAGCTAAATTGTTCATGCTCTGTCGAATGCACTTTCAATTTGTTTTTACATCCAATGCAGCTCACAAACATACATTCATCTGTTAGCATGTAGCCCTTTAAATCTAGTTTTTGTAAACTATTTTGAGTTTACGGCCTACTGATCGGCACACTTTCCTTAAAGCCAATCACTGCTCGAGTTAATAGTCGACGCGGCGAATAAGTAGCTGCCTTGTATTATATGCGTCAAAAGGAAATGTATCCCCATCATAGGAAACCATACGGGGGACTACAGCAAATGCACTCTTTTAGCGCAATTACCACATGACGCCTTCACATTCATGCACCTGAATTCGCGAGGTCTTGGTTCTTTCCTAATATCGCCTCCAGCTAGCTCGTCAGTCATGTAACGGAATTCAATATAAATCAGTTTCGGCACATACGCACGCGCTTGTGATAATGTTTCGATTCTGTTATTTGCCTCGCATGCAGTAGCATCATATATAGCTTATAATAACACTACGAGGGCTCATTCGCGCCTCCGCCCCACAACAAATGTTAACAAGACACCTGCGTGGTAATGGCGTCATTTTAAGTATTGTATACAAGTATTGAACTTTCACACCAATTCGGGTCACGGTCGCCTCGCCCAATATAAAAAGACGCATTGGGCAGATTCGTTAGATCAACAGTACAACGTGCTTTTGTTGAATGTTTGTTACCGCCAAATGGCGACGGCTATGTAATTCACTCATTACCGTACGTACCCCATAGCAAGTCGGAGTGAGCCCTATAGCTACCAGTCCTCTGGTAATATGACCATGGATCGGCTTTAATATGATTTTTGTATATAGATCCTTTTCTCCTAGTTGGCCGCTTTCCTAAGTGTAGCGCATTTGTAGATGGCAAGAAAAAAAGAACGGCTACAGAAGTTTCATTAAAGAATAATTAAAAGCTCTGAACTAAGATGTACGCTAAACGTGGAACAAATGAGCATCAGGAACAAGGAACACAGAATTCGAAAGAGCCAAACAGCTAAAGAGCGATCCAGTCATCTTGCATTGCTTTAAAGCAGGCAGTAAAAGGAAGGCTTATATTTTGTCCAAAGCCAAACTTTCCCAATCTTTCACTCCATGCATCCCATACGCATTGATACCCGATTTGCTCGTAAATAAAACATATTGAACCACATTGTAATGTTTGGGTCCTATTATATCGATCTAACATCTATCATATCTCATATCGTATATATATATACCGAACGATTCCAAATAACGCATGAGCAGGGTCAGTGTACACACACATAATATATATATATATATATAAATATATATATATATATATACACATATATATAAATACGCGATATATATATATATTATATATATATATGAATTATATCTAACATATATCTAGATTCTAGTTGTATATATCTTATCATTATATATTAATATATATATCTAAATATATGTATGTATATAATATATATATATATCTATATACAAACATATTTAGATATATTTATTATTATATTTATATATATATATATGAATTTATATCTATATATATATATATATATCTATATATAAATATATATATATTGATATATATATATGCAGTCTCCGTATTTATATTATATATATATTCCGTATATAAATTTATATTCCAAATCAAGCGATATATATATATATATATATATATATATGTACAATATATAATATATATATATATATATAAATATATATATATATATATATATATTCCGTATATATATATACTATATATATATATGCATATGCATATATATACACATATATTTTTATTGATATTCATATATATATATATATATGTTATATACGTACACACACACATGCATATATATATATACATATATATATATATATATATATATATATATATATACGTATATATATATATATATATATATATATATATATATATATATATATATATAAGCGTATAAAAAATATATGTATATATTATATATATAAGCGTATAAAAAATGTATGCATATATATACGAATGTATATATAAAAATAAATATAAATATATATATAATTATATATGTTTACATATTAAGATTTGTTCTTATATTGACATATGCGTGCATTTACATAAATCCGGGAAATAAATGATAGAAATATGAAAAACCATTCCTTCGTTGAGGAAGCATTTTTAGTCAATTCAGCGCTCATTTCAAACTGCGTCAACAACAATGATGGGCATACATTATGACACCTTAAACCTTGTCAAACGGCTACTTTATGATTACGTTATGATGTGAGACGTTATGCGGTGAATGGATATGTTGAGATCGTTAGAGCTCTTCCGTGTTATCGCAAGGAATCAAATCATTCCAGTTTTTGGCCGAATTTTATGGTGTCGAGCAACGATTATCCGAGAATTATGGTCCAGGTGTTGGCACAAGTTAGATATTCTTTGCCTGGCAATCGTGATTGTCATTGAGGTAAGTTTGATCATCCTGATAGAATTTGTAAAGATAGTCAAACATTTGATTTGCGAAAACGAAAGCAGAATCGTATGTTGGTACATCCATATAATTTATGCATACCTTAGTAATCAATCGTTTGTATTTAATTGCTGTAATCTACCCCACGAGAACGAATGATTTGTTATCAAGTGTTCAGGACTTTTATATTGCTGGATGTATACGTTACATCTTTGCGATAATGACAACGTTATGATGATTATCATTATAACACACACTTTGGCCCTAACATAGTTTGCGACCGTTATAATGGAGAATATCAACTCTCTTCTACTAACTCATTTGTTCTATTGATTGTAATAATGTAGTTGCGCTTATATATTCCGACGGTATTACATGGCGATGTGTTTAAAATGTTGCTCTAATGGCAATACCCTCAGCTGGTAGATCCTCGCCTCGCATCGTTGACTCGACGCCCTACATTTAAGGCTCTGCCGCCTAGATATGGTATTGATCTACGCCGTCACGGCCAATAGCGCACTTATATATGGAGGGGTCACTTTAAACCAGACGAAGTTAATATAAGCAGTGTAAACATCGCGCCATCTCTATTGACTGTGCCCACCAAGAAGATTGCATAGTTCACAAAAAAATATTTGCTTAGCCACAATGTTTGTTAATTGGTTGGTTTTCAACGCAATTAAATAAAACGTCTTTTCGCAAGGGAAACCGACCTGTAAGCCATATATTGTGAAGTATCAGTTGAGATGGTGACGACTAATAAAGTGTTCGCATAAGTTGACTAGCTATGCGCTCACTGTACGTTTTGATTTTGCAGGGTTTGGAAGCTGCATCATAATGGCGGAAGGATCAGCGGCGACAATAGACGATGGAGACTATTATGTGTCCAGACCTGCTCCTGTATTTTCCGTCGAAGCTATAGATACATCGAAGCTTTTTGCTGAATTTGTTAATCTATGGGAATCCAAAGTATACTCGGATTTTACTCTCAAATGCGCTGGGCGTTCATTCCAAGTCCACCGAGCCATTGTTACTGCAAGCTCGTCATATTTGAGTCGCAAGCTATCAGCGTGTTACCATAATGGAGACACCGTGAAGTGCCTCGAGATAGAGGCTGACCCCGACATATTGCATCTCCTGCTCTGCTTTTTGTATCATGGAAAGCTAAATGACGTCTTGATTGAGCA
>CM067355.1:28004604-28034604 GCA_034190875.2 Urechis unicinctus
CTCTTTGTTGTATTCCGAGTAACATGACAGAGTTCTTCCGTATCTGATAAAAGATACGGGATGGCGAGAAGAGGTGAGTTTCCCAAACAATGAAGGTCAAATAGTTCATTGGGATGTTCCATTAAGCTGGGTTGATAGATTCAGCGGGATGACATAAAAACATTTTAAAGTATTTTAAGCATGGCAGCAGTTTCTGTCACACACGCAAAATGGCTGTAAATCGTACAAATGACTACAACAGTCCAATTGAATTTGTAAATCAGGTTAATTCCATGTCGACTAACTTACAAAAACGTGACCTACTCAGACTCGCCAACCTTTGACAAAGTCGCAATATGAAATCTCCCAAGGACGCGGATCGTTGTCATGGCGCCGAAGCTATATGGCGTTGAGAGATTTGTCTGGGACACTTGCGACCTAAAAGTCAGGTACCTTCTTGACAAACCACCAAATATACATTATTCACACGGTATTCAACACTGTTGGATCATTGAATACCATATAATAATAAAACACTTGATATAAAAACCCATTACTACTATCGAGGCTACCAAATATCACTCTTTGACCCTAGCCATGATAATCTGGCTTCGAACTTTGACCCTTCATGAACGACAGATCGGCGAAATATAAAGCGAAAAGCTAGCAGACGATTACCAAAGTCAAGTCACATAAAATTGCTAATCTGACAAATAATGATCATTAAAATTAAATTTAACTTATTTTGTCACAGCCCTGGTTAAGAATGATACGATTGTTACAGTATTCTGGCTATTAATGACATTTCATAAATTACGAAACTCGTAAACAATAACTACATTAGGCTGCCTACTTCGTGAATTCGCGCAAAGCATAGAAATTTGTTGTTAAATACAACAAATACATTCTGACATGGACGGAAAAGAAGCTGTGTCGGTAAAATAATATACAGGGGTGCATATTGCATGTCATAGGTCACCTCGAGGCAACAGTCCTCATCTAATGCCCCGAGGGTCCCGGGTATACAAGGCAATACCCGGGCAAACGTCCGCCTCTTCCACTCGCTTGGCGCTATCGTTGGTCACTCTCTCTTACTTGCTTGCAAGATGCTGCCGGATTATCCCTGTGCTAGCAGAACCGCTGTGCGCTGGATGTTTCCGATCAACCGTTGCTTATCTCTTATCAGAGGAAACCTTTCCAGCTCCTTCTCCAAACTGTCTACATTGCCTAGGTTCCCAACCACTATGGGCACGACTTGCGTGGTATAGCCAGATGTCCTAGCCATATCTGCTGCGAGCTCAAAGTACCGTGCCCGCTTCTCTGCAGTTCGGTCGTGCACCAGGTGGTCGAGTGCCACGGCGATTTCGACAATAAAGATCCGGCGCTCCTTCTTGTCCCAGAGCAATATGTCCGGTCTTCGGTGCTCCACCCGATTTGTGGTTGTCAGATTTATATCCCAGACTATTTTGTACTCTCCGTTTTCTACCACGTCTGGTATTTCCGTCAAACTTCCTTTAGTGGGGGCTCCTACTAACCCTGTCTCTGTTGCTACCTGGCACTGAACCTGTCTACATACTGTGCTTCTCTTTGTAAATCGAGAAGTTATGGGAAGGGCATTTTGCCAGGATGTGGTCGAGAGTTTCCTGTCCCACCCTGCACGTTGTTGAGCCTTGGTACACTCCTATTTTCTTGCAGTGTACTCTTGTTCGAGTCACGTGGTCCTGTGCGGCCAGTACATAAGCGGCTGACCTAGCGTCAACTCTCCCCTCCTTCAACCATCTGTACGTGTCGTCCGAGAGGCATGTTTTCCTAAACTCACCATGCTGTTTGTTCCTTTAGAACTCCACCCATTCTGCCCTTTGTCCCCCCCCCCCACCCTGAGCGTTTTGGTTGTTGGAATCTCTTCCAGTACTGGTACTGGTCCCTGCGCCTTCCACACCTTCTTCGCTCGTTGCAACAGAGTTGCTCGGTCGGGTAGTCTCTTACACGTCTCGCACTTCAAGTATCAATGGGTCTAGGCTCCCTTGAACGTATCTGGACAAGGATGCTAAAGCCACTTGGTATTCAACCCTGAGGCTCTTGAACCCCCATCCGCCCTGTTCTCCCTTCAAGTAGTAGTGGTCCCTACTTGTACCGAAAAACCAGGACCAGTTATCGGACATTATCTTTCGTGCTGCAATTTCCAACTCGTCTCACTGCTTGAGATTCCACACTCCTGTTGCTAAGGTGTACGCCAATTTGCCGACTGCCCTCCAGCTTTATTGCGGACGTTCAGTTTTGATTTGAATATCCGCTCGACATAAGATTTGAACTCTTCGGCTATTCTGCCCGTCACCTCATCTTCGGCTATCTCAAGCAGTTGTGGAACCCCCATGTAGGTATAGGAGTCCCCCTTCTCAAGTACTCGCAGCCCTTCAAGTCCTTTAACTTGGCCACCACCACTGACGACTTTACCACGGATTAGCTTAGCAGTAGCGCATTTGTCCATTCCTAAGCGCATACTGATAGCCTTTGAGACGCAGACTACTGTCGAATGAAACGCCGGAGCTTGGCTCGGGTCCGTCCAGATCTTCAGGTCGTCCATGTAGAACGCATGATTGACTGGATCTCCGTTAGACCCTCTGCATTTGTATCCTTGCAGTTTGTTTAGAGCCGCACTCAGGGGTGCGATGGTTAGGCAGAAGGCTACTGGGGCAAAGGCATCGCCTTGGAATAACCCCCTTTTGTATTTCACCTCCGCCGTTTCCTCCATCTTTTTCCCCTCCCTCACTACGTACCGAATTTTCCACTTCCCTATAATCTCCGTGAGTGTACGAGTAAACCATGCCGTCAATCCTAGCTCTTCGCACGCCTTCAGCAACCACGCATGTGGGACCATATCGTACGCCTTCTCGAAGTCATACCACATGACATGAAGGCTTTTCCTTCCGATCTTTGCGTCACTGACCATCATCTGGTCAACTAGTAGGCAATCGTACGTTCCCCTTTGTCCCTTCCTTAACGCTCGCTGGTTTATTGGAAGCAGCTCCTCCTGAATAAGGAAGGTGGTAAGATACCTCGCCATGGCGCTCGTCAGGAATTTATGCATGGTGTTCAGGCATGCTATTGGCCGGTAGTTGGCCGGTTTGCTCGCGTCACCCTTCTTATAGATCAGTGTGCTCCTTCCTTCACAGAGCCACTCTGGTACTGGTAAGTCACCCGACAGAAAACCTGTGACGATGACTCTGAGGGCCTTGTTTGCCCCTGGGATTCTCTTCCACCAGAAGTTGCGAACCCCGTCGGAACCTGGCACTTTCCACAGTTTGGCTTCTTTGACCTTTTTTCCCATACCTTCTCCGTCAGTAGCTCTGAGACTTCCGGGCGCCACCGAGAACCGGCTTTGCCCTTCTGATCCTCGAGCCACTCCTTCACCTCACTGGTCAATCCTTCAGCCTCTCCCGTGTTTCTGACAATATTTCCCCAAAATTTGAGCGGCTTGGGGTATCCCCTCTGGAATCACTGGTGGGTCATCGAGGACCTTCGGCCCTTCTAGTGTAAACCTACGGTTGATGGATTTACGTTCTTCCCGGAGGTCGGACTGCTTCTTTTTGAATGCTCTAGCCTTCAGCTTAGATAGCAATTCCTCCCGCAGTCCCATTAGCCTGGCGTTCGACTTCCCTCCTGCCAGTTTCGCCAGCTAAAATCCATCTTTGTTTTGGCGTTCCGGTCTGCTCCCTTCTACGCCGCCGTAGTTCCTGATCTACCCACCCGATCTGCTATCGGGTATCCGCTAATACCGTGCCGTAAACTCTGTCAGCTGGGCGGGGTCGAGTATCTGACCTTTGTTTGCCGTGTCCCTCTAGCTGGCCTAGTGCAAATTGAGCCGCCGTGTAGGTGGCCCCACTGAGCTTTTCTGGGGTCTGAGCTGAAGTGTTCCAGTAGTCACTGAACAGCTCGTTTGCTTTTGCTAGTTGGGTTTCGTCAACGATTTCGCCCTTCTTGCCAACGGGTCGTCTCTTCATTTCCTCAAGGTTACACTGAACTGCAGAGTGAAACAATTCCTTCAAGGGACATGAGTCACATTCCAGGGTCAGTGATGTGGTTGGTTTGTTCTATGCAACCAACAGATTCGTTTGTACTTACCGGTTCTTCCGTACTACTGGTTTCTGTACTTGTACTTGTACTGGTCGGTTTTTCGGTACTACCGACTTCTGTACTTGTACTGGTTGGTTCTTCCGTACTACCAACCTCTGTATTTTGCTCCGGGACTTCGTCGGTTTGGCTCTCTCCGTCACCTTGTTCTCCCCTTTGGACCTCCCCAGTTGGTTCGCCTCGTTGTCCTTCTTTTCGAGAGCTTCACCGACAATCTGTGTCCCTTCCTCTATTTCTATTTCTCCTCCTTCCTCTACCACTCCGGTCCCACACCATCTGTGCGATACCTCGTGTCCTTTTTCCAGCATTTCCGCTGGTACCCCGTCAGTGTATTTCTTGCTACTGCGGCGGTACTGCGATAGTAAGCTATGGGGTTCTCGTGTACCCGTCCACCTTGGATACATTTCCACCAATGCTTCTTTAAGGTGTCTCCCGGAGCATTTTCCTTCTTTGCTCAATTCGTTCCCGAGAGAGAGTAGCTCATTGATGAGCGCCATTTCTAACGGCATTGCTCTCCAAGCTTCCATTCCTATTTAGTTCTCTAATAAAAATGCAGATTTAAATGTATTTTCATATATAGAGAGCTCTGTTAAAGTTTGGGCCCATGTACTGTGAATATGGAAGAAATTCTATTCTGAACCAACCAGATATGTATATTTCCACAAATCTACCCATGTATGTTTCATTAATATGGGTACCTATGTCAGATGTTAGCTTGGGAACCTATCAAAGACCACTGCCTGAATTGACCATGACTAAAGTGGGCGTGTACTTGGTACAAATGGATTGCCTTGACAGTTGATTTGTTTGCTTATATTAAGAGACATTATATGATGAAGTATTTTTCAATTTTGTACCACAACCATACCAACATTTTTAGAACATGGTCCGATTGTCATCAAATGATCAATTAAATGGTTCTGAAAACTTACACAATATGCAGGTCACATAATTATGAACAAATGTGAAGCAAAGGCAGAAATATGCAGTGATACAAACATTGTTCCTCATTGTTTACATCTGAATTAATGCATAGTCTGTAATGTGTCACTTATATTAATTTTGCAATGCATATTGTACAATGTATTTGCTTTTGTTTATTAGATACTGAACCAGCAGCCCAAGCAAGTACCAGTTATGTCACAAGTCTGCCTAGAACAACAAGCCCTGTAGACCCCAGACTTAAAGATGCCAACCAAAACAACTTGATTTCTAGTGACTCTGAGTCGGATCAGGATGTCTCAAGCAGAACATGCATCAAAGATACCAGTGAGTATTTTTCATTCCTCTGTGGTCTGTTAACTAGTGACAAGGTATAAACCAAAGAAAGGCTTCTTTGCATTATAAATGAATTCTAGTTAAGTGACCTTCATATAAAAGAAACTACCCACTGCATGGTCTATAAAGGCCTGCGCTATATTATGAAAGTCATTACAAGTCTGCTATAACTAGAAACTAATAGCGAAATATGAAAACAATATATCAATGCACATGCAGACCGCTTCTAATGGGATATAAGGCAGACACAAGCTCTACAACTTGCCTTCAGAAGTTATATTCAGATCCCCAGTCTAAGGAAACTACTCCCAGATATGGTATATATACTTCAGAATATATTGTATTAATCAGGATAAATATGACATACAGATCATTTCCAGTATCTCTTTTATGGTAGATGTCATATATTATATACAATTGTTGCACAATTGTGGTGTAGGCTGAATTGTTATTTAAGCTTGTAGATTAGCCATGCACTGCCATGTGATGTTTCATGATTAAGTAACTTTATCTGATGCTTTAACAGTAAGGTATATCTTCTATTCTCAGCATTACACTGCAGACAGATTATTACAAAAGTTGTAGCTACATTGACTAAATGTATAATCTGTGTAGCTCTAAATAACCTTTCACATTGTTCTGTGCATCTTTCTGAAGATGTCCTGGTGACCATCTTATGCAGAATGCATGTGACACTATTCATTTGACACTACCCTCACACACAACCTCACTTTGACACCTGGAGTTGTTCTACACCATTCAATCAGACAAATGGTATGTTATAGCTGTACCAGCAACGAACACTACCTAACATTCTGTGGGATGACCCATCAATCTAAACCACACATCTCTTGCCTCCAGTTTTGGTTGAATAATAGAACTGTTATCTCTGGATTAGTGGTGCCAAGTAATTTGCTTAATATGTGTACATGTTGATTGTTTCAGGGAAGAAAGAAGTTCGTAAGTCACAGCTGCCAATGGGACGTCCCCTACTTGGAAAAAAATATGAATGAGCAGTGAAAGTTCCAATGGGCCTTGTACCACGTCTTAATTATGCTTGAAATGTCATTAACTATGCATAATTGTAAAGAGCAGTGCTGGTTCCTAATGGATGTGCCACAAACTCTTAATTATGCTTGAAATGTCAATAAACATGCATAATTGTCATACAAGTGACCTTTTTAATCACTATATAGTTTATAGACAATATTACACATGCCCAGTTTACTCAGTTAATGATGCAATAATATTTCATCATAGCTTTTGACAGTAAAAAACTATTTTTAAACTGTTTACCCATGGCTGCAATGATAAAATTATGGTTACCAGTGTCCTTACTTATTCCATAGCTGTGATATTAATGTTGTGTTACCTGCTTTTCAAATCCAACCCCTTTTAAACAAATTATGTCCATATGAAACCTGTTCCCTAGGGCGAGTAGTCCTTATTCAATGACCCTGGGCAAGTATTCAACCCTTTATTGGGTTTTTAAAGGGGTTTTGAAGGGGGGTTACCCCCTTAATCGGTGTTTTTTTGGGGACTTTTTTTGTCGGGATTTCTGCCATTTTTTAAGTGGACTAGTTGGTGAGTATTTGAATTGGTTTGGCTAGCAGGGTTAGTAGTTTTTGGCTGCTTGGTTTGTAGCGGCAGCTTTACATAGCCCTTCTGTGGCGCTGATCCCGCCGCCGCAGGCAATGCAGGATGGATAGGGGGTATGGCCATTTCTCAGGCGAAATTGGTGGTAGCGGCAATAGTTGCGTCGGCTCGGTTTGCCGCAGAGCTTGTTTTCTGTTATTAGGGGCCAGTCGCAGGTTTTGTCACAGACAGCCATTTATACCGGTATATATTTCATATGTTTAATATAGGGCTTTTTCCATTAGAGAAATGATTTGTAGAGAAATAAGACATGCGGCAGGAAATGGTAGACAACAGGGGGAAAAAATGAATAGTATTTAACGTTGCCCACCTACTTAAAGACTATTCAGGTATCTGTTATTGAGCATGGACTAAGCATTATAAAGGATTGGTTATTTCTATTCTGTAGCAACAGGTTTATTTAAGCCGAACAAGTCCAAGTTGGCTCAGACTCTCGACTCGGGAAACGGCAACATAAGCGAGGTTGGCCCAGTCAATGTAGTCATCGACTATTCAGACCTGAGTGGGTCTCGCATTGGTCAGCCCCTGCGGACTGTGAATGGTACTACCATAACCAAAACGCCAGACAGCAGGGTCATGGCTAGTGCCAAGGGGGACTTGAATGGTGTCATTGACTACCATCCTCCTTTTTCCGCCGTTAGGCAGGGCGATTAGGTTGTTCTGTTTTCCGGCCCTTAGAGGGTGATAGACCAGCGTGACCGGTTCGTCGGTAAAATGAGACTCGTGGTGGTATCGAAGGGCTTTCGCGGACTTTTTTTTGCGAGGTTAAAAGTCCTGTGGCCTCCAGCGTTCAAGGAAGTCTTCCCAGTGAGCTTGGGGACGGCACGGCGTATTTGACGGCATTGCTCTTTGTCGTTTTTTAGCCGCATTTCGCTCTTTAGGGCCTGGAGGGTTTGGTCGTCTTTGGCTTGGTAGTCGGCACATACTTATTTGTAGTAGTCGGCTCTCCCTTTGAGGCAGTTATGGGGTGGCTCGCCTTCAATTTGTGGGGGTTGGTCTGGATCGCCGCAGCAGATGACATGGACCCCATGTGCCAGCAGCCAGTCTAGAAAGATTGTGAGCTGTTTTTGAGGGATGGTGCACACTTCATCCCAAATTACAATGCGGGGCACAAATTTTTTCCCCATCACTTCTTCCTTCCAGGCCTCAGCCCCATGCCAGCGAAAGAATGAATGATATGTCTGAACCTCAACTCTGCGCCCTTTTAGGTTTTTCGCTAAGAGGTTTGATGGGGTGAGCACTACGGGCTCACTTTTTCTGAACAGATTAATTAGCCGGGTAGTCTTCCCTGACCCTCTGCCGCTGGCCAGGTAGGAGAGGCCATGGGTTGTAATCGGATCAATGGTCGAGGGGGGATGGGATGTCGCAATGGTCACCGGCTTGCATAGCAGCTGTTGGAGCGCCGGTCGCCCAGGAGACACTTTCCCTGAGACTGTCCCCTGTGCCCCGCCGCTGGCCCCGCTCCATGCCCAGCCCGGAGAGGTTTTCCGGACGTAGAGGGAGTTGGTCGCCACCCTGTAGATGTCGGCAGGCTCAAATTGGACCATCATCGAAATGAGGTTGATCCAGACGTAACCCATCATGCTGGCCCGGAGGTGGGTGTACTGCTTGCGCTCGTCGGAGTAGTAAGAGACGACCCAGCCGTGCTCGCATGTTGTAACACCTAAGAGGTGTTGGTCGACGGTGGACTCAACGGTGAAGTTCATCTCAGCTTCGTCGGTTACAAGGCGGTTGGACAACGTACGGTTCCCCTTGGAGTGGTATTGGGTCATCTTGCCAATACTGATCCGGTTGAGTTTATTGTCAGCTGGGGGCCAAACGCTTTTCTGGTTAACGAGGGCAACTATGCTTTCGCCCAGGGTGCATGTCTCAAGGATATTGGTCTCTACAAGAAATGCAACGAGGTGGGTGAGGAGCCACTGCTTGGAGGCTAGGTGCTCCCCAAGCCAGAGGATGATGGCCAGGTGGATGCCTTGGGCGAAGGACCAGTTGACAATTTTGACGAAGCCTGTAAAATCCCGCAATAACGGACCGTTGACGGCTATGCGCGGAAGTGTTGCTCGGGGTGGCCAAAACACTGGAAGTAGGGCGCGCAAGCCCCTTGGCCCTGGATCGACGCTGGATAACAGTGTTTCATGCCCAGTTTCACTTGGCTGGCAGTGGCGTACGCTGCTTTATTCCAGACACTCCCCCCTATGTATTCATCGCAGGCGGCCTCAATGTAGGGCAGGAAGGTGTCGGGCGTTGGCTTCCACCCGTTGCGCTCGTGAGCCAATCGGTTGGAGGCCTGGGACTCGCAGACCACGCTGCTGTCCAGCTCAATCTCAATACCAAGACGCTGACAGATCTCAGCCAGGTAGGTGTGGTGCTCCTTGGTACGGTAAAGTGCGCCGTCGTTAGTAATGAATTGGTCGTACGTGGGGTGGCCCATAAGCCAAATGCTGCGTGGTTCTTCGAGGTTTGCGATTGCTTCCCAGATGTTGCCCTCGTAGAATTTAATCTCCCGGTTGGTGGGGAACTGGGGGTTGGCGTGCCATGCGTGACCGTTGCGTTGGACCATTTCAATGGCGGCTTTCTTCGGATAGCGCGTTCCGTTATGGAGAATCCCTCCTGTTATGTCGCGAATGATAATGCCCTGGCTAATGATTTTCTCGATGTTGGGGATGTCTAAGATCTCGATCCCTTCTTCGTGAATATTGGTTTCCCACGCAGCGACCTTCGCTTTTGCGACAATCTCCTTTGTTGGGTTGTTCTCATCTGGTCGAAGCATTCGAGGAGGAATTTGGCGACGCAGTTCAGCTCTCCGGTCTTCATTGCCTCGAAATCGGCGAGGACCCCTTTATCAAGCTTCTCAAAGGCCCAAACGATTGCGCGCTCTGGGTAAGCCACGTTGACGATCATCTTGTAGAACCGAGTGAGGCGGCCAGGTCGGCATATGTTGTTGAACTGCGCTATTGTCTTTTTCGCGGTTCGCAGCGGGTTTAGGTTGTCGGTCGTGTACCACTTGTCTCCGTCCTGTTTGATTATCTTCTGCCGGAGGATGAATTGGCCCTTACCCAGTGCACCAAGGATCTCGATGGCCCGGCGCTCTGTGAGGCCGACGTCGTCCTCCTTGACGATCCAGGTGGTATAAATGAGATTGATGCTGCTCTGCTGAAGGAACTCCTCTATGGCTGTGTCGTATTGCTTCCGGAAAGGGACGTCGACGGGGGGTGGGGCGGATCCTCGTTGACGGGAGTATCGGACAGGACTGGCTCCTTGGTGCTGACAAGGCTTTCTTGCTTGGCGAGGGCTTTCTTGGTTCTGGCCCGGCGGTGCTTCTTTCCGGTTTTATGCTGCAGCTCTTTTTGGACCCGTAGGGCCCTCTCGCCGAAGGGTTCTTTTTCCTCTGGTGGCGGGGAGACTAGTAGCGCTTGCAGCTCTTCTATTTGGGCGTCTTGGGCTGCCTTGGTATTTGTGCAGTCAGGCATTTTACCGGTTAGGTCGAAAATATCGTTGAGGAGCCGTTATGACTTCTCCCTGAAGAGCCCTCGACTCTTTACTTCTTTTAGGGGGTCTTGGATCCAGGGAATAACGGCGTCAGGGCAGAGGAGTACTGGGAGAACTATGAATGTATAACTATAGCAGATAATATAATCAAAAATGAGCTATAGCAAAAAAAAGCATGCCTGTCTGTGAGCTGCATTGGATGAGGAAAAAACTTGAACGATTAAGCGTTATGATGAACCAAGGAGACGCCTCCATGGACAAACAAACAACTATATCGAGCCACAGGGATTTATATAAATCGTCTATTACTATAACTACATCGGTGTTGTTATATTAGTAGCAGAGGATGACCATTCGATATAATAAATAAGGCTAAAGTAACTAAGGAGCATTTACAACTAAGCGCGTTCAAAACTGAAAACTCATGCATCTGTTGGTACAATGATACACAATGCCAATATGCCTGTTGCAGAAGACATACAACAGCGCTGATATACTTAACGTATGCACATTAACTTATGCGCACGCACACACACACACACACACACACACACACACACACACACACACACACACACACACACACACACACACACACACACACACACACACACACACACACACACACACACACACACACACACACACACACACACACACACACACATCATCAGTGAGTAAGTGTTGTGTGTTTAATATTGATGATAAGGTAAATACTAACTGGAATCTGAACCACATGCCGAGGCTGAATCCAGATGATGACCAGTAAAACAATTATGATTTGTTTTAAAATGTCGACCAATTCCCATTCGCTCGGGTCCGCATCCTTGTAAGCATTATGACTGATAGTTGCATGGAGACCACAACAACTACGTATGCAGCAAAATCTTACAATAAGCGAATTACCGAACATACAAGCATCAAACTTAATGCATAGCGTAGCGAATGACTTATCTAGTCTATAACATAGTCGATTGTTATGAGTTTGAAGAACTATAGGCAGTCTGGGTGCGAATGATTGATTCCCCGTACTTTGATTACTGAACATGATCATCCCTTAGCAAGCCTTCACCAAGTAGGTCGCTAAATCAGGGCATCTACTGTCTACTCATCCCTGACTGCTAATAATAGTGCGCTGATGAAACGGAGGTTCGATCTTTAATCAGTCATACAAGGTCCATAGAAGCTGCTGGGCACATACTTGCTTCCATTCCGTGCCATCGTTAAGGCAATGCCCTTTTATTGTTTGTGCACCTGTGATAATTAAGTGTCAATTTAATTCATATTAACGCATAACTCACAGCATGATTCAATTGATATTTGAATGTGTGCATACAGCTATTCATGCGAGGGTATATTCACTGCGGACTGTAAATAATTATGTTTATAATGCAAATAATGATATTCCAATTACATATCAATGTAATTATGCTACAACAAATTGAGCATTTATCAGTTATCCATTGCCTTTTACGAAGTTTGTTAAATGGTTTGTTTTTCAACGAAATGAAATTATACGTCCTCTCGCAAATGAAAGCGACCTGCAAGCCAACTCTTTTGCAGTATCAATCGAGATTACGATTACTTATATAATGTTCACATAAGCTGACTGGGTGTGCGCTTACTGCAGGTTTTGGTAGCTGCATCAAATTGGCGGAAGGATTTGCGCCGGCATAAGATGATGGGGGCTTTTATGTGTCTAGATCTGCTCCTGTATTTGCCGTCGACGCTATTAATAAAGCTATTATAAAGCTTTTAGCTGAATTTATGCCTCTATGGTAATCAAAAGTATACTCGGATATTACTCTCAAATGGGGTTCATTCCATGTCATTGTTACTGCCAGCTCGTCCTATTTGAGTTGCAAGCTATCAGCGTGTTACCATAATGGAGACACCAAGAAGTCTCTCGATGTGGAGGCTGACCCCGACATGCTGCATCTTCTGCTCTGCTTTTCGTACCAGGGCAAGCTAAATGACATATTGATTGAGCAAGCAGAGGCCCTAGGCAAATTGGCAGATCAGCTGGGAGTTCTTGAATTGGCCAAATAATGTCGCCAGGCTTATTTGTCACACTTGACTCCCTCCAACAACAATTGTCTACCTGCATGGAGTGAAGCGCTGTATGCTAATGATATCAAGATGGCATTCAAATTCGAGGGTTCCCCACTTTCAAGGACGAATCTAGCTACCTGCTACTTCCATTCAACGCTATCATGGTTTATTTAGCTCCACATTCAGGATCCGGATGAGAAAATGACGTCGCAATGTAGCGGTTGCGACACAACGGAGACCGCCGGATTGATAGCTTCCAAGCTTTATTAAAGGCATTGCCCCTTGGCAACATAGACGTGGATTCCTCCATGATCTTCAGACAGATTCAGCTCTTGGTGACAGAGCAGATATTCAAGATATTTTGACACATGCCCTTGATCAAACCAAGTCACTGCAGGGGACTTTAATGATTCATAATGAAAGCATTGATTGTACAGCGGTGAAGTGGGTCGGTGAAGAAAATATATCAGTTTACCCTGCATCATTTGACAACCCAGTTGTATCCATCAGCTTGCCTGATGCATATTGTTATATCGGCATCGTCCCCTGCTGTTCTGACGGAACTGGGACTCCCCGATGTGTGGAATTCTTTAAATGTTAGGTACTTACTACTGATATCAATATCAGACAAGCTCTTTCTCTCAAATTTTCCAAGCTCTCCTGTATCCGCTGCCGTCATTAATCGCCCTATCTTCGCAATCTCAATGGCAGCGTCGTACTGACGATAATACATCTTGTGAGTGATGACACTGTGGTGAAGGTGCTGTGAGAGCCATTTTTATTTCTTTGATTCCAAGTCTACGAGCTGATTAAAAATATAACAGCAGATGGATAAATTGATATAATTGTGATACAACCATTGTATTCATCAACGTTAACATTACCTTGTAACGTTAGAATCGTGTTTCTTGAAATCATTTACTCATGCAGAAATTTTGAGAATTGATATTTACAGTCTTTTGTCATATTCGTACAGTTTGGAATTATTGGTATATTAAATATAATTTGCTTTTCAGTCAAGCATCATTCCCTCATAAATATGCAACAACTGATAACACACCTCTGGTCATTTGTCTAAATAATCGCTCTATAAACTTTGCTTGTATAAGTCATATACCTGTTTGTGGTTTCTGCAGTTTATGATAGATTACCTGGCATAATGTTGCAAGATACTTGCTGAGCCTGCTTGATGAAATGAGGCCATGAGACTCACAGCCATCTGCTGCTGCTTACTTAGTAAGCAACTACCAGCAGACAAGGTGGCTGTCCCTGGTGGTAGCAAAAACATACGTATTTGTTGTCGCAATGCCCCAGACATCTCATGTAGCATTCAGTAGATTCAATGCTGATGACATCTCCCCACTAAACAATATGGACACCCTTTTCTCCCAGATCAATTAGCCTCCAATATAAATCGTTTTCCCTTTTCAACAAACCTCATATCTATCTATCCCATATCAATCAGCCCTATGTTTATCTGTCTCTATTGTAAATCAGCTTTGTATCAATCAGCTTCAATTTGAAAACAGTTCGAAATCAATAAGCCTTCATTGTAAATCAGCTGTTTATCAGTCAGCTTCAATTGTAATTCAACCCCATATCGATCAGCTTCATTGATAAACCAGCTCTTCATCTAACAGCTTCTGTTGTAAATCAGCTTTGAAACAAATAGCCCATCAACAATCACACAATCGTATTTATTTAATCTCAAATATCAGTCTGCATATCAATCATCCCGTATCAAACAGTTTCCAGTCTCTTAAATCACTCCGGCTCTGAAATCAATCGGCCTCAATTAACTATCAACCTTGTATCAATGAGCTACATATCATGTTATGTCCAATATCGATGTCTAAAATATCTATCAGTCCTAAATATATCTCTGTTTACGATATCTTTCAGACCTTAAAATCAATCAATCTCAATTATCAGCCATCCTGCATATTAATTAGTCATAAGAATCAGCTCATAAATCAATCAAGCTTCTCTTTGAGATGAGCATTTCAATCAATCGAAAATGTTGGTGAAGCTACTATGCTATACACTATTTGACAGAACTTATCTGGGTCCACGAAATTGTCGAATGAAAACTTGACTACTTATCAGTTTGGGCTGTGACCAACATAGCAATGTGTGACCAACATAGCAGATATATATATATATATATATATATATATATATATATATATATATATATATATATATATATATATATATATATATATATATATATATATATATATATATATATATATATATATATATATATATATATATCTATATACATGTATATATATATATATATATATATATATATATATATAAATATATATGTATATATAAACATATGTATATAAATATATGTATATATTATATGTATACATATATACATGAATATATCATAAAAAATTTTCACGAATGTGCAAGTCTTAAATTCAAACGCGATGAAATGATCAAGTCTTGATTTCCGAAGCCCTTCAGTCAGATATCACCAATGATATGAACAATACTTAATACTGTGTAACTGCTATTGTATACTTTTCTTCCCAGTCACGTATCGCTATTGAAGACTATAAACCAAAAGTAGCAGTATGGCCAACCATACTTAATGACTTATTGTTCCTATGTATTTTAAAGGGACCATACCAGTACTTAATCCTCATGGAGCAAAATCCTGCCGCCGCAGCAGTATGGCCGCCCCTAATAAACGACCTTTTCTGAGGGTATCTTTTTAAGGGTCATACCAGCTCTAACCTGCCCCCCACCATCTCTCTGCAGGTACCCCCCAAAAATAAGATGCAGACGCGGAGTGCCCCCACCAAAGCATTTAACAAGCTCTACCTACCGTTGTCCTAGGATATCGACGGTCAACACCAAATGACCACTCGTGCGTTCCATTAACCAATGTCCCTTTTTCTTCTGCTCGAATAGTAATGAGGGACTTCTATGCCCGGATGGCGCGCTGGTTAATTAACGCATCAACATAGGATTTTAAACGTATTCAAAGAGGTCGGATTGAGTGTTCTCCGTTTTTTTGTCTAGATCCATAGATGCTCGTTGTTATTGACATCTTATAAAATCAATAACAACGCTAACAGGAAAGTCGTGACAACCCAATAGCCTTCCTGTATTATCGCTTACTCAAACCTTCAACTCATGCACAGTCCCACTAGTAACACGCTTACAGACAGGATTGGTGATGTTCGTGGTTATAATATCGCCCAAAGAGCCGTCTAACCCATAAACTTCAAGAAGCGTAGTAGGGGCCAAATCCAGCATAGTATGCATGGCACTGAATCACCTGAATTAAAACGTCATCAAGACCAAACATAGTCAACACCCCATCGTCAAATCACGCAGTCCCATCTGGAATTTTGAAGGTAATAACCTCATTTACTGCATCAACTTCCAAACAAAGACTAACTGATGTTATCTGCTGCTGAAAAAAAGCTGAAACTCCAGAGGCCGGGTTTTAATTGGATATCTACTACTTTTTCATCATTTTCTGACCGCTAAATAACGATTTAATTTTTTACAAGACTCTACCAACCAACAGTTTTCGTGATTTACCTTGGACCTACACATAGATCACCTGCAATGTTGACAATCGAATTTTACACAGCCTCGCCACTTTGAACTTTTGACAGAGTATGATACATAATACTATGGATGCACAAGACGATAGATTCAATTGGAATGGTACACACAAACCGGGCCCGCTGTACCCGCTCTATATAGCAGCTGAGCAGCTGACACATTTGCTCATCGAGGTCCAAGCAGACGACAGTACAGGGCGTTCAATGTGGAGTTCTCCAACCTGTTTGAACACTACGTGGTGCCATACAAGCGACGATGATTTTATAGTTTGCTGGAGAACCAACCATATGCAAAACTGGCAGAACCAGGTAAATATTCTTGTATGGCACACAACCTCCGGCAGTGGTATTTCCGAGTTTGAAAACCTTAACTCAATACGTTTCACATTTACTACACCAATCGACAAAATAAAATGAAGGTCGCACTACCAGATGATGTTCCATGGTCAACCACCGATAATACCTTTGACAAGAGAATGTTACATGAACTCTGCCATGCGTTTGGTGTTGGCTAGAATACCGATTAGAGAATAATAGGTAGTAACCATAGTCTGGGGCTAATTTTCTTCACTGACCCCTAAACAAAAGAAGTACGGCCGATCATTCATTACTGATCCCAAACAAGTACGAAGCAGGAAGATATGTGTTTACAAAACCAACCAACGGGTTCGTTTTTCAGGGTAGCCCACTACATGTTGATTACATAAAGCAAGATACTTCGGGTGCAAATACTGCCTGGTGTACTTACATGCTGGAAAATCTGAGGTGATACCAGATCAAAACTGAGGTCAACGTGGATGCTGCACCTTCTAATTGAGGAAGCTTTGACACACAGGACCCGCCATCCAACCAGCCACCTTTGCGGCTGACTTGAGCCGCCATGAGACGATGGAGCCAAGGATCACTGGAAGGGAAGCTGCTGCCTTACCGGCTAGGCCCTTCAAGATGTTTACCAAAGAGTTATCCATTCCTTCACACTGGGCTTGTCAGCTGGTGGATGTTGGTGCCGTTGTGGGGTACTTGTCTCCCCGCCTGTCAGAGCAAGTACGTTGGTTGAGATTACCATCCCAATCGCAGTAAAGATGGAGGCAATTATAATGCCCTGCTCCTGTTATTGGACACCCTAGACCACGTGGCCTTGGCCTGCGCCAAATCTGTTGCTGCGCTGTAGGAAGAAACCGAACCCACTGAAGGAAGAAAGAGATGATGCTAAAAGACATAGGAAAGGAGGAAGGCGTGTGTTGGTGAAACCTTAGCTGTTAAGAAACAGTATAGGCAGTATGAAAAACTGAGTGCAGAACTGAGAGCAGAAGATAGTAGCAGCTTCAGTAGTTTCAGGTACAACCAGCGCCGATTTTGTGTCCGGAGGCCCCCAGAGAGAAATGCCCCGGATGCTGCTAATGCTTTCTGGTTGCGCAGCATTTGTGGAATACAAAGATCTGCCAAAGTGAAGCACAGTGCCTATTGATTTTTATATTTTGTTATTTTTTGTTTATATATATATATATATATATATATATATATATATATATATATATATATATATATATATATATATATATATATATATATATATATATATATATATATATATATATATATATATATATGTTTATACCCTACGACACCTCTGTAAACGACAGTAAAACCGACACATATCGTTGTTGCATTTTTTTGTATTCTTGCTTTAGAATAAATATTCCATGCCCACTGTTAAAAAGAAAGAGCGAACATGAAATCATTTTACCGCACACTCATCGCTGTTTGTAGATTATATCAATAGTCGCTTGTGCTTGCACAATTTGATCAATAACGGTGATATAAGGTACTTAAACATAACTCGGTGCAGCGTTAATTACATCGATGTCTTCATTACAGTGTAAACGACAGACGACTTGGCATGCAATATCGCAATTTAGGAAACACACGGTCTGATATTAATGTCAATCCCTCATATATTACACGATATATCTGCGATTCATTTAACCCTGTCGACTTCGCTCTTTGCTCTACCACATTTCAAACCCTTATAGCAGTATATGTGCTTTACCAATCTGTTTGTACATTGACTTAAGATAACATTGATATGTTAACGACTCAAAGTGACATCAACATCCCGAATCAGTCTGCAGCCTCGCCTATGTATTTGTACGAACCAGGGATGCCTATATAATGGAGCATGCTGCGCGGCAGCTTACTAAATGCTCGCCTCTGCTGGCACATGACGCATCACTAGAAAAACGTCGTGCGGTTTGACAATAGAGGGAAGAATAATCTGAACACCCTCTTCATCAGCGGCTAATCTAACCGACTTCACATTTTCACATCAGATAAATCTACTTCAGTTCTACGAACATCAAATCCATCAAGTAATAAATGGCCGAACGTGGAATGATTCGATCTTATCAGATAGCACTTATTCTAATTCACGTGTCGCTTTCTTTCGAAAATAGCACCGTGATGACTACTGATGTCAACACTGTCAGTGTTTTCACGGATTCACCGAATGTTAAGGAACAGACAAGCTATTTGCTAGACATTTATATAACGATTGGGGTAGTTGGCGTTACCGGTAATATCTTCGTAGTTGTGGTGATCGTCAGAACAAAAGCTATGCGTAAACTAGTGACAAGTACTTTCATCATAAATCAGAGTCTTGTGGACGCTGTCGCCGGTATATTCCTAGTTTTGGTGAATACCGTTAAAGATGAAGACCGTGTCATCGATTCTGTCGGGGACATGCTCTATTGCCGACTTTGGTTGTCGCACACTTTTCTCTGGGGCGCCTTTGCTGCCAGTTCATGTAACCTGATCACTATCACAATTGAGCGTCTGGTTGCTGTTTGGAAACCTATCTGGCACAAGACATCACTCACACCCGCGAAGCAGACCTGCTGCGTATTCGCAGTGTGGATGCTTGGTTTTGGGATTAGTATATCTCACAGTACTTTGGACAGCCGGATCCAAGACAGCGTTTGCATTCCACAGGGACGAGGTGGTCGTGTTAGTAAGTTCCTGGGTCTCTCTCAGGTCTTCATTCAATACATATTTCCTGTTGCAGTGTTTTGTTTCGCATACACCAAAATAATTTGCATTCTGCGACAACAGCGCAAAATGTTTAACATAAATGTTTCGGCACTCGTTAAAACTAGTAAAAGCGACCGTCACATTATCAAAATTATGTCAATAGTATGTGTCTGTTTCATCCTCAGTTGGACAATTAATCAGGTCTTCTACCTAATGTACTTGCTGGGATATCAAAATATTGACTTTGATAGCGCATTGTATCACCTGGGTGTTGTGGCGGTATTTGTCAATTGCTGTTGTAACCCATTCATTTATATTGCAAAATATAAAGAGTTCCAGGTGGGTATGCGTGCATTCTGCCTGTGTTTTAAAATCAGCGAATCATCTGTAGAGCCAATTCAATTTGGAGGTCCCACAATGACACGAAAGTTGGCAGCTGTTAGTCAGTGAACTACCACTGCGACGGCATCGTCTGTCGCCGTTGTAATGATGCGAATGATGAATGTAATGACAAAAATACTTTCATTCTCAGAGTTATATTATTGTGTCGTTGGTGATGATTGTTAGTATATGTTGTCTCTTGAATCCTAACTATACTCTCAATTATTTGTATATAACTAATAATAACATTTGATGCTACCATCAATTACTTTGAAATGTGGAATAATTCAAATTTATTTAAGTGGCAAAGAGGTTTGCATATTCATGTACAATAATCTAATGTGTTTAGAATGTTCAAATCCGATCATCAATGTTAATGGGTCCGTGATAGATAATGATGTCTAGGACGACTGTTAGATGCAATTGTAGCTACCCAAATGGTAAATAAATATCTTTCAACACCCATTAAACAGATTTCCTTGAGAATTCATTGTTCGGTTATAGAAAAACGTATGGAATTGTGAATTTACACGGACATGTTGGGCCGACTGACAATCAACGTTCGTTAGTTTCCAATATATTGCCATTAGATTAATTTAACTGTCAAGATGCTGTTATCGTCCCATTACAATGCATCAGTGACTTGCAAAGTATATGCCGTATATGAAATTTCTCAGCCGAATAACTGATGATGGCAGCAAAGACAATTTCAATCAAATATCGAGACTTTGAAAGATTAGGATGGCAGAGATCAATCCCAGACGTAATATGCATGTGATTCATCAATCAACGGCCGCCCTAGGCGCCTTACGACATCATTCACTCAAGGTTCTATGTAAAAGCTAGTTATCTATGCTTGCCTCTTTAAATATTTCCCATACTAATTTCTAGGAGGAAATACTCGCGGAAATTATGACAGAACTACAGCTTACACATTACTAGAATTGCTAGTATTATGCTACATACATTCATATATACTTAGATACTAGTACAAACGCGACCTTTAGTAGACAAACCGCCAACCTTTCGTAGGCTTGAATCCACGAAATGATATTGCATCAAGCCTACATCAAGTCAATTCACATTTTCTATCAAAATATTGGAATGGTGTTTAGTTTGAATATTTGAATATGATAGCCTAGTCTAGCAACGCTCAAACATAGTTTTTTCACGAAAGATTTCATTGGATTATCAATGTATAAAATATATATATATATATATATATATATATATATATATATATATATATATATATATATATATATATATATATATATATATATATATATATATATATATATATATAAAATATTTACCTAATCAGAACTTGAGAGAACACGGGCGACCTACTATTACCCTTTATTGTATATATATATATATATATATATATATATATATATATATATATATATATATATATATATATATATATATATATATATATATATATATATATATATATATATATATATATATATATATATATATATATATATAATTTGCAGACTAAAATGCTGTTGAACACAAGATTACGCCACCTCAGCAGGTTTCAGATTGACCAGGACATCTTCAGAAAGAAGCACAGAACAAGTGAGATTATTTTGGTGCTACACAGATTGTACATTTAGTCAGCGTATCTACAACTTTCGTAATAATCGGCCTGCCGGACAATGCTGAAAATAGACGATATAACTGATAAAGCATCAGATAAAGTGACTTAATCATGAAATATCACATAACAGTACATGGCTAATCAACAAGCTTTAATAACAATTAAACCTGCAAAACAATTATGCAACAATTATATTTAATGTATGGGAACTACCATAAGAGAGATACTGGCATTCTGTCAAACTTATCCTGATTGTATCCCATTTGAAGCGGTCTACAGGTGCATTCATATATTTTGTTCATATTTCGCCATGAGCTTCTAGTTATAGCAGACTTGTAATGACTTTCACAATATAGCACAGGCCTTTTATAGACTATGCTGTAGATAGTGCCTTTTATATGAAGTTCACTTAACTAGATTTCATTTACAATGCATAGAAACCTTTCTTTGGGTTATATCTTGTCACAAATTTCAGATCATAGAGGTATGAAACATATTCACTTGTATCTGATGCATGTCCTGTTCGAGACATACTGATCTGACTCCAAATCACTAGAAATCAAGTTGTTTTTGTTGGCCTCTTCAGGGCAGGTGTCTACAGGGCTTGCTGTTCCAGGCTGACTCATGGCATAGCTAGTTCTTTCTTGAGCAGGTGGTTCAGTATCTAACAAACAAAACCACGCGTAATAAGCACATACATTTTACAACATTCGCTGCAAAATTAATATAATACAACAAAGAACAATTAACATAAGTATTATGTTGTGATTGATGACTTAATCTACATATAGGTCCTGATACTCTTCATGATCTCAAGTGGAAATTGGAAACATGATATCACCTATTCTTTAAGATTCAATCAGTTTTGTACACAACTAAGGTACCTATATATACTGAATCGGCCAAACAAACGATGTATGCTAAAGTTATTCCCTGTAATTTCAAACCAAATCATGCAGATCATCACCTTTATCATCATCTTCTGACAGTTGAAGTATTGCATCACCTGCAATATTAGCAGTGATGTAATACACATGTTAGCAATGTGATCAGTCAAATAAATGCGAAAATTATTAATAAACTCCGCCGCGACACAGACCGAGGTTCGTGTATCTTCCCCGGATGTTGGCAGCAATCCGAGTCTCAGGCCAGCCTGTTGTCAATAACGTTGCAGCAGATGCTTTTGGTGATTGATATATTTAACTGTGTAATCATGATGTTAACTCTGCCTAAGGGCCAAACAACTTTGCCATAGGGTTAACCAAATCATGAGAGCCAATATTAACATCACTTGGGACACTTTTGTTGTGAAGTTAAGCCTATTGTCTTATTAAACATGTTATGTTCTTATATCCAGTAGGTGAAAAGCAACGAAGATACACTAAATGGCTACATGACCACTCTTCCTCCACTACCAGTTTTTTCAAAGACTGGTTTGTGAGGGATGGTCTTCCAGGCAAGTTTTTTTCCCAAGTCGAGTTGTTTCTCACTTGAACTGAATGAGATACATAAGTTGTCTGTTGAATAATGTGACATATATCTGTTATATGTTATAAAGCGATGGGTATCTACATTGCTTTAACCATAGTTATTTATCTGGATGCAGGTAAAGAAGCAATCCTCAATTACAAGTCCGTCCCCCCGGAGGTTCAACACTCGTGGACGCCAATAAAGAACAACATTCACAATGAAAAGAGAAAGCATCAAGCCAAATCGAATATGGAATTAAATAGGTTGGGCATGTCTTAATTATAAATATCAATGTTACTACATGGTGTGGTGTTGTATTCATCGTTAAACCTGTTATTTAAATGTTGCAATGTATTGATCATTAAATCAGTTATTGGTACTGAATGGTAATTGTTACCTATCATTGTACAGTACTATGTAATTGTTATCTGCACCTTGCATTGTATTGTTCCATCTTATAAATAGTAACTCGCATTTTAACGCTAGATTAATGTATTATCGATAGTGGCTCTGGAATTGAAATGCACATATAATCTTTCAGTGGTGCCTGATGAAGTAATTCTACAGTGATGTTATTTGTACCTAGTACTGTAATGCGACTTTGATATGTTATTGGTATTGTATTGCATTTTATTTGCACCTAGCATTGTTAAATTTGAGCGATGAAATAGTCTTTGCTACCTGGCATTTAAATGATTTAATGATCCGCTACTGATATTTGCATTGTTAAGCTGGTATGATCTTTAATTGGTACCTAGCATTATTCTGTTGATTAATCCGTTATTGGTACCATACATTGTATTGGTCAATTCATCACAATTATCTTAAGCAATGGAAAAAATGGTATTTTGCTGATCATGTTTTTGTCAATGGTATCAAGTGACTTGAATGATAAATAAAGTTTCTGGTAACTAATTATTCACAGTATTTGATGGTCATTTAAAGTATCGCATTCGTAGTGGAAAGGATGGTTGTGAAGCTGCAATGACCGTCAATAACACATAAGTTTATTCTTAATAACAATGAAAACAGTTTATGAGCCGAGAGATTGTAATTCAATTATGTCCAGAAAACAAAATGGATTCCATTTTATATATATGATCGATCTGAGGGTCCATAAATGCCAATGCATTAGATTACATGAGGCATGACATACAGTTTGCATGAATTTACTTTAATGGACATTGAAAATGTGCAAATGGAATAATAGAATACCCACTAACAGTAAAAACAACTTTCTATGGAATAAGCAAGCATATATACAAATATCCATCTGTCTAAATGGGGTTCTTCTTATTCGTACCCTGCTGGTTAGAATTGTAAGCAGTAAACCAGCAGAGAATCTTATTCAACTACAGTGATGTACTGCCAGTTGTAGAGCAGAGAGCCGTATCAAGGCGCATTTGTAGATGGTTGATCTCTACAAGGACATAACAAAAATGCCTAAGATGAACACATATAAATCTAAATCACAAGCAGTGTATACAAATGTTCATATGCAAATGATGCTATCCTTCAAAGAAGAGGGGTTATGTTTGTGTTGTGTATAATGAATCATGAATGTAATCACCTAGTCTTCTGGTCCAAAGAGTCCACTATCACTATTCCTGCTACCTCCATGCATGACGATTGGACACAACACCATGATTGGATCAAACAGCCATGCACCTCAGTATAGAAGCTGCTTGTAAAAAAGTTGTAGCTTAAAGATTCATGATACTATGGACTGAAAAAACATATATAAGCACATTCAATCATGGCAGTAACTTGTTTCATATTTGCTTCAAGACAAGGGTAATACCATGTCAATATAAGTTGGAATAAGAATTGATCACCACATTTGAAATTTGTGTCTGTGTTTATGGTCCATAATATAGGCAAACTATGTAACTGTGTTCCCAAAACATTCAGTGTTTCCAGAGTGCATTCACTTGTTCAGGATCCACATATGGTTCGGTGACACATTGGAATGATTAACATTTAAGGGTTATGTCAGGTCAGGGTTTACAATGTATATTTCCACAATTTAGGTCAGCATTTCGGTTAGGCTTGTAATATGTATTGTAGGAGCCTCATAACAAAGTAAATCAACAAGTCTTAGAAACCTGAATGTTGAATTAATTTACAAAAAGAAGAAAGATACTGAGGAGAATGTCTCATTGGACTAGCTCTTTCAAAGCAAGTACGGGAGCTGCTATGCCTCCCTATTGCAACAAGGTAACTAAAATCTGATGTTGGTCTGTAGGGCTTCGTTGGACACAGTGAAAAACTCCCAAATGTATATCTATGTGACAATCCTAGCTCTTTTGAACAAAGTGGAGCTTGCGCTCCATTAATCGATCGACAGTGGGTCTGCTGGGCTAGACAATCCTCCTGGATAATGAAATATACAAAATGGTATCACTGCGTGTGGGTTGAGAAAGTACCTGATACTCATTGGGTCAATAGTGGTACGATGATGACGGGGTTACCTGCAGGTGATAAGTATTTGGCATCGGACCAAACACCAGGTCCTTCCACAAGCCAACTCGCGCTGCATGTATTAATTCTCATGGTTTACAAATCGAATTTGTTTCACTACCCAAAAAACCATTAACACACACATAATTATTTCATACTCTACAATCGAATGTATGTATGTATGTATGTATGTAAGTATGTATGTATGTATGTATGTATGTATGTATGTATGTATGTATGTATGTATGTATGTATGTATGTATGTATGTATGTATGTATGTATGTATGTATGTATGTATGTATGTATGTCTGTATGTATGTATGTATGTATGTATGTATGTATGTATGTATGTGTATGTATGTATGTATGTATGTATGTATGTATGTATGTATGTATGTATGTATGTATGTATGTATGTATGTATGTATGTCTGTATGTATGTATGTATGTATGTATGTATGTATGTATGTATGTATGTATGTATGTATGTATGTATGTGTCTGTATGTATGTATGTATGGGGTAGACGACAACAAGACAGATGAAAGAACACACTACGCCTGCTCATGCTTTAGGTTCTGTTAATATTGATCTGACGCACAATTGTCCCATTCCAAACTACTCCCGACTAACAAATTTGCCTGCTTAATGTTCATTGTACCGCGCATCATTCTAAATCAAGCGCGAGCAAAGTATGTGTTTCACACAAGCACACATGCACATTAACACATGCACACATACACACACGCGATCGATTCCCATTATATCGTCCGCTTTCTTGCAACTTCAATGACTGATAGTTGCATGGAGACCACATCAACTACGTATGTAGCAATATCTTACAATATGCGAATTACTTACCATGCAAGCACCCAGTTAAATGTAAATCATCGAAACACTTATGTACTTCACGTATTTGGATTACTGAACATAATTATCCCTAAGCAAGCATTCACACAGTATGTCTTTAAATCAGGGCATCTGCTGTCTACTCATCGCTGACCGTTAATAATAATGTGCTGATGAAACGGAGTTTTGATCTTTAATCAGTCCCACTAGGTTCATAGAAGCTACAAATGACCTACTTGCCTTCATTTGGTTCCATCATTAAGGTAATGCCCTTTTATCTTTGTGCACCTGTGATCATCAAGTGTTAATTTAATTGATATATGAACGCACACGTAACAGCTTGGATCAATTGATATTTGAATGTGAGCATGCGGCTATTCATGCGAGGATATATACACTGCAGACTGTTATATTATTGTGAAAATAATGATATTACAATACATTATAATTGTAATAACGATATCACAATTTGAGAAATTATCTGTTGAAGATAATTATTCATTTTTGATAAATATAATCCATGGCTCGTTTATGCGTATAATACAGCCATCATAGAATATTTTGAAAATGAAATATGATTTATAAAGTTACCTGATATAGACGGTTTTATATTCTGTGTCAAAACAGCATTGATGCACAAGGGAAACCCACAAATATGACTTTCTTGAAGCAATTCATATTTAGAGAATGATTGATTGGTTACGCAATATAAGAAACATGTCTGAATTTTTCATCACTAACCATTACAGGACAAGTAAATTTACAGAAAATCACAGTGTGGAGTTTTTGTAATTCAGTGAAATAAATCGTCATCAATATATTTATATCAAACTGTTGACAGGAACATTGGAGCAATTCACTGTGAATGTTTGTGTTTGTACTGTGTTTTCCTATCATGTGTAGCCACACTGCAGCTCTGGCAAATTGCTATCTATGTCACCACAATACCATCAATTATGGAATCGTTCCGCTAATTTTACAATGGCACTTCAATATATCGATAAGCACACATGAATATATATATATACTTATATATATAAGCATGTATATATATGCACATTTATATGTAAATTTGTAAATATATATTAATATATATTTAAATATATATGTATAAATATATATAAACATATATGTATAAATATATATATATGTATATATATATATATATATATATATATGCACACATATATATTCAATATATATATATATAAATATATTTATATAAGTATATATATATATATATATATATATATATATTTATATATATTGTATATGTTAATATA
The DNA here is from genome assembly GCA_034190875.2 of Urechis unicinctus. Taxonomy (NCBI): domain Eukaryota; kingdom Metazoa; phylum Annelida; class Polychaeta; order Xenopneusta; family Urechidae; genus Urechis; species Urechis unicinctus. Next base: position 28,031,868 of record CM067355.1, read on the forward strand.
TAAAGATTCCTTCATTTATTGATATATGCGCCTATATATATAAATATATATATATATATATATATATATATATATATATATATATATATATATATATATATATATATATATATATATATATATATATATATATATATATGTGCTGGAATGTTAAACTCGCTGCACATCTGTCCGCGCCTTACGAATCCCAGCCAATTGATATAAACCCATCAATAGAGTTGCCCCGTTCATACGCTTATTTTGTAGTGGTTGACAAATAATAGGAATAAGAATAATCATTCCTTCGTTGAGAAAGCATTTGTTTGGTCAGCGCTCATTTCCAATAGCGGTCCTTGGCATAAGAATGAGAAGCATGCATTATGACGCCTCAAACCAAACACAAACGGTTACTTTCGTTATGATGTTAGATGTTATGCCGTGAATAGATATGTTGAGATCATTTGAGCTCTTCCTTGTTTTCGCAAGAAATCAAATCGTTCCAGTTTTTGGGCGGCATTTTATAGTGTCGAGCAGCTATTAACCGATAATTATGGTCTAGGTGTTGGCACAAGAAATATCTTCTTTCCATAGCAATCGTGATCGTCGTTGAGGTAAGTTTGATCCTCCTGATAGAGTTTGATCACATAGCCCAACGTTTGATTTACGAAACGAAAGCAGAGTCTTATGTTGGTACATCCATGTAGTTGAGGCATACCATAGTAATCATTCGTTTCTATTTAGTTACTTTAATCAACACCACGAGCACGAATGATTTGTTATCAAGTTCTCAGGACTGTTATATTGCTGCATGTATACGTTCCTTCTTCGTGATAATGACAACGTTATAATGATTAACATTATGATGTAGACCTGAGACCTATCATAGTTTGCGACCTTTTAATGGAGAATACCGACTCTCTACCACTTATCTCATTTATTCTATTGATTGTAATAATATAGTTGCGCTTATATATTCCGACGGTATTACCTGGCGAAGTGTGTAAAATGTTCCTCTAATAGCAATACCCTCAGCTGTTAGGTCCTCGTCTCGCATCGTTGACTCGACCGCCCTACTTTTAAACCTCAGCCGCCAAGCTATGGTATTGATCTACGCCGTCACTGCCAAGGGACACACTATGATATGGAGGGGTCACTTTAAACCAGATGAAGTTAATATAAGTGTTGTAATCATTGCGCCATCTCAATTGAATGTGCCCAACAAGAAGATTACCTAGTTTACAAGTAAATATTTGCTTAGCCACAACATTAATTGGTTTGTTTTCAACGCAATTAAATTAAACGTCCTTTCGCAAGGGAAGCCGACCTACAAGCCAAATCTTTTACAGTATCAGTCGAGGAGATTATGATGACTAATATAATCTTCACATAAGGTGACTAGGTATGCGCTTACTGTATGTTTTGACCTTGCAGGGTTTGGAAGCTGCATCATAATGGCGGAAGGATCAGTGGCGACAATAGATGATGGAGACTATTATGTGTCCAGACCTGCTCCTGTATTTTCCGTCGAAGCTATTGATACATCGAAGCTTTTTGCTGAATTTGTTAATCTATGGGAATCCAAGGTATACTCGGATTTTACTCTCAAATGCGCTGGGCGTTCATTCCAGGTCCATCGAGCCATTGTTACTGCCAGCTCGTCCTATTTGAGTCGTAAACTATCAGCGTGTTACCATAATGGAGACACCGTGAAGTGCCTCGAAGTGGAGGCTGACCCCGACATATTACATCTCCTGCTCTGCTTTTTGTATCAAGGAAAGCTAAATGACGTCTTGATTGAGCAAGCAGAGGCCCTAGGCAAGCTGGCGGACCAGATGGAAGTTCCTGAATTGGCCAAACAATGTCATCAGGCATATTTGTCTCATTTGACTCCCTCCATCAGCAATTGTCTTCCTGTTTGGAGTAATTCGCTGTTCGCTAACGATACCAAAATGGCATCCAAATTCGAGAGTTTTGCTTTAACCAATTTCCCCACTCTCAAGAACGAATCTAGCTTCCTGTCACTTCCATTCAACACTGTCAAGGTTTATTTAAGCCATGAAAAGCTCTGCATTCAGGATCCAGATGAGAGATTGTCGTCGGCAATGCAGTGGTTACGACACGACCGCGACCGCCGGATTGATAGCTTCCCAGCTCTGTTGAAGGCATTACCCCTTGGCAACATAGGACGTGGATTCCTCCATTACCTTCAGACAGATTCAGCTCTTGGTGACAGAGCAGATATTCAAGCTATCCTTTCATCTTCACTTTCTCATTGTAAACCACAACATGATCCACTATCGATAAATAATAAAACCATTGCCTATACAGCGGTGATGTGGCGTCATCAAGATCATATATCAGTTTACCCTGAATCATTTGACAAACAAGTAGCATCGATTAGCCCACCAGATACAAAATGTGACCTTGGCCTTGCCGCATGCTGTTCTGATGGTACTAACCTGTATGTATCGGGTCTTGGTGATAACAAGACGGAGATCCATTGCTGTGATGTACCTACGAGAGAATGGCGACGGATGAACCCGCTGAAATATGGCAGAGAGTACCATAGTATGGTGGTGTGTAACGGGAAGATTCTGGTGTTAGGTGGAGAAGATCCTAAGACTGATGATTTAATCTATGAGGTGGAGGAGGTTGAGTTGCCTGGCGGGGTTGTCAGAGAAGCAGGGAGGCTGTCCGGAAGTTTGCATTATAGCACTTGTTGCTGTCGTTATGGCGATACAGACGTTATCGTAATGGG
>CM067355.1:28043739-28066239 GCA_034190875.2 Urechis unicinctus
TCATATATCAGTTTACTCTGAATCATTTGCCCGAACAAGTAGCATCCATTAGCCTACCACGTTACAAAGTGTTAACCTTGGCATTGCTGCATGCTGTTCTGATGGAACTAACCTGTATGTATCGGGTCTTGGAAAAAACAAGACGGAGATCCATTGCTGCGATGTACCTACGAGAGAATTGCGACGGATGAACCCGATGAAATATGGCTGAAAGTACCATAGTATGGTGGTGAGTAACGGGAAGATGCTGGTGTTAGGTGGAGACGATCCTAAGACTGGTAGGTTAGTCCCTGAGGTGGAGGAAATGGAGTTGCCTGGCGGGGTTGTCAGAGAACTAGGGAGGCTGTCGGATAGTCAGCATTATAGCACTTGTTGTTGTCGTTATGGCGATACAGACGTTATCGTAATGGGACACAAGGATGAAGACTGCGTATTGGTGCAGATCTATTCCTCCGCTAGCAGTGACGCTACTCATGTACAGAAGCTCCTAGAGGAGGTGGCATATGTTATCAAAGGTGTAGAATTCGTCAACGAAACCCTCATATTCTCCGATCATACAAATGTCCTATCTCAAACGAGTTTAATGATGTTACCACAGGTTTTCAGAAGCTTTGTCACTTCGACCTCCAGGATACATCCTGCGTGCTATCATTTAGCAACAGGTATTCCTGCTAGGAGGAAAAGTAGAGCCCAGAGTCTACCAAACAAGTGTGGCTGATTTACTGGCCGACAGCAAAAGAAGCTGGTCACCTGTCAATGTCCAATGTGATCATAAGTTGCAGGCTCTACCTGGCGCTGTGTGTCCAATGTCCCTGTCTAAAATTAAGGCTGCCGATCGTGGGTCGCCTTTCAACGGCAGAAAAACCAATAACTTTCCCCTCTTAAAAACTGTACATCTTATAAATCAATGATTGAATTTCCTCTAATGTTGGGCTTCTCTTTAAATGTTCAATATAATATTCGGTATGAAGTTGTACTTTTATTACATGCGTATATATATATATATATATATATATATATATATATATATATATATATATATATATATATATATATATATATATATATATATATATATATATATATATATATATATATATATATATATATATATATATATTTATATTATATCAATTTATCAATATATATATATATATGTGCATAAATATTTGCTTATATATGTACATATGAATAAACATGAATTCTTTTATATGTAAATAAATGTATGCATATATATATGTATATATATAAACATACATTTATATATGAATATATATATATATATTATATATATGTACATATATAAATATTAAAATATAAATATATATATATTCATGTCTATTTATATATGTATACATAAGCAAATATATATACGCATATATATATATATATATATATATATATATATTATATCTATTACATATATAATATCTTTATATATATATCTATATATATATATATATATATATTATATATATATATATATATAATTGTCTAGCACCTTCTACACTTATATATATATACTCTCCCTAAATACATATATATACATATATATATATTATATATGTATAAATATATATGTCATGGTTATTCATATATAAATGTATGTTATATGTACACAAATATATATGCATATATATGTATTTATATATAAATGTATTATGGTTTTTTTTATATATGTACATATATAATCAAATAAATATACACATATATATATATTTATAAATATGTATAAATATATATATATATTTATATATACATATTTATATATTTATATATATACATATATATTATTTATATATATATATATATATCTATATATATAATATATATATATATATATATATATATATATATATATATATTTTGTTATATATGTCTGTATTTATATTTATATTGCCATGCACTTTCTGGGCTCTGACGGTTTTACTCGCTAGAAGAATGTGATGTAATCGTATGCGAAATACCATCGCAAAAGCGGTCTGTCAATATGGTTTATTTGGTGTAGCATGAGCCTGCCACATTGTTTACTTGCCAGTGAGATCCCAGATGATGTGTGGATTCGACAGGGTCGCGGTAAATGGGTTGGTCAGTTCTATCTGTCATTGTTTAGCATTTGAACCAGTGGCTGATATGAAAATAACGCTAGGATTTAACGTCACTTTGATTAACGAGGTGATGATCTTTATATTTTAATTAGGGCTAAGGGATTTTTAAGAGCCCGTTAACTCACAGAAGCAAGGATGGTGATATGTCGATTTCATTATTCCTCAAACAATGATGACATGATCAATAAAAAAGCATGCTATCTACTCAACAACTAAATTCGCAACAGCTAACTAGTATCTTGAAGATTTGAAAAGCCTCGCAAACATTTGAAAGTAACATAGCAAGGAAAGGCTAAAGTAACTAAGGAGCATTTACAACTAAGCGCGTCCAAAACTGAAAACTCATGCATCTGTTGGTCCAGTGATACACAATGCCAATATGCCTGTTGCAGAAGACATACAACAGCGCTGATATACTTAACGTATGCACATTAACTTATGCGCACGCACACACACACACACACACACACACACACACACACACACACACACACACACACACACACACACACACACACACACACACACACACACACACACACACACACACACACACACACACACACATCATTAGTAAGTGCTGCGTGTTTAATATTGCTGATAAGGGTAATACTAACTGGAATCTGAACCACATCCCGAGGCTGAATCCAGATGATGACCAGTAAAACAATTATGATTTGTTTTAAAATGTCGACCAACTCCCATTCGCTCGGGTCCGCATCCTTGTAAGTATTATGACTGATAGTTGCATTGGGGGTTTTTAATATTGCTTCATGAATAATGCAGCGATATCGAGAACGAGGCTAGTAAGGGCTATAAGCAGCCCTCAAGTCGCCGCACATGTAAACAACACGGCGAAGATGGCGAGTAAGCGAGATTTGTCTCTCGTTCCCCTCTTATCGTTCGGGTTTGTCGAAACCTATTTATCAAAGACTTCGGATGCTTCCGGGAAAAGAAACATCGCAAAAGCCATGAAATATTTTGATGAGGAATACGTCCACGGCATAACAGGTAATTTTATCATTACATATACCTGCATGGTCGGCGATCGCTTGGCATCTGGGCGCTTGCCGGTGGCGTTGATAGATTGTTTGGAGGTGTGTTTGTAGAGTAGTTGATCGCTTAAATATGTCTTGCTTGCATGGTTATTGTGGCCCATAAATGCATGTGGTTACTGTCTCTTAGCATGAGGAAAAAACTCGACTACACGGTAGTGGTCAAAATTTTTAAACATTTTTTATTGATAAAAACTGAAGATAAGGAGTAAAGACGCTGCTGTAGAATTGTTTTTGATAACAAATGGTACGCATGAAGACATGATGATTCACACTTATATAAATCTCACTAATATTTCCTGATTATACAACCATACTACTAATCTGGCATGCTTTTCCATTTCTTGCAGAGTTAAGAACGTATCCACTGCATCGCCCCGATAGTGATAATAAAATCCACACCGTGTGGTTGGTAGTGCATGGATAAAATTAAGAGGTGAAATGTTTCATAATATCTGCAGATTAATGCTATCTCTATGAATTAACTCAAAAACAAGTCAATCAATATGAAATCTTAGAAATAATCATTGAATGCAATTGATATTCCCAATGATGGTTTTTTAACAGATCACATTATCTACAGAGGAGCCAACAGCAGTCCTAACAGCCTCCTGTAGCTGTACTATAGGCCTTAGTGGTCAGTGTGGGCATATAGGTGGTGTGCTCTACCAGATGGCGAAGTTCAAGTCCAGGGGATTCAAAGTCATTCCAGAAGATTTGGCCAAGACTTCACTACCCCAGACCTGGCACCGGCTAAATCTGACTCCTAAGTCTTTAGTTTAAAGCCCAACCCTTAGACGACACAGAAACATAAACAACTCATCAATGAGTTGCATGCCTCTAGGCTTACCTGCCATTGTAACATCTGTACTAGGAACATAGTACATACTGGTCATGTTCTTAGCCACCGGCTGTAGGTATTCAAAAAAGCTACAAAGTCAAGATAGTTCCTGAACCCAGTATAAAACCGTACCATGTCAGGATCATAGGAAAACCGACAAATACCGAACTTTTCGATCTGTAGTTGATCTTTCATGGCCTGATTCTGTTTTTGTGATTCTTCATACTTGATTTGAATATCCTGTAGCAGCTTCTCTAGCTGACTTCTTTGCTGTCACTCTCTTCCACAATCATCTGGATGTCAATATCAGTAGTGACAGGCAGGGGCTGGACGTCTAGTAGTTGTCAACTACACTGATATATATATATATATATATAAATATATATATATATATATATATATATATATATATATATATATATATATATATATATATATATATATATATATATATATATATATATATATATATATATATATATATATATATATATATATATCATGTGTGTTTATGTCCACATGTAAGACAGCAGGTATTTTCTTAAGAATCATTTGGCACAAGTTCTTTTTGTAAAGAGCAATTAAATTTGTATGAATATAAGATTACTCTATATCATGCTTGGTAATCTTCTTGGTTCTTTAGGTGACGACCATTCGAATATGGAGGGGATCGCTGACGATTTAAGGCATTTCCTTACAGGTGTCCACCTGAAATCGTCCTTGGTGAAATGGAGAGAACACACAGACGTGCTGTCTGATATCTGGAGTGCATATACATTATGAAAATAAGATAATAAATATGAAAAGTATCAACGTATTCCTTCTTATGTGCTTTACTTTCTTAAAACACATGAAACTATTCAAATAGCTCAAGCCTTCTTATAATCGCTCACAGTCACATGCTCTAGATCACCATGAACCCGTGTTCTGGACCTTGTTTTCGCCCTATTTTGTGAAGCCAGGCTTTTCTTTTTGTAGAATCTTTTGGAAGTCGGTGAAATGAAATATCTGGGTGAACTGTTCCATCACTCTTCCAAAACGGAACGCAAAAATAACGATGGCTATTAGGTCGAGACACAGCGGCAGACGATGACATGTTTACAACTCGCTGCTGTCCGGCTAACGAGGTCGGAGGTCAACGGGGTTGCCAACCCATGGCCTCGTTCTGGCCGCAGAATGTGCGGCATGCATAAATATTGAGAGCCCCCAATGGAGACCGCATCAACTACGTATGCAGCAAAATCTTACAATAAGCGAATTACCGAAAATACAAGTATCAAACTTAATGCATAGCGTAGCGAATGACTTATCTAGTCTATAACATAGTCGATTGTTATGAGTTTGAAGAACTATAGGCAGTCTGGGTGCGAATGATTGATTCCCCGTACTTTGATTACTGAACATGATCATCCCTAAGCAAGCCTGCACCGAGTAGGTCGCTAAATCAGGGCATCTACTGTCTACTCATCCCTGACTGTTAATAATAGTGCGCTGATGAACCGATGGTTCGATCTTTAATCAGTCATACAAGGTCCATAGAAGCTGCTGGGCACATACTTGCTTCCATTACGTGCCATCGTTAAGGCAATACCCTTTTATTGTTTGTGCACCTGTGATAATTATGTGTCAATTTAATTAATATAAACGCATAACTCACAGAATGGTTCAATTGATATTTGAATGTGTGCATACAACTATTCATGCGAGGGTATATTCACTGCGGACTGTAAATAATTATATTTATAATGCAAATAATGATATTCCAATTACATATCAATGTAATTACGTAACAACAAATTGAGCATTTATCAGTTATCCATTGCCTATTACGAAGTTTGTTAATTGGTTTGTTTTTCAACGAAATGAAATTATACGTCCTCTCGCAAATGAAAGCGACCTGCAAGTCAACTCTTTTGCAGTATCAATCGAGATTACGATTACTTATATAATGTTCACATAAGATGACTGGGTGTGCGCTTACTGCAGGTTTTGGTAGCTGCATCAAACTGGCGGAAGGATTTGCGCCGGCATACGATGATGGGGGCTTTTATGTGTCTAGATCTGCTCCTGTATTTGCCGTCGACGCTATTAATAAATCAAAGCTTTTAGCTGAATTTATGTCTCTGTGGTAATCAAAAGTATACTCGGATATTACTCTCAAATGGGGTTTATTCCAGGTCATTGTTACTGCCAGCTCGTCCTATTTGAGTTGCAAGCTATCAGCGTGTTACCATAATGGAGACATCAAGAAGTCTCTCGGTGTGGAGGCTGACCCCGACATGCTGCATCTTCTGCTCTGCTTTTCGTACCAGGGCAAGCTAAATGACATATTGATTGAGCAAGCAGCTGCCCTAGGCAAATTGGCAGATCAGCTGGGATTTCTTGAATTGGCCAAATAATGTCACAAGGCTTATTTGTCACACTTGACTCCCTCCAACAACAATTGTCTACCTGCATGGAGTGAAGCGCTGTATGCTAATGATATCAAGATGGCATTCAAATTCGAGGGTTCTCCACTTTCAAGGACGAATCTAGCTACCTGCTACTTCCATTCAACGCTATCATGGTTTATTTAGCTCCACATTCAGGATCCGGATGAGAAAATGTCATCGCAATGTAGTGGTTGCGACACGACCGAGACCGCCGGATTGATAGCTTCCAAACTTTATTAAAGGCATTGCCCCTTGGCAACATAGGACGTGGATTCCTCCATTACCTCCAGACAGATTCAGCTCTTGGTGACAGAGCAGATATTCAAAATATTTTGACACATGCCCTTGATCAAACCAAGTCACTGCAGGGGACTTTAATGATTCATAATGAAAGCATTGATTGTACAGCCGTGAAGTGGGTCGGTGAAGAAAATATATCAGTTTACCCTGCATCATTTGACAACCCAGTTGTATCCATCAGCTTGCCTGGTGCATATTGTTATATCGGCATCGTCCCCTGCTGTTCTGACGGAACTAACCTGTATGTGTCGGGACTAGGCAAGGATAACAATGAGATGCATACCGACGAATGAACCCACTACACAATGGCAGAGTGTACCACAGTGTGGTGGCGACTAGTGGTAAGATATTGGTTATAGGTAGAGAAGATGCTGAGATGTCATGCGATGGAGGAGGTTATTCTTTCATGAATGATTTCTTTGGATTATGACTATTATAGCGATATCAAATTATAACAGCTAACCATTCGTTGACATACCACGAAAACCTCAACCAGTCATCAAGAGCAAAAAAGCCCTCCGCTTTTACGGTAATTTTGAGAAGCCAAGAGACAATGGAGCCAATGATACAGGCTGCGACTATCCCAGCCAATTAGGCTGGGACTCGCCCGATGGACTTTAGGTGTTTTTTTCATTCAGCCTTTCAAGCTTCCTGTGTCTTTGCTATAAAGAGGCAGAGCCACAGTTGGGCCATCAATACATAGTCAAAATATAAGTCTCGAGAAGCCGAAAGGCAGTTCCATAGAAAAGTGGTCCAGAACCCCCACATTGTATACTACTTAATGATTACCATCGAAATTAACTTGAAGTTGTGGAATTCTTTAAATGTTAGGTACTTACTACTGATATCAATATCAGACAAGCTCTTTCTCTCAAATTTTCCAAGCTCTCCTGTATCCGCTGCCGTCATTAATCGCCCTATCTTCGCAATCTCAATGGCAGCGTCGTACTGACGATAATACATCTTGTGAGTGATGACACTGTGGTGAAGGTGCTGTGAGAGCCATTTTTATTTCTTTGATTCCAAGTCTACGAGCTGATTAAAAATATAACAGCAGATGGATAAATTGATGTAATTGTGATACAACCATTGTATTCATCAACGTTAACATTACCTTGTAACGTTAGAATCGTGTTTCTTGAAATCATTTACTCATGCAGAAATTTTGAGAATTGATATTTACAGTCTTTTGTCATATTCGTACAGTTTGGAATTATTGGTATATTAAATATAATTTGCTTTTCAGTCAAGCATCATTCCCTCATAAATATGCAACAACTGATAACACACCTCTGGTCATTTGTCTAAATAATCGCTCTATAAACTTTGCTTGTATAAGTCATATACCTGTTTGTGGTTTCTGCAGTTTATGATAGATTACCTGGCATAATGTTGCAAGATACTTGCTGAGCCTGCTTGATGAAATGAGGCCATGAGACTCACAGCCATCTGCTGCTGCTTACTTAGTAAGCAACTACCAGCAGACAAGGTGGCTGTCCCTGGTGGTAGCAAAAACATACGTATTTGTTGTCGCAATGCCCCAGACATCTCATGTAGCATTCAGTAGATTCAATGCTGATGACATTTCCCCACTAAACAATATGGACACCCTTTTCTCCCAGATCAATTAGCCTCCAATATAAATCGTTTTCCCTTTTCAACAAACCTCATATCTATCTATCCCATATCAATCAGCCCTATGTTTATCTGTCTCTATTGTAAATCAGCTTTGTATCAATCAGCTTCAATTTGAAAACAGTTCGAAATCAATAAGCCTTCATTGTAAATCAGCTGTTTATCAGTCAGCTTCAATTGTAATTCAGCCCCATATCGATCAGCTTCATTGATAAACCAGCTCTTCATCTAACAGCTTCTGTTGTAAATCAGCTTTGAAACAAATAGCCCATCAACAATCACAAAATCGTATTTATTTAATCTCAAATATCAGTCTGCATATCAATCATCCCGTATCAAACAGTTTCCAGTCTCTTAAATCACTCCGGCTCTGAAATCAATCGGCCTCAATTAACTATCAACCTTGTATCAATGAGCTACATATCATGTTATGTCCAATATCGATGTCTAAAATATCTATCAGTCCTAAATATATCTCTGTTTACGATATCTTTCAGACCTTAAAATCAATCAATCTCAATTATCAGCCATCCTGCATATTAATTAGTCATAAGAATCAGCTCATAAATCAATCAAGCTTCTCTTTGAGATGAGCATTTCAATCAATCGAAAATGTTGGTGAAGCTACTATGCTATACACTATTTGACAGAACTTATCTGGGTCCACGAAATTGTCGAATGAAAACTTGACTACTTATCAGTTTGGGCTGTGACCAACATAGCAATGTGTGATATATATAGATATATATATATATATATATATATATATATAGAGATATATATATATATATATATATATATATATATATATAGATATATATATATATATATATAGATATATATCTCGAGATATATCTCTATATATATATCTCTATATATATATATATATATATATATATCTAAAAAAATTTCACGAATGTGCAAGTCTTAAATTCAAACGCGATGAAATGATCAAGTCCTGATTTCCGAAGCCCTTCAGTCAGATATCACCAATGATATGAACAATACTTAATACTGTGTAACTGCAAATGTATACTTTTCTTCCCAGTCACGTATCGCTATTGAAGACTATAAACCAAAAGTAGCAGTATGGCCAACCATACTTAATGACTTATTGTTCCTATGTATTTTAAAGGGACCATACCAGTACTTAACCCTCATGGAGAAAAATCCTGCCGCCGCAGCAGTATGGCCGCCCATAATAAACGACCTTTTCTGAGGGTATCTTTTTAAGGGTCATACCAGCTCTAACCTGCCCCCACCATCTCTCTGCAGGTACCCCCCAAAAATAAGATGCAGACGCGGAGTGCCCCCGCCAAAGCATTTAACAAGCTCTACCTACCGTTGTCCTAGGATATCGACGGTCAACACCAAATGACCACTGTGCGTTCCATTAACCAATGTCCCTTTTTCTTCTGCTCGAATAGTAATGAGGGACTTCTATGCCCGGACGGCGCGCTGGTTAATTAACGCATCAACATAGGATTTTAAGCGTATTCAAAGAGGTGGGATTGAGTGTTCGCCGTTTTTTTGTCTAGATCCATAGATGCTCGTTGTTATTGACATCTTGTAAAATCAATAACAACGCTAACAGGAAAGTCGTGAAAACCCATTAGCCTTCCTGTATTATCGCTTACGCAAACCTTCAACTCATGCACAGTCCCACTAGTAACACGCTTAGAGACAGGATTAGTGATGTTCGTGGTTATAATATCGCCCAAAGAGCCGTCTAACCCATAAACTTCAAGAAGCGTAGAAGGGGCCCAATCCAGCATAGTATTCATGACACTGAATCACCTGAATTAATACGTCATCAAGACCAAACATAGTCAACACCCCATCGTCAAATCACGCAGTCCCATCTGGAATTTTGAAGGTAATAACCTCATTTACTGCATCAACTTCCAAACAAAGACTAACTGATGTTATCTGCTGCTGAAAAAAAGCTGAAACTCCAGAGGCCGGGTTTTAATTGGATATCTACTACTTTTTTAATTGGATATCTACTACTTTTGTCATTTTCTGACCAACCAACAGTATTCGTGATTTACCTTAGACCTACACATAGATCACCTGCAATGTTGACAATCGAATTTTACACAGCCTCACCACTTTGAACTTTTGACAGAGTATGATACATTATACTATGGATGCGCAAGCCGATAGATTCAATTGGAATGGTACACACAAACCGGGCCCGCTGTACCCGCTCTATATAGCAGCTGAGCAGCTGATTTCCTCATCGAGGTCCAAGCAGACGACAGTACAGGGCGTTCAAGGTGGAGTTCTCCAACCTGTTTGAACACTACGTGGTGCCATACAAGCGACGATGATATTACAGTTTGCTGGAGAACCAACCATATGCAAAACTGGCAGAACCAGGTAAATATTCTTGTATGGCACACAACCTCCGGCAGTGGTATTTCCGAGTTTGAAAACCTTAACTCAATACGTTTCACATTTACTACACCAATGGACAAAATAAAATGAAGGTCGCACTACCAGATGATGCTCCATGGTCAACCACCGATAATACCTTTGACAAGAGAATGTTACATGAACTCTGCCATGCGTTTGGTGTTGGCGAGAATACCGATTAGAGAAAAATAGGTAGTAACCATAGTCTGGGGCTAATTTTCTTCACTGACCCCTAAACAAAAGAAGTAGGGCCGATCATTCATTACTGATCCCAAACAAGTACGAAGCAGGAAGATATGTGTTTACAAAACCAACCAACGGGTTCGTTTTTCAGGGTAGCCCGCTACATGTTGATTACATAAAGCAAGATACTTCGGGTGCAAATACTGCCTGGTGTACTTACATACTGGAAAATCTGAGGTGATACCAGATCAAAACTGAGGTCAACGTGGATGCTGCACCTTCTAATGGAGGAAGCTTTGACACACAGGACCCGCCATCCAACCAGCCACCTTTGCAGCTGACTTGAGCCGCCATGAAACGATGGAGCCAAGGATCACTGGAAGGGAAGCTGCTGCCTTACCGGCTAGGCCCTTCAAGATGTTTGCCAAAGAGTTATCCATTCCTTCACACTAGGCTTGTCAGCTGGTGGATGTTGGTGCCGTTGTGGGGTACTTGTCTCCCCGCCTGTCAGAGCAAGTACGTTGGTTGAGATTACCACCCCAATCGCAGTAAATATGGAGGCAATTATAATGCCCTGCTCCTGTTATTGGACACCCTATACCTCGTGGCCTTGGCCTGCGCCAAATCTGTTGCTGTGCTGTAGGAAGAAACCGAACCCACTGAAGGAAGAAAAGAGACAAAAGGCTGATGATGATGATGCTAAAAGACGAAGGAAAAGAGGAAGGCGTGTGTTGGTGAAACCTTAGCTGTTAAGAAACAGTATGGGCAGTATGAAACTGAGCGCAGAACTGAGAGCAGAAGATAGTAGCAGTTTCAGGAGCTTCAGGTACAACCTGCGCCGATTTTGTGTTCGGAGGCCCCCAGAGAGAAATGCCCCAGATGCTGCTAATGCTTTCTGGTTGTGCAGCATTTGTAGAATACAAAGATCTGCCAAAGTGAAGCACAGTGCCTATTGATTTTTATATTTTGTTATTTTTTGTATATATATATATATATATATATATATATATATATATATATATATATATATATATATATATATATATATATATATATATATATATATATATATATATATATATATATATATATATATATATATATGCGACCCTACGACACATCTATAAACGACAGTAAAACCGACACATATTGTTGCATTTTTTTGTATTCTTGCTTTAGAATAAATATTCCATGCCCACTGTTAAAAACAAAGAGCGAACATGAAATCATTTTACCGCACACACATCGCTGTTTGTAGATTATATCAATAGTCGCTTGTGCTTGCATAATTTGATCAATAACGGAGTTTGATAATGGCGTGCAAACATATGGAAGAGATAACAGAAACAATTTTCACAATGATGACATCTATTAATTAATGTACATTTCTGGGTTGCTCTGCGATACTCGATTGAGGTACCAGTTAATATTCGCTCCCCAGAATGTTTCATTGGATAACATGACTGAATATCCATGAGATATGCATTTATGTAAGAATACCTGTGCTTAAATAACTTACATAACTATTGGGACCATGGTTTGCTTAAAACAGAAACAGCGCTTACATAACACTGGCACACTGAGATACCTGGCAAAGATTACATGTAAGATATGTGTTGTTTGCCGGCTTATTGATTGGACCGGGGATATGTGATGACAAGACCGTCCATTTTCGTGCTTGCTCATATATAACACGATATATCTGAGATTCATTTAACCCTGTCGACTTCGCTCTTTGCTCTACCACCTTTCAAACCCTGATAGCAGGATATGTGCTTTGCCAATCTGTCTGTGCATTGAGTTAAGATATCATTGATATCGACGTTTCGTCGCTGAGACAACTCAAGGTGACATCAACATCCCGAATCAGTCTGCAGCCTCGCTTTATGTATTTGTACGAACCAGGGATGCCTATATAATGGAGCGTGCTGCGCGGCAGCTTACTAAATGCTCGCCTCTGCTGGCACATGAGGCATCACTAGAAAAACGTCGTGCGGTTTGACAATAGAGGGAAGAATAATCGAGGCTCTGAACACCCTCTTCATCAGCGGCTAATCTAACCGACTTCACATTATCTACATTAGATAAATCTACTTCAGTTCTACGAACATCAAATCCTTCAAGTAAGAAATGGCGGAACGTGGAATGATTCGATCTTATCAGATAGCACTTATTCTAATTCACGTGTCGCTTTCTTTCGAAAATAGTACCGTGATGACTACTGATGTCAACACTACCATTGTTTTCACGGATTCATCGAATGTTAAGGAACAGACAAGCTATTTGCTAGACATTTATATAACAATTGGGGTAGTAGGCGTTACCGGTAATATCTTAGTAGTTGTGGTGATCGTCAGAACAAAAGCTATGCGTAAACAAAGTGACAAGTACTTTCATCATAAATAAGAGTCTTGTGGACGCTGTCGCCGGTATATTCCTAGTTTTGGTGAATACCATAAAGGATGAAGACCGTGTTATCGATTCTGTCGGGGACATGCTCTACTGCCGACTTTGGTTGTCGCAGACTTTTCTCTGGGGCGCCTTTACTGCCTGATCACTATCACAATTGAGCGTCTGGTTGCTGTTTGGAAACCTATCTGGCACAAGACATCACTCACACCCGCGAAACAGACCTGCTGCGTATTCGCAGTGTGGATGCTTGGTTTTGGGATTAGTATATCTCACAGTACTTTGGACAGCCGGATCCAAGACAGCGTTTGCATTCCACAGGGACGAGGTGGTCGTGTTAGTAAGTTCCTGGGTCTCTCTCAGGTCTTCATTCAATACATATTTCCTGTTGCAGTGTTTTGTTTCGCATACACCAAAATAATTTGCATTCTGCGACAACAGCGCAAAATGTTTAACATAAATGTTTCGGCACTCGTTAAAACTAGTAAAAGCGACCGTCACATTATCAAAATTATGTCAATAGTATGTGTCTGTTTCACCCTCAGTTGGACAATTAATCAGGTCTTCTACCTAATGTACTTGCTGGGATATCAAAATATTGACTTTGATAGCGCATTGTATCACCTGGGTGTTGTGGCGGTATTTGTCAATTGCTGTTGTAACCCATTCATTTATATTGCAAAATATAAGGAGTTCCAGGTGGGTATGCGTGCATTCTGCCTGTGTTTTAAAATCAGCGGATCATCTGTGGAGCCAATTCAATCTGGAAGTAACACAATGACACGAAAGTTGGCAGCTGTTAGTCAGTGAACTACCACTGCGACGGCATCGTCGGTCGCCGTTGTAAAGATGCGAATGATGAATGTAATGACAAAAATACTTTCATTCTCAGAGTTATATTATTGTGTCGTTGGTGATGATTGTTAGTATGTGTTGTCTCTTGAATCTTAACTATACTCTCAATTATTTGTATATAACTAATAATAACATTTGATACTACCATCAATTATTTTAAAATGTGGAATAATTCAAATTTATTTAAGTGGCAAAGAGGCTTGCATATTCATGTACAATAATCTAATGTGTTTAGAATGTTCAAATCCCATCATCAATGATAATGTGTCCGTGATCGATGAAGATGTCTAGGACGACTGTTAGATGCAATTGTCGCTACCCAAATGGTAAATAAATATCTTTCAACACCCCCATTAAACAGATTTCCTTGAGAATTCATTGTTCGGTTATAGAAAAACGTATGGAATTGTGAATTTACACTGACATGTTGGGCCGACTGACAATCAACGTTCGTTAGTTTCCAATATATTGCCATTAGAATAATTTAACTGTCAAGATGCTGTTATCGACCCATTACAATGCATCAGTGACTTGCAAAGTATACGCCGTATATGAAATTTCTCAGCCGAATAACTGTTGATGGCAGCAAAGACAATTTCAATCAAATATCGAGACTTTGAAAGATTAGGATGGCAGAGATCAATCCCAGACGTAATATGCATGTGATTCATCAATCAACGGCCGCCCTAGGCGCCTTACGACATCATTCACTCATGGTTCTATGTAAAAGCTAGTTATCTATGCTTGCCTCTTTAAATATTTCCAATACTAATTTCTAGGAGGAAATACTCGCGGAAATTATGACAGAACTACAGCTTACACATTACTAGAATTGCTACTATTATGCTACATACATTCATATATACTTAGATACTAGTACAAACGCGACCTTTAGTAGACAAACCGCCAACCTTTCGTAGACTTAAATCCACGAAAGGATATTGCACCAAGCCTACATCAAGTCAATTCACATTTTCTTTCCAAATATTGGAATATTGTTTCGTTTGAATATTTGAATATGATAGCCTAGTCTAGCAACGCTCAAAGATAGTTTTTCACGAAATATTTCATTGGATTATCAATGTATTATATATATATATATATATATATATATATATATATATATATATATATATATATAAATATTTACCTAATCAGAACTTGAGAGAACATGGGCGACCTACCATTACCCTTTATTGTCCCAGCATAACAGTAATATCCTGTTTGTCACATATACATATATATATCTTTCGCGAGAATTTATTTAGCTACAGCAAATCCGTTGGTTATATTTCTTACATTTCTTTTGGCTCACAACAGTACATCGGTCTGTATTTGCCACCAATCATTATAATGTTTATCTCACTATATAAGTCATATGCTATTTTTTTGTGAAATAGCATTTTCAGCGACGCTATTACAGATCACTTATATATGTATATATTTATAAATATATATATATATATTTCTATATAAATATATATATAGAGATATAGAGAGAGAGATAGAGACAGATAGATTTAGATAGAGAGAAAATTTATATAGAGAGACATATAGAGATATAGATATATATATATATATAGAGAGTATAGATATATAAAGATATATAATTATATATATATAAATATATATATATACATATGGTATATATATATATATATATATATATATATATATATATATATATATATATATATATATATATATATATATATATATATATTCATATGGGGTGTGTAAAGAACCCCTGATTATTACATATCAGATTTAAGTTTTAAAGATGCATGCATATGTATGCACAATAACTGATGTGTTTAGAATATTCATATCCCATCATCATTGTTAATGTTTCCGTGCGCAGTATGTGGCGAGAGTTTGAATATGAACTTTACAGGGGTCGGCCTTTTTATCATTGAGAAAACCACACATAGTTCCATAGCATCCTAGATCCCTTCCATAATATTTTCTTTTCGAAGTCTTACACACGCTTAGCACAGGGATTAACTATATCGAATGGTCATCATTTACTACTAATATAACAACACCGATGTAGTTATACAAGATTAATATAAATCCCTGTGGTTGCCACACATCAGCTCGATATGTTTGTTTGTTTGTCAATGGAGGTGGCTCCATGGTTTATCATAAAGCTAAATTGTTCATGCCCTGTAGTATGCACTTTCATTTTGTTTTCACTTCAAATGCAGCTCACAAACAGGCATGTTTATTTGTAAGAACTGATTCCTTTCCCTACCTTTTAGTTCTAGTTCATAAAAATGTACACTAATAACTTAATTACAATGTACTATTGCTATGTTCTCTCTATTATTTTTGATTAGTTACTCTATCATAGTCATACATAGATCATTTTCCTTAGCGGATCAGGATTTATATGCCATAATTTGTTGTAAAAATGCTGTTGAATTTAAATTGCAATCACGTCTTGCGAACTAGTAAGGACGCCGGAAAAATATAGTTTTAGCAGTAAGGCCGCCGGTAAACGTAGTTTTAACAGTAAAGCAGCCGGTTGACATAGCCTTTTTACGTTTTACTTTTTTCAAAATATATCATGAAATATTATTGCGTCGTTAAGAGAATAATCTGGGCATATGCTGTAGTATGTCTATTAACTATATACTGATTACAAAGGTCACATGTATGACAATTATGTTTGTTGATTTACATTTCAAGCATAATTAAGATTTCGTCGCGCAACCATATGGAGCATGCGCAGCTCATTCATAATCTATCTCGAACTTTGATATGGGGAACACTCCATCCGTTGGCAGACATGAAGTTTAGAACTCCTCCCTTCCCTGAAACAAGTGGTCTAAATTATGTGAGAAATTGCATGCAATAAAGTACAAGTTTATTACTCGCCTACCGCTAATCCAGAGATAACAGTGCTAATATTGAACTAAAACTGGAGGTAAGGGAGAGAGGAGTGTAGTTCATCCACAGTATGTTAAGTAGTGTTTTGTGCTGCGACACGCACACACACACACTCACATATATATAATAACAAATATATATATATATATATATACATATATATATCAATATATATATACATGATATATATATATATATATATATATATATATATATATATATATATATATATATATATATATATATATATATATATATATATATATAATTTGCAGACTAAAATGCTGTTGAACACAAGATTACGCCACCTCAGCAGGTTTCAGATTGACCAGGACATCTTCAGAAAGATGCACAGAACAAGTGAGATTATTTTGGTTCTACACAGATTGTACATTTAGTCAGCGTATCTACAACTTTCGTAATAATCGGCCTGCCGGACAATGCTGAAAATAGACGATATAACTGATAAAGCATCAGATTAAGTGACTTAATCATGAAATATCACATAACAGTACATGGCTAATCAACAAGCTTTAATAACAATTAAACCTGCAAAACAATTGTGCAACAATTATATTTAATGTATGGCAACTACCATAAGAGAGATACTGGCATTCTGTCAAACTTATCCTGATTTTATCTCATTTGAAGCGGTCTACAGGTGCATTCATATATTTTGTTCATATTTCGCCATGAGCTTCTAGTTATAACAGACTTGTAATGACTTTCACAATATAGCACAGGCCTTTTATAGACTATGCTGTAGATAGTGCCTTTTATATGAAGTTCACTTAACTAGATTTCATTTATAATGCATAGAAACCTTTCTTTGGGCTATATCTTGTCACAAATTTCTGATTAATGAGGTATGAAACATATTCACTTGTATCTGATGCATGTCCTGTTCGAGACATACTGATCTGACTCCAAATCACTAGAAATCAAGTTGTTTTTGTTGGCCTCTTCAGGGCAGGTGTCTACAGGGATTGCTGTTCCAGGCTGACTCATGGCATAGCTAGTTCTTTCTTGAGCAGGTGGTTAAGTATCTAACAAACAAAACCACGCGTAATAAGCACATACATTTTACAACATTCGTTGCAAAATTAATATAATCCAACAGTATTATTCATCATTTGCAAAGAACAATTAACATAAGTATTATGTTGTGATTGATGACTTAATCTACATATAGGTCCTGATACTCTTCATGATCTCAAGTGGAAATTGGAAACATGATATCACCTATTCTTTAAGATTCAATCAGTTTTGTACACAACTAAGGTACCTATATATACTGAATCAGCAAAACAAACGATGTATGCTACAGATATTCCCTGTAATTTCAAACCAAATCATGCAGATCATCACCTTTATCATCATCTTCTGACAGTTGAAGTATTGCATCACCTGCAATATTAGCAGTGATGTAATACACATGTTAGCAATGTGATCAGTCAAATAAATGCGAAAATTATTAATAAACTCCGCCGCGACACAGACCGAGGTTCGTGTATCTTCCCCGGATGTTGGCAGCAATCCGAGTCTCAGGCCAGCCTGTTGTCAATAACGTTGCAGCAGATGCTTTTGGTGATTGATATATTTAACTGTGTAATCATGATGTTAACTCTGCCTAAGGGCCAAACAACTTTGCCATATGGTTAACCAAATCATGAGAGCCAATATTAACATCACTTGGGACACTTTTGTTGTGAAGTTAAGCCTATTGTCTTATTAAACATGTTATGTTCTTATATCCAGTAGGTGAAAAGCAACGAAGATACACTAAATGGCTACATGACCACTCTTCCTCCACTATCAGTTTTTTCAAAGACTGGTTTGTGAGGGATGGTCTTCCAGGCAAGTTTTTTTCCCAAGTCGAGTTGTTTCTCACTTGAACTGAATGAGATACATAAGTTGTCTGTTGAATAATGTGACATATATCTGTTATATGTTATGAAGCGATGGGTATCTACATTGCTTTAACCATAGTTATTTATCTGGATGCAGGTAAAGAAGCAATCCTCAATTACAAGTCCGTCCCCCCGGAGGTTCAACACTCGCCAATAAAGAACAAAATTCACAATGAAAAGAGAAAGCATCAAGCCAAATCGAATATGGAATTAAATAGGTTGGGCATGTCTTAATTATAAATATCAATGTCACTACATGGTGCGGTGTTGTATTCATCGTTAAACCTGTTATTTAAATGTTGCAATGTATTGATCATTAAATCAGTTATTGGTACTGAATGGTAATTGTTACCTTTCATTGTACAGTACTATGTAATTGTTATCTGCACCTTGCATTGTATTGTTCCATCTTATAAATAGTAACTCGCATTTTAACGCTAGATTAATGTATTATCGATAGTGGGTCTGGAATTGAAATGCACATATAATCTTTCAGTGGTGCCTGATGAAGTAATTCTATAGTAATGTTATTTGTACCTAGTACTGTAATGCGACTTTGATATGTTATTGGTATTGTATTGCATTTTTTTTGCACCTAGCATTGTTAAATTTGATGAAATAGTCTTTGCTACCTGGCATTTAAATGATTTAATGATCCGCTACTGATATTTGCATTGTTAAGCTGGTATGATCTTTAATTGGTACCTGGCATTATTCTTTTGATTAATCCGTTATTGGTACCATAGATTGTATTGGTCAATTCATCACAATTATCTTAAGCAATGGAAAATCAAGAAGCATTGGTATTTTGCTGATCATGTTTTGGTCAATGGTATCAAGTGACTTGAATGATAAATAAAGTTTCTGGTAACTAATTATTCACAGTATTTGATGATCATTTTAAGTATCGCATCCGTAGTGGAAAGGTTGGTTGTGAAGCTGCAATGACCGTCAATAACACATAAGTTTATTCTTAATAACAATGAAAACAGTTTATGAGCCGAGAGATTGTAATTCAATTATGTCCAGAACAAAATGGATTCCATGTTATGTATATGATCGATCTGAGGGTCCATAAATGCCAATGCATTAGATTACAATGTGATTAATGAGGCATAACATACAGTTTGCTTGAATTTACTTTAATGGACATTGAAAATATGCAAATGAAATAATAGAATATCCACTAACAGTAAAAACAACTTTCTATGGAATAAGCAAGCATATATACAAATATCCATCTGTCTAAATGGGGTTCTTCTTATTCGTACCCTGCTGGTTAGAATTGTAAGCAGCAAACCAGCAGAGACTCTTATTCAACTACAGTGATGTACTGCCAATTGTAGAGCAGAGAGCCGTATCAAGGCGCATTTGTAGATGGTTGATCTCTACAAGGACATAACAAAAATGCCTAAGATGAACACATATAAACCTAAATCACAAGCAGTGTATACAAATGTTCATATGCAAATGATGCTATCCTTCAAAGAAGAGGGGTTATGTTTGTGTTGGGTATAATGAATCATGAATGTAATCACCTAGTCTTCTGGTCCAATGATTCCACCATCAATATTCCTGCTACCTCTATGCATGACGATTGGACACAACACCATGATTGGATCCAACAGCCATGCACCTCAGTATAGCAACCGCTTGTAAAAAAGTTGTAGCCTGAAGATTCATGATACTATGGACTGAAAAAACATATATAAGCACATTCAATCATGGCAGTTACTTGATTCATATTTGCTTCAAGACAAGGGTAATACCATGTCAATATAAGTTGGAATAAGAATTGATCACCACATTTGAAATTTGTGTCTGTGTTTATGGTCCATAATATAGGCAAACTATATAACTGTGTTCCCAAAACATTCAGTGTTTCCAGAGTGTATTCACTTGTTCAGGAACCACATATGGTTCGGTGAGACATTGGAATGATTAACATTTAAGGGTTATATCAGGTCAGGGTTTACAATGTATATTTCCACAATTTAGGTCAGCATTTCGGTTAGGCTTGTAATATGTAATGTAGGAGCCTCATAACAAAGTAAATCAACAAGTCTTAGAAACCTGAATGTTGAATTAATTTACAAAAAGAAGAAAGATACTGAGGAGAATGTCTCATTGAACTAGCTCTTACGGGAACTGCTATGCCTCCCTATTGCAACAAGGTAACTAAAATCTGATGTTGGTCTGTAGGGCTTCGTTGTACACAGTGAAAAACTCCCAAATGTATATCTATGTGACAATCCTAGCTCTTTTTAACAAAGTGGAGCTTGCGCTCCATTACTCGATCGACAGTAGGTCTGCTGGGCTAGACAATCCTCCTGGATAATGAAATACACAAAATGGTATCACTGCGTGTGGGTTGAGAAAGTACTTGATACTCATTGGGTCAATAGTGGTACGATGATGACGGGGTTACTTGCAGGGGATAAGTATTTGGCATCGGACCAAACACCAGGTCCTTCCACAAGCCAACTCGCGCTGCATGTAATAATTCTCATGGTTTACAAATCGAATTTGTTTCACTACCCAAAAAACCATTAACACACACATAATTATTTCATACTCTACAATTGTATAACTTACCGTCAGTTCGAATGTATGTATGTATGTATGTATGTATGTATGTATGTATATGTATGTATGTATGTATGTATGTATGTATGTATGTATGTATGTATGTATGTATGTATGTATGTATGTATGTATGTATGTATGTATGTATGTATGTATGTATGTATGTATGTATGTATGTATGTATGTATGTATGTATGTATGTATGTATGTATGTATGTATGTATGTATGTATGTATGTATGTATGTATGTATGTATGTATGTATGTATGTATGTATGTATGTATGTATGTATGTATGTATGTATGTATGTATGTATGTATGTATGTATGTACGCATTTATGTTCTCGGTGCGGTAGACGACAACAAGACAGATGAAAGAACACACTACGCTTTAGGTCCTGTTAATATTCATTTGACGCACAATTGTCCCACTTCCAAACTATTCCCGACTAACAAATTTCCCTGCTTAATGTTCATTGTACCGCGCATCATTCTTAATCAAGCAAGATCAAGGTAAGTGTTTCACACAAGCACACATGCACATTAACACATGCACACATACACACACGCGATCGATTCCCATTATATCGTCCGCTTTCTTGAAACTTCAATGACTGATAGTTGCATGGAGACCACATCAACTACGTATGTAGCAATATCTTACAATATGCGAATTACTTACCATGCAAGCACCTAGTTAAATGTAAATCATCGAAACACTTATGTACTTCACGTATTTGGATTACTGAACATAATTATCCCTAAGCAAGCATTCACACAGTAGGTCTTTAAATCAGGGCATCTGCTGTCTACTCATCGCTGACCGTTAATAATAATGTGCTGATGAAACGGAGTCTTGGTCTTTAATCAGTCCGA
>CM067355.1:28076239-28083526 GCA_034190875.2 Urechis unicinctus
GCTCCACAACAATGAGAAGCATACATTATGACGCCTTAAACCTTGCCAAACGGCAAAGTTCGTTATGATGTGAGACGTTATGCCGTGAAAGGATATGCTGAGATCGTTAGAGCTCTTCCTTGTTATCGCAAGAAATCAAATCGTTCCAGTTTTTGGGCCGAATTAATTATATGGTGTCGAGTAACGATTATCCGATAATTGTGGTCTAGGTATGGGCACAAGAATATCTACTTTCCATAGCAATCGTGATTGTCGTTGAGGTAAGTTTGATCCTCCTGATTGAATTTAGTCACATTATGCAACGTTTGATTTGCGAAAACGAAAGCAGAATCTGATGTTGGTACATCCATATAATTGATGCATACCTTAGTAAACATTCGTTTGCATTTATTTACTTTAATCAACCCCACGAGCACGAATGATTTGTTATCAAGTGGTCTGGACTGTTATATTGCTGCATGTATACATTCCATCTTCGTGATAACGAAAACGTTATGATGATTATCATTATAACACAGACCTGGGACCTAACATAGTTTGCGACTGTTTTAGTGGAGGATACCGACTCTCTACTTCTTAATTCATTTGTTCTATTGATTGTAATAATGTAGTTGCACTTTTATATTACAACGGTATTACCGGGCGATGTGTGTAAAATGTTGCTCTAATAGCAATACCCTCAGCTGGTAAGTCCTCGTCTCGCATCGTTGACTCGACCGCCCTACTTTAAGCCTCTGTCGTCTAGCTATGATATTGATCTACGCCGTCACTGCCAAGGGACACACTATGATATGGAGGGGTCACTTTAAAACAGATGAAGTTGATATAAGCCGTGTAAACCTTGCGCCATCTCAATTGAATTTGCCCACCAAGACGATTACCTAGTTCACAAATTAATATTTTCTTAGCCACAAAGTTTGTTAATTGGTTTGTATTCAACACAGTTAAATAAAACGTCCTTTCGCAAGGGAAACCGACCTGCAAGCCATATCTTTTGCAGTATCAGTCGAGATTATGATGACTTTTATAGTTCACATAAGGTGACTAGGTATGCGCCTACTGTAAATTTTGATTTTGCAGGGTTTGGAAGCTGCATCAAAATGGCGGAAGAATCAGCGGCGACAATAGATGATGGAGACTATTATGTGTCCAGACCTGCTCCTGTATTTTCCGTCGAAGCTATTGATACATCGAAACTTTTTGCTGAATTTGTTAATCTATGGGAATCCAAGGTATACTCGGATTTTACTCTCAAATGCGCTGGGCGTTCATTCCAGGTCCATCGAGCCATTGTTACTGCCAGCTCGTCCTATTTGAGTCGTAAACTATCAGCGTGTTACCATAATGGAGACACCGTGAAGTGCCTCGAAGTGGAGGCTGACCCCGACATATTACATCTCCTGCTCTGCTTTTTGTATCAAGGAAAGCTAAATGACGTCTTGATTGAGCAAGCAGAGGCCCTAGGCAAGCTGGCGGACCAGATGGAAGTTCCTGAATTGGCCAAACAATGTCATCAGGCATATTTGGCTCATTTGACTCCCTCCATCAGCAATTGTCTTCCTGTTTGGAGTAATTCGCTGTTCGCTAACGATACCGAAATGGCATCCAAATTCGAGAGATTTGCTTTAACCAATTTCCCCACTCTCAAGAACCAATCTAGCTTCCTGTCACTTCCATTCAACACTGTCAAGGTTTATTTAAGCCATGAAAAGCTCTGCATTCAGGATCCGGATGAGAGATTATCGTCGGCAATGCAGTGGTTACGACACGACCGCGACCGCCGGATTGATAGCTTCCCAGCTCTGTTGAAGGCATTACCCCTTGGCAACATAGGACGTGGATTCCTCCATTACCTTCAGACAGATTCAGCTCTTGGTGACAGAGAAGATATTCAAGCTATCCTTTCATCTACACTTTCTAGTGCTAAACCACAAGCTGATCCGCCATCGAGAAATAATGAAACCATTACCTATACAGCGGTGATGTGGCGTGGTCAAGATCATATATCAGTTTACCCTGCATCATTTGCCGAACATGTAGCATCCATTAGCCCACCAGATACAAAGTGTAACCTTGGCCTGGCCGCATGCTGTTCTGATGGAACTAACCTGTATGTATCGGGTCTTGGTGATAACAATACGGAGATCCATTGTTGTGATGTACCTACGAGAGAATGGCGACGGATGAACCCGCTGAAATATGGCAGAGAGTACCATAGTATGGTGGTGTGTAACGGGAAGATTCTGGTGTTAGGTGGAGAAGATCCTAAGACTGATGATTTAATCTATGAGGTGGAGGAGGTTGAGTTGCCTGGCGGGGTTGTCAGAGAAGCAGGGAGGCTGTCGGGAAGTTTGCATTATACCACTTGTTGCTGTCGTTATGGCGATACAGACGTTATCGTAATGGGACACAAGGATGAAGAATGCGCATTGGTGCAGATCTATTCCTCGGCTAGCAGCATCACTACTCATGTACAGAAGCTCCCGGAGGAGGAGGCATATGTTATCAAAGGGGTTGAATGCGTCAATGAAACTCTCTTATTCTGCGATCATACAAATGTTTACATCTGTCCAATCCCCAACGTGCTTAATGATGTCGCCACATGTATTCAGAAGCTTCAACACTTCAACCTCCCGAATTCTTCCTGTATGCTGACATTTAACACCGATAAGCAACAGGTATTCCTGCTAGGAGGAGAAGCTGAGCACAGAGTCTACCAAACGGGTGTAGCTGATTTACTGGCCGACAGCAAGAGAGGCTGGTCACATGTCAATGTCCAATGGAATCAAAAGTTGAAGGCTTTACCTGGAGCCATGTGCAAGGTGTGGTGTCCTGTTATAAACTAAGGTTAAAACAGGACACAGGATATATATGTTAATCAATATATATATATATATATATATATATATATATATATATATATATATATATATATATATATATATATATATATATATATATATATATGTACATGTATTAACATATATGTATAACAATATATTAGGGTGTGTTAATATATATGATCATTTAAATGATGCATATTAACCAGGTCAAAGACGACCGCAGAAGGAAGTACGTACCTCGATCGAGGTACGTACCTCGTTCCTAGTACGGCGTACTTGGTTTGAAGTATGCATACATAAACATTAATTTTCTCAACTGTTTTTCAAATTGTGACATTATTTACTGAGATTTGGTTGGGTTAAATCGTGGAAACCCTCTTAGTAGTCACAGCCTCGATTTGGGACCATATTTAGCGTTGCCTATGTTCGAGAAGGCTTTTCTACGCGTTTTCAAACTTTAGTTCGGCGGCCATCGCGTGTCTTTTCCGACGATTGATGAGGCACAAATCCTTTTTGAATCAGTCTGGCAAAGTAAAGAACTTACTTTTTGCGGAGCATAGTTTGTCTAGATTATATGAAATACAGTTTAGTGAAAATTGTATGGCATATTTGTGACTTATGGATGATAACATCACACCCCATGTCAATCCATTTGCACACCTGATATTTTTGTACTACAATCGAAGTACGCCGTACCATGGTGGTTTCAAACTTCACTTGTTGTCTACCCGGGTCTGATTGAGAGTGTTCATATACGCATTCAGTTGTGTTCAAAAATGAATGGTCTTCTCAAATAGAATAACAAAGCAGCCAGGTGTTTGATATTGAACAGAATGCCCCCAAAAACACCACAACAGTAAGTTTTCATACTTTTGTTGACCTGTTCTGTTTGTGTTTTTGAAAACCTTTGTTTTAATTGGATGTTAGGTTATTATTTAAGGCTTAACAGATGGAAATGAGCATCATTACATATGTAATGAACATTATCATTTTAGAATACTTAAGGTTTACCAGATATGGAATGGAATGTTCACAAAATCACAGGGTCAGCGATCATGTTGTATTGATATTGACCATGCTTTATTACAATTACTTCCATAGCAATGTGGACAGTGGTCATAAGATCATTCCTCATCAGTAAACTTCATGATGGTGTTTATTCTACATGCTGCTAATAATTGAGTTTCTATCGGCCAAATCATATGCCTTTAATCACATGCAATATATCATGCAGATCCATATTTTGATCAGAAGTGGAGGAACAGCAATGTTTGAGTTAATTTTATTTTAGAAATAATTCTCAAGTAGCAAATTGTGTCCAAAATCACATACATACAATATTCGTTATTACATAATAGGATACCGAGTAATCCCGAGTGCAGGTACACTACCAATCAATTACCAGTATCACAATGAGGCAGATAATGATAACAACTATAGAAATGTTATGACTCTTTGACAGCTAAAGGTATATGTATGATGTTGATGCAATAAGTGAGATACAAAACTTTGATATGTCTAGGACAGGTTACACAACGCAGGATAAAGCTACTTAAATAGGTCATGACACAGATAGGATTAATTGATATACCTATACATGTACAGACATACATATTACAACAGTGAGTGTTGAATGACAAAACTAGAGGAAAGCATGAACAAAAGGTGGGATGGCATTGAAAACGGAAGGGGGGGGGAAATAGGAGTGCAAATTGATGTGATCTCGTTGAAATCTAATTGAAAAAGACAAAGAAGTGCTGGTTACCTGACCATATCCGCGCAGGATTTAATTGAGGCAGCCTCTTCCCTTCTAAAGAGAAAAGATAAGGACTTATGCGATAACGTTTACAAATTTGACAAATTCAACCTGTGTTTTCATGAAAATGGAATCCAGAATAAAATATTCTCTCTGTCTCTGTTGTTTGGAATGGAATATATTGGAAAAAATTACTTAAACTTTCAGAGATCCCAAGTGGAAACACCAAACAGGTTAAATAGATATTGCATACATAGCTGATGAATGCCGCGAGAGCGGAAACGAGAGGAAGAGGATAATATGCACAAAGTCTTATGAACTTGTTCAGCGATGTGAGGGCAATATTCTGGTTGAGTATATAGACGAGAACAGGCAAGACCTGGTACACCCCTCACAGGAATAGCTTCTTCATTGAGAGAGCTGTAACGAACTTTCAGCGGCTTGGAAGGCGGCTCCATGGACTTATCACTAACGGCTGAAGGAATGTTCAAGTCTAGATAGATTTCATCCACTTCATCAATGCATGATTGACAGAACTTAGGAGCAGTTTTTGTGTAATGGACAGATTCTGTTTTTCTTTGACACCACTTGGAAATTTTAATTTCAGGTTGGAAATTTTAATTTCAGGTTTCCAGTTTCCAAACATCCTCATTGTGATTCAAGGCTTTCAGAAGAACACCGTCTTGAATATGGCTTGGCCCATAGCTGTTCCATTCTGAAAAAAACCCCAAAGTAAATCAGATACTGGCTAGTCAAATACATAACATTAAATATTATAATCTATGTTTAAGTACACAACACAAACCAGCAATTCCTGTGAGATTGTTTTATATCACCCTCTACTAATAGACTAAATCATATTCGGTTTGAAATATTGACATTGTCACTTCAAGTCGTGCACGACAAATTCCAAGACAAATTATCTTATAACTTGCGATTCGGTCATATGATTCATAAGTGTCATTCTTTTATCTGTATACGATCTACTATCAGAATATGGCACCAATTCAAAAGGAAGCACACCGTACTTCGATTTAAGTACGATCGCATCACTACGCCATTGTTTCAGAAAAATCATTCAACAGTGGTGTTATTTATTAGCGATAGCTCATTAATATGCCATAGAATTTTGAAAAACATATAATGTATCATTAGATGATATACTTGTAAATTAGAAAACATAGACCTTACCTCTGCCATGTTGATGTGTGTACAAAATTTAAACCATGAACGCAGAAAAACTTGAAGTCGCTGTCGAATAATGGAAGTGAAAATTCCTCTTGTGAAGGCCCAATATCGCCCACAACAACAGATTTGGTTTCAAATGTAGGCCATAATATATTTGCATAATTAAATCGTTCAAAGCCAATCACATTTCAGAAAATAATGTCATAAAATGCAAAACAGCAGAGGGCGGTGGCACGACTATCATGCGTACCTCAATCGAGGTGCGCCGTACTGGGAACGAGGTACGTACCTCGATCGAGGTACGTACTTCGTTCTGCGGTCAGTCCGCGACCTGTTAACTTGTCTTAATTATAACATGCCATAATGTTCACAGGTCTAATTTGTCATGATTCATGTACATTCTAGGTTAAACATAGATATATGTATATATATATATATATATACATATATATTTATATATATATATACATATATATATATATTTACATGTATATATATATATGTGTATATATTTATGCTAATACATATATATTTGTATATATATATTTACATATATATTTACATCTCTATACATTTAAATACATATATATATATATATATATGTTTATGTATATATGCATATAAATATATGTGAAAATGAATATATATTCAGATATAGTTATATATACACATATATATTTATGTATATATATTAAATCATATGTATATATGTTTAGATATATAAATATACATATAACTATTTGTATACTGATATATATATACATAATTATGTTTATTTATGTTAATACACACACACACACACATATATATATATATATATATATATATATATATATATATATATATATATATACATATATATATATATACATATATATAAGTGTAGACAGTGCAAGTCAACATATATATTTATATGTATATACCTTGGTAAATTAACCACATATTTATATGCAAATGCATGTAAATATATATATAATATATATATATATATATATATTCGTATACATGTATATATATATGTATGCATATATATTTATACGTAAACATATATATTTGTATGTATATATATATTATTTATATGTATATTTATATATATATATTTATATATATATATATATATATATATATATATATATATATATATATATATATATATATATATATATATATATATATATATATATATATATATATATATATATTATATGTCTGTGCGTGTGTGTATAAATGTATATCTATATATATCATGTCTTGCACTTCCTGGGCTCAGAGGTTTTTACTTGCACATAGAATTTGATATAATGATGCATTGTTCGCACCATTCAAGTAAATCATATTAGCCTTCCGCATAGTTGGCTTGGTGTGTGTTCTTTACCTGCGCATTCCCTTTGAGGGCCCATATCATCCCAATGCAGCATGATTATACATGGGAAGGCTTTCTCTGCTCAGATGCATAACATGTATTTGTTGGAATCGGTTATGTCATTGTCACCCGCCTTA